>CAKNXH010000468.1:14472-48158 GCA_932178445.1 Andricus quercusramuli
AATTTTATTATTCGGGAATTTTACAATGCGGGAATTCTTCAATTCCAGAATTTTATTGTTCGGGAATTTTATTATTCGGGAATTTTCCAATTAGGGGATTTTATCATTCGGGAATTTTATTATTCGGGAATTTTGCAATTCGGGAATTCTATAATTCCGGAATTTTATTGTCCGGGAATTTTATTATTCGGGAATTTTCCAATTCGGGGATTTTATAATTCGGGAATTTTATCATTCGGGAATTTTCCAATTCGGGGATTTTATAATTCGGAAATTTTATTATTCGGGAATTTTACTATTCGGGAATTCCATAATTCCAGAATTTTATTGTTCGGGAATTTTATTATTCGGGAATTTTCCAATTCGGGGATTTTGTCATTTGGGAATTTTATTATTCGGTAATTTTTATTGTTCGGGAATTTTAGAATTCGGGAATTCTATAATTCCGGAATTTTATTGTTCGGGAATTTTATTATTCGGAAATTTTTCAATTCGGGGATTTTATAATTCGGGAATTTTATTATTCGGGAATTTTACAATGCGGGAATTCTTCAATTCCAGAATTTTATTGTTCGGGAATTTTATTATTCGGGAATTTTCCAATTAGGGGATTTTATCATTCGGGAATTTTATC
Organism: Andricus quercusramuli; assembly: GCA_932178445.1. NCBI lineage: Eukaryota > Metazoa > Arthropoda > Insecta > Hymenoptera > Cynipidae > Andricus > Andricus quercusramuli. The sequence goes on from CAKNXH010000468.1 coordinate 15,107, forward strand.
ATTCGGGAATTTTCCAATTCGGGGATTTTATAATTCGGGAATTTTATTATTCGGGAATTTTCCAATTAGGGGATTTTATCATTCGGGAATTTTATCATTCGGGAATTTTACAATTCGGGAATTCTATAATTCCGGAATTTTATTGTTCGGGAATTTTATTATTCGGGAATTTTCCAATTCGGGGATTTTATCATTTGGGAATTTTATTATTCGGGAATTTTTATTGTTCGGGAATTTTACAATTCGGGAATTCTATAATTCCGGAATCTTATTGTTCGGGAATTTTACTATTCGGGGATTTTATAATTCGGGAATTTAATTATACGGAAATTTTATTATTGGAGAATTTTATTATTCGTGATATTCCCAATCCGGGAATTTGACTATTCGGAATTTTTTCTATTCTAAAATTTTATTACTCGGGAATTTTATAATTTGGGAATTTTAATATTCGGAAATTTTCCAAATCGGGAATTTGATTATTCGGAAATTTTATCATTCGCAAATTTCATTGCTCAGAAATGTTTCATTTCGGGAATTCGATTATCTGGAAATTTTATTATTGGAGAATTTTATTATTTGTAAATTTTCCAATTCGGAAATTTGATTATATGGAAATTTTATTATTCAGGAATTTTACAATTCGAAAATTTGATTATTCGGAAACTTTATTATTTGTGATTTTTTTTAGTTTGGGAATCTTATTGTTCGGAAATTTTGTAATTAGGGAATTTAATTATTCGGCAATTTTATTATTCGTGAATTTTATTAGTCGGGAATTTTATAATTTGCGAATTTTAATATTCGGAAATTTTCCAATTCGGGAATTTTATTGTTCGGAAATTTTATAATTCGGGAATTTGATCATTCAGGAATTTTACAATTCGAAAATTAGATTATTCGGAAACTTTATTATTTGTAAATTTCTTTAGTTCGGGAATTTTATTGTTCGTGAATTTTCGAATTCAGGAATTTGATTATTCGGAAATTTTATTCTTCAGGAATTTTACAATTTTGAGATTTTACTATTTAGAAATTTTTTTAGTTTGGCAATCTTATTGTTCGGAAATTTTCTTGTTAGATAATTTGAATACTCGGAAATGGTATTATTGGAAAATTTTATTATTCTTGAATTTTCCAATCCAGGAACTTGATTATTCGGAATTTTATCATTCGGAAATTTCATGAATCGGGAATTTTTGCATTTGAGAATTTTATTATTCGTGAATTTTCCATTCCGGCAATTGTGTTATTCGAGAATTTTATAATTCGGGATTTTTTTTTTTAATTTGGGAATTTTATTGTTCGGAAGTTTTCCAATTCCGGAATTTCATTATTCGTGAATTTTCCTTCTCGGAATTTTATTAATATAAAGGAATTTTATAATTCTGGAAATTTTTTAATTTGGAAATTTTATTTCCTGGAAATTTTCCTACTCGGGGATTTGATTATTCGGAAATTTTATTACTCAGGAATTTGATATTTCGGAAATTTTTTTATTTCCGAATTTCATTATTCGTATATTTTCAAATTCGAGGATTTGATTATATGGACATTTTATTATTCAGGAATTTTCCAATCCAGGAAATTAATTATTCGGAAATTTTGTTATTCAAGAATTTACTATTCGGGAATTTCATGATTTGGGAATTTTAATATTCGGAAATTTTCCGATTAGGGAAATTGATTATTCGCTAATTTTATAATTCGGGAATTTTATTATTCGGGAATTTTATAATTTAGGAATTTCAATGTTCGGAAATTTTCCGATTCGGGAATTTGATTATTCGGAATTTTATCATCAGGAAATTTCATGAATAGGGAATTTTTGCATTCGAGAATTTTATTATTCGTGAATTTTCCTTTCCGGCAATTGTATTAATCGAGAATTTTTTTTAATTTGGGAATTTCATTGTTCGGAAATTTTCCAATTCCGGAATTTGATTATTCGTGAATTTTCCTTTTCGGGATTCAATTAATATATAGGAATTTTATAATTTTGGAAATTTCTTAATTTGGGAATTTTATTGTTTGGAAATTTTCCTACTTAGAGATTTGATTATACGGAAATTTTATTATTCAGGAATTTCACAATTCGGAAATTTTATTATTCGGGAATTTTTTTGAGTTTGCGAATTTTATTGTTCGGAAATTTTCTAATTCGAGAATGCAATTATTCGGAAATTGCATTATAGGAGAGAGTTTTATTATTTGGGAATTTTCCAATCCGGGAATTTGATTATTAGTAAATTTTTTTATTCAAGAATTTTATTATTCGGGAATTTCATAATTCGGGAATTTTATAATTTGGTAATTTTATAATTCGGGAATTTGACTGTTCGGAAATTTCTCAATTCGGAAATTTGATTATTCGTGAATTTTCCTTTTCGCAAATTTAATTATTCGTGATTTTCCGAATTCGGGAATTTGATCATTCGGAAATTTTATTATTCTTAAATTCTCCAATTCGGGGATTTACTTAAACGGAAACTTTTATTCCTGGGAAACTTTTCCATTCGGAAGTTTCATTATTCCGAAATTTTATTATTCGGGAATTTTATAATTTGGGAATTTTAATATTCGAAAAGTTGTCAATTCGGGAATTTGATTACACGCAAATTTTATTATTGCAGAATTCTATTATTCGCAAATTTGCTAATCAGGTAATTTGATTATTCGGAAATTTTTCTATTCCAGAATGTTATTATTTCGGAATTTTATAATGTGGGAATCTGTTTATTCGGAAATTTTATCATTCAGAAATTTTATAATTTAGGAATTTTAATATTCAGAAATTTTGCAGTTCGGGAATTTTATTATTCGGAAATTTTATTACCTTTGAATTTTTTTAGGTCGGGAATTTTATTTTTTGGAAATTTTCTAGTTCGGGATTTAATAATTCGGAAATTTTATCAATACAGAATTTTATTATTCGTGAATTTCCGAATTCGGGGATTTGATTACTCGGAAACTTCATAATTCGAGAATTTAAAAATTGGGGAATTTTCCAATTCGGGAACTTTTTATTCCAGAATTTTATTATTTGGGAATTTTATTATTTGGGAATTTTAATATTCGGGAATTTTCTTATTCAAGAATGTTATTATTCGGGAATTTTAGAATTAAGGAATTTTAATATTCGGAAATTTTCAAGTTCGGGAATTGAATTATTCGGAAATTTTATTACTCAGGAATTTTACAATTCGGGAATTTTTTTAGTTTGGGAATTTTATTGTTTGGAAATTTTCTAATTCAAGAATACAATTATTGGAAATTGTATTATTGGACAATTTTATTATTCGTGAATTTTCCAATTCGGGAATTTAATTAAACGGAAATTTTTATTGTTCAGCAATTTTACCATTCGGAATTTTTATTAAACGGGAATTTTATAATTTGGGAATTGTAATATTCGGAAAGTTTTCAATTCGGGAATTCAGTTATTGGGGAATTTCATTATTGTCGAATTTTATTATTCGTGAATTTTCCAATCCAGGAATTTGACTATTCGGAAATTTTGTCATTCGGGAATTTCATTAATCGGGAATTTTTTCATTCGAGAATTTTATTATTCGTGAACTTTTCCTTTACGGCAATGTTATTAATCGAGAATTTTATAATTCAGGAATTTTTTTAATTCGGGAATTATATTGTTGGGAAATTTTCCGATACGGGGAGTTTGTTATACGGAAATTTTATTATTCAGCAATTTTCCACTTCGGGATTTCGATTATTCGTGAATTCTCCTTATCGGAAATTTTATTAATCAGGATTTTTATAATTTGAGATTTTTTAAAATTTGGGAATTTTATCGTTCGGAAAATTTTCAATTCGGGAATCTGATTATTTAGGAAGTTTATTACTCAGCAATTTTCCAATTCTAGAACTTGATTATTCGTGAATTCTCCTTTTCGGAAATTTTATTAACCAGGATTTTTATAATTTGAGATTTTTTTTTAATTGGGAGTTTGATTGTTCGGAAAATTTCCAATTCGGAAATTTGATTTTTTAGGAATTTTATTATTCCACAATTTTTCAATTCGTGAATTCTCCTTTTCGGAAATTTTATTAATTAGGATTTTAAAAATTTGAGTTTTTGTTTAATTTAGGAATTTTATTGTTCGGAAAATTTCCATTTCGGGAATTTAGTTATTCAGGAATTTTATTATTCGGGAATTTTATAATTCAGGAATTTTTATATTCGGAATTTTTCCAATTCGGGAATTTGAGTATTTGAAAATTTCATCATTCGGAAATTTCATTAATCGGGAATTTTACAGTATCGGGAATTTTATTTTTCAGGATTTTTCAGTCGTCCCAGAAATTTATCTTTCAATGCACAGTGCTTTCTGAGTAAACACCCAGATTTTTTTGTTTGAATTTTTTAAACACATTTTGAGATAATTTTTTCAATCTGGAAAATTTTCAAATGATTTTTATTTATTTTCAAACAGGAATTAATTTTTTTTTTAACTCCAACATAATTCAAATGGTTTCTAAAAAATTCAGAGAAAAAATCTGGAAGATGTTGAAGCAACTTTTCTTAATTTTAGAATATCTTTCCGAAATTTGAGAAAAAACTCAAAATATTCGAGAAAGTATTAGAGATTTCTGAAATATTCAAAAAATGATATAAATCGAAAAAAATTTCAAAAAATTTCAATACAAATGTAGATATTTGAAAATTTCATAAAGTAAAACACAAAATGAAGATTTTTGAAGATTTAAAAAAAAATAAGCTTTTGGAAAATTTTGGTACGTTTCCAAATTTTCCTCAAAAATCTGAGAAAATTTGTAATTCGTTTTCTTACTTTGGCAATAGGAAAAAATGGAAAAAGAATTCAAAACATTTCAAATGAGTTTTAAAAATGCCGGAAATAAATCTGGAAGATTCTAAGCCAATTTTTTTATTCTTGAAAGATTTTTCAAATCTTTCAGGCAAAATTCGAAATATTTTAAAAAAATTTCAGAAATTTTTTCAAAAATTCCAAAAATAATTGAAAATTTGAAAAAAATTCCAAAAATTTTAATGAAAATGTAGAGTTTTTAAAATTTCAGAAAATCTATTACAAAATGTAGATTTTTGAAGCTTTTGGAAGAAAGATGATTTTGAAGAGTTTTGGAAGGTTTCAAGAGAATAACAATTTTTTCGAAGATTCCTGGGAAAATTTTGAATAATTTTTTTTTATTTTGAAAAATGAATTTGAAGAGAAAATGGAGAAAGATTCCAACAAATTTCCAACAATTTGGAAAGATTGGGAAAATTTTTAACCAAAATGTATATTTTTAAAGAATTAAAAAAATTATAAACAAAATCTAGATTTTTAAGGATTCCGAAATTTCTTTAGATTCCTGGAAAAATTTCAAATGAATTTTTTAAATTTGAAAACGGGATTTTGAAAGGAAAAGGAAAAAAATTTCAGCATTGGAAGAAAGATAAAATTTATTTGTCACATTTTTATTGAATTTAAAGGGCAAATTTTTTATTTTGAAATTTTTTCTGAATTCTTTCTAAATACTTCTACTGAGTAGGGAGGCATAAAAGTTTGGTTTTCAAGTTTTTATAAATTAAGAGAGAACAATTGAAAAAAAAAAATATTTATACTGAGTCTAAGGAAAAATTTTACAATTTCAATTTTTTTCTGAATTTGAAGAGGCTCTTTATCGTATTTTTCATCATTATTCTTTGAGTTGAGAGGGATGAAATTTTGGTTGTCAAGTTTTTCTGAATTAGAAGAAAAAAATTTTTTTAAATATTTTTATTGAGTTTAATTTTAATTTTGTTATTTTTTCAGAAACTTTGTATTTTCGTATACGAAATTCTGCAATCTTAATCAATCAGGATCTTCGATTTAACAAAGATGAAGATCTACATTGGGCCTCTTGTCCTCGCTTTAGCGATTTACTTCAGTTTTATTGGTAAATATAATAATATACCTGTAATAAAAAATTTTCAAATTTCAACCAAAGAGTTGAATTTTCAGCTGAAATGATTGATCTTAAAAAAAAAAAGAAAATTAGTTTTTTCACGAAAAAAAGATACATTTTTCAGCAAGAAATGAAATTTTCACACCTTTAATAAAAAGAAAAAAATTTTTAAAAAATGCAAACCAAATAGTTCAATTTTCAACCAAAGAGATACATTTTCAGCTGAATGGATGAATCTTCAAATAAAATAAAAAAATTAATTTTCAACAAAGTAGTTCAATTTTCAATCAATTAGTTCAATTTTCAATCAATTAGTTCAATTTTCAAAAAAAAAATTAATTACCATTTTATCATGCATCATTCACTTTGATTCAAAATTGAACTTTTTTTTTTTGAAAATTCGTTCTCTCTTTTTGGTTAAATATTATTTCTTTAACTTCAAATTACTTTTCAAAACCAACAATTTGAGTATCTCACTTTTCATTAAAAATTCATAAATTTGGTTGAATATTGATTCTTTGGGGTTGAAAATTCACTTTTTAACTGAAAATTTAAGCTTTCCATTTTTGGTCAAAAATTTATATTTTTCAGTTAAAAATTCACGTTTTTGCTTGAATTCAACTGTTTTTTATTAAAAATTGGAAATTCATCTTTTTGGTATAAAATTTGTTCTTTTTGGTTAGCAATTAATTTTTCTATCGAAAATTTAACTATAAGGTTATAAAGTAATGCATTTTGTTGAAAATTAATTTTTTTTTTGAAACTTAATTTTTTAACTGAAAATTTAACTGTTGCAGTTGAATATTCATAATTGTAGTTGCAAACGTATACCTTCGGTAAATATTTAACTATTTTATTGAAAATTCATTTTTTTTCAAGTCAAAAATGCATTTTTTCAAAATTGAAAATGTAACATTTTCAGTTACGAATTCATCTCTTTTTGGTAAAAAATTTTTCTTCTTGATTGAAAATCAATTTTTTGGTCGAAAATTAAACCATTTGTTTGAAAATTAATGTTTTAAGCGAAAATTCAGGTTTTTCATTTTTAAATGAAAATTTATATTTGTTAGTTGAAAATTTATATTTTTGGTTGAATTTAACTTTTTCTTATTTAAAATAAAAATATTTTTTTGGTTTGAAGAGTAATCTTTTTACTTCAAAATGTATGATTTTAATTTAAAATTGACCTCTTTGGTTGAAAATTAAAACAATTGGTTATAATTTCGCGCTTTTCCATAGAAAATTATTTTTCTGAGTACAAAATGAATTTTTTGCTCTAAACTTCAACTATTTGGTTGACAATTCATGTATTTTGTTCAAAATTAATTTTTAACTAAAAATTTAGGTTTTTAATTTTGGGAAAAAATTCATATTTGCTAGTTGAAAATTCATATTTGTTATTTAAAAATTCATCTTTTTGCTTGATTTCCAATCTTTTTTATTAGAAATTAGAATTCTTTGGTTGAAATATATCAACTAATGAATTTTTTGTCGAGAATTCATCTTTTGTGGTTGAAAATTGAATTACTTTGTTGAAGATTCATTTTTTGTGGGTCAAATAATAAGATTTTTACTTAAAAGTTAATTTAATGTTTTAGTTAAAGATTCAACTAGTTCGTAGAAAAACCATTTATTTTGTTTAAAGTTCAACTGTTTGTTTGAATGTTCATATAATTTCTTGAAAATCTAACAGTTTTCAAAAACGCAATTAAAAATTTTACGATTCAAACTCGAGCGCTTGCGTCGATTGCTTTCAGCGCCGCCTATCGTACCTTTGCGGTCCGCAACCCGCGTAATTCAAATATTGTATTTTCCAATGCAGTATATTAAACGAAAACATGGAAATTCAAAAAAAGGGAGAAACGCACCGGAATTACTGTGATTCCCCATCCAATATTTCAAGCATTAAAATTAATCTGATTCTATTTCTTTTTCCAGAATTAAGTTCACAGGCCGGGTACAATCAGGATCTTCTCAAAGATGACACAAAGAGTTTCCCAGAAAAATGGAAACTATATTTTTTTGATGATAAAAATCAGAAAGTAGTAATAAACAGGAGTACACAACCATGGGGTACCTATGGACTGATGACAAAAGATGGTACGAAAACAATGGTGTGTGTTCTTGTGGGAGATTTTCTTGTGCGTGAATTATATTTTAATGGCGTAAGAAGTAAGGCAAACGCGAGCATGCATGACACGTTGACCGATGCCGATGTAACCAGATATAGCATCCCTTTTGGTTTTGAGATCCAAAAAGCGAATCATTGACATTTCCGACTGCAACCCGTTTTTTATGTCGACTCCCGCTCTCGTCTAAGGAAAAACCGAATTTTAACAGTGATTTTAATCATTTATAAACATAATAAGTAGCTTAAATATACACAGACAGAATTTCGACACAGCAGTGGTGCCAGCTTCTGCACGGCAGTTGTAGTTGTAGTTGCTGTTGGCGCGGCACAACTGGTATACCGATTTTGGCATAGTAGACGCCCCAAACGAAGGCCCGGGTCAGTACTGCGCATGCGTGGAGAATAGCCTTTCATTGGCTCTGCCTGACGCATGCGCAGTGGTGTACCGGTCAATGTTGAGTGCACTGTGCTCAACGGCGCAGCAGCTGTGCTAAGCGAATGCACAACATTCCTCCCAGCGTTCAGCACAGCTGGTCTGCTAGTAACGTCTGCTAATAATTTAGCTCTATTATAATTATTTCTTTGTAATTTTTTTGTGTGTCATAAAGCAAAGAGATTTTTTGTATCAAATGATGTATTTTCTGATATAACTAAATTATTTGTAATCTAAACAAAATTTTTAGAACCTTGAAAAATATTGCGCGTATTTTCTGAAAAAAGTTTCTTCTCTCGATTTCTCCAGTAGCTTAATGGGAAAGCACCCGACTGGCAATCGAAAGTTCTGTGGTTCGATTCCCAGCGGAGCGAAAGGAGATTCTTTTTTCTGGAAATTGGTTTCAACTTTTTAATTTGACTTCGCCTGAGAAATAATAATATTTTGTAGTGAGAAAAATGTACTACTGAATTGACGGAATAAATGAATTTGATACAAGAAAAAACCTAATTTACTGTGCAACTCTTTTTCCTGTTCCCCTCTCATCCCTTTTTTAAAAATTATTATTAAGAAAAATGACAAACCAGTATTTTCAGTAAAAAAACAAAACATCTGGTTAAATTTGTGACTGAAAAATTAATTTTAACCGAAAAAAAAAAAAAACTTTTTTTAACCAATACAAACCAATTTATATCCAAATACTTTAATTTTCAACCTAGTTGAATTTTCAGCTCAAAAAAATTTCAACTAAAAATTTTACCTTCTCAATTTTGAAAAAATTTATTTCCGACTTGAAAAAAAAAACATTCTTCAAAAATTCAAATATTTGGTTGAAAATACATGTATTCAGTTTAAAATTCATTTATTTTGGTGGAAAATTCATCTTTTTGGTTGAAAATGTGTTTTTTCTCATTTAGAAATAATTTTTTTAACCGGAAATGTAACTGTTCCATTCTTTGTGGAAAATTGATCTGTTTTCGGTGAAAATTTAACTATTTGTTGAAAATTAGTTTTTTTGGTTGAAAATTTATTTTACTAACTGAAAATTATCCTTATTTATTTTCGGTGGAAAATTTATCTTTTTAGTTTAAAATTTATGTATTTAGTTAAAAATTAAATTATTTAGTTTTGATTTTTAGATTGAAAAATCCACCATATTTGGTCAAAATTTAATATTTTTGGTTGAAAATTCATCATCGTGATTAAAAATTAATTTCTTTGGTTGAAAATTTCTTTTTTTTTAGTAGAAAACTTAATTTTTTTATTTTTGGTTAAAAAATCTTTTTTTTCAATCAAAAAGTAAATATTTTGTTGACATTTTTTTTGTCGAACATTTATTCTTCTGACATTTAAAGTATTCTAATTTTGGTTAAAAACTGAGCTTTCTTTAGATAAAAATTCATGTACTTTCTTGAAAAAGAGCCATTTCTGGTAGAACATTAATCTTTTGAGTTGAAAATTCACCTAACTATTTGGTTAAAAATTCATATTCTTGGTTGAAGATTCATCATTTTATTAAAAAATTCATTTCTTTGGTTGAAAATTCATTTCTTTTTAGTCGAAAATTAATTTTTTTCAACTGAAGATATAAATACTCCATTTTCGCTTGAAAATTTATATTTTTAGTTAAAAATTAATTAATTTGTGTGAAAACTTATTTTTTTTTTAAATTCACTTTTCTAACTGAAAATTGAATATTTAATTGGTATTTAAATAATGTAATTATCATTAATAAAGATAGAAAAAATCTGACCTCCTATATCGTCGCTTCTTTTATCTTAGATTCTTCTTTAGATTCATTCGTTACCCAGGGGACTCTTGTTTTATGGTACGTCTGACTATATACGTGTAGTTACTACTTGTTTTCAAAGCAGTGATTTGAGTTGCCTACTGTCAGGAGTTACGACTTTGCATTTTTTTTGCAGTCTAGACCTTCAACACTGACATCTGACCTTCTATGTCCTTTTTTTTTATCTTGGATCCTTCTTCAGATTGATTTGTTACCCAGGGGACTCTGGTTTAGGGTACGTCTGACTAAACACGTATACTCACCACTTGTTTGCAATGCAGTGATTTGCGTTGCCTACTGCCAGGATTTACGACTCTACGCTTTTCTTGCAGTCTAGACCTTCAACACTGACATCTGACCTTCTATGTCCTTCTTTTTATCTTGGATCCTTCTTTAGATTCATTTGTTACTCAGGGGACTCTTCTTTTAGGGTACGTCTGACTATAAACGTGTAATTACTACTTGTTTGCAAAGCAGTGATTTGAGTTGCCTACTGTCAGGAGTTACGATTTTGCGTTTTTTTTAGTCTAGACCTTCAAAGCGGAAATCTGACCTCCTATATCCTTGTTTCTTTCATCTTGGATCTCTGTTGCAATTTATTTCCCACCCAGGGGACTGGTGCTTCATAGTGCGCCTGACTATACACGAGCAATTACTACTTGTTTGCAATGCGGAGATTTGAGTTGCCTACTGTCAGGAGTTACGACTTGCGTTTTTGTTCCAGTCTAGACTTTCAAAGCGGTAATCTGAACTCCTACATCCTTGTTTCTTTTGTGTTGAATCCTTCTTCAGATTCATTTGTTATCCAGGGTTCTGGTGCTTTAGAGTGCGTCTGACTATATACGAGCAATGACCACTTGTTTGCACTGCGGAGATTTGAGTTCCCTACTGCCAGGAGTGACGACTTTGCGTTTTTTTTGCAGTCTAGACCTTCAACACTGACATCTGACCTTCTATATCCTTTTTTTTTATCTTGGATCCTTCTTTAGATTCATTTGTGACCCAAGGGACTCTTGTTTAGGATACGTCTGACTAAACACGTATACGCACCACTTGTTTGGATTGCAGTGATTTGCGTTGCCTACTGCCAGGATTTACGACTCTGCACTTTTCTTACAGTCTAGACCTTCAACACTGACATCTGACCTTCTATGTCATTGTTTCTTTCATCTTGGGTCTACGTTGCGATTAATTTCCCACCCAGGGGACTGATGCTTACGAGTGCGTCTGACCATACACGAGCAATGACCACTTATTTGCGCTGCGGAGATTTGAGTTGCCTACTGTCAGGAGTTACGACTTTGCGTTTTTTCCAGTCTAGACCTTCAAGGCGGAAATCTGACCTCCTGTATTATCGCTTCTTTTATTTTAGATTCTTCATTAGATTCATTTATTACCCAGGGGACTCTTGTTTTTAGGTACGTCTGACTATACACGTGTAGTTACCACTTGTTTGCAAAGCAGTTGCTTGAGTTGCCTACTGTCAGGAGTTACGACTTTGCGTTTTTTTCAGTTTATACCTTCAAGGCGGAAATCTGACCTCCTATATCCTTGTTTCTTTGATCTTGGTTCTTCGTTGCGATTTATTTCCCACCCAGGGAACTGATGCTTGATGTGCGTCTGACTATATACAAGCAATTACCACTTGTTTGGAACGCAGCGATTTGAGTTGCCTACTGTCAGGAGTTACGACGTGCCTTTTTGTTCCAGTCTAGACTTTCAATGCGGGAATCTGACCTCCTATATCCTTGTTTCTTTTGTATTAGATCCTTCTTCAGATTAATTTGTTACCCAGGGAACTGGTGCTTCAGAGTGCGTCTGACTATATACGAGCAATTACCACTTGTTTGGGACGCAGCGATTTGAGTTGCCTACTGTCAGGAGTTACGACTAGCGTTTTTTTTTTCCAGCCTAGACCTTTAACGCGGCAACCTGACCTCCTATATCCTCGTTTCTTTAATCTTAGATCCTTCTTTAAATTCATTCGTTACCTAGGGGACTAGTGCCTCAGGTGATGTTGAACTAGGACCGCGGGTATTGACCCGCAGAGAACCAGGTGTGGTGGTTTCATTTCATCTCCGTTGCTGCTGCCCCTTTCTCTTCTCAAAGAGGGATGAAGAAGAGGGTAGTTCAGTGGGAGGAAAGTGGGCGAGTGTGCAGTGGATAAGGTACTGGAGGTGGATTAGGTTGTACTATGCCAGGGTAGGCTGGTATCGATTCAATCCCGCATCTGGAGAGAGAAAGAGCAAAGAGAGGGAGAGAGAGAGAGAGAGAGAGAGAGAGGGAGAGTAGGCTTACGGTTCTCCACCGACCCTCCGGCGATCCATGCACTCCAGGTCACCGGGTCAAAGCTCACGGCCGCTGCTCACTGTTGCTTCTACCATTTTGGTCAGTGTACTGTCCGCTACATCTACGAACCTACTAACAATACTTGTACCCTTGTCAGGCACAAATCTGCCGACTATGCTTTTTTTTGCCGACCCATTGTTTCTGCGGAGCAGGCTTCGTAGGGAAGAAGTTTTTTTTCAGAATATAAAATGGGGAAAAATGGATATTACGACGTGCCCGAATGAAAAGGTTCCATCTCGGAGAAACTAAATGAAATACAGTTTGATTGGGATTTTTAAACTTCGACAGTTCGCAACGCCAGTTTGCACCTTTTCTTTTGGTTTCTCCGAGATTCGTCTTTTTTGGTTCATTTCAACTACTTGTTATTTCAAATCAAATTTTTTTTCCAAAGTAACTTTACTTGTTTCGTTGAGAATTCATAATTTTAGTAGTAAATTCACATTTTTCGGTTAAAACTTGAAATTTTCTTGAAAAAATTAGTCCTTTGGTCTAAAAATTCAACAGCTTGGTAGAAATTTAAATTATTTCGTTAAAACCTAATTTTTTTGTCAAGATCATAATTTCGAGTTGAAAAATCCACTGCTTTGTAGATCAATCATCTTTTAGGTCGGAAATCTAATCGTTTGGTTAGAAATTAATCTCTTGAGAAATAAAATTCAACTACTTTGATGAAACTTGAACAAATTTTTGAACATTCATTTTTTCAAGATTCATCTCTTTGGCTGGGAATCTCTTTGTTTGTTGTTGAAATTTTGATTGAAAATTTATTTTTTTAAACAAAAAAATTTCACTTGATTGAAAATTTATCTATTTGGTCGAAAATAATCTAAAAATTTACTTTTTACTATTTTATTATAGGTCTATTTATTATAGGTCAATCGCTTCGTCTCGAATGAACACATTTTTTCTATTCTCGCATCAACATTAATCTATGAGAGTGAAGAAAATTTTACTATAAAAATGGATTTTAGAAATATATAAATAACCAGAGCTTCCCTACTCTTCAATAAAATGCATTGATATTGTAGGTCAATTGATTCGTCTCAAACCCATGAATTTTTTTTATTTCTGCATCTTGCATCATTTATGAGTTATATTAATGAGAAATTTGTACTATGAAAAGCCGATTTTCAAAACATAAATTACTATAACTTTCCTACTCTTTGAGAAAATGTATCGATGCTTTAGGCCAATCGATTCGCCTTGAATCAAAATAAATTTTCTATTCTCGCATCAATTTCAAATAATGAGAATGAGAGAACTTTTACGATAAACATCGATTTCAAAATATATAATTATCATAACTTTCCTACTCATCATTAGAATGTATCAATATTGTAGGTCAATCGATACGTCTCGAATCAAGGAACATTTCGTGTGCTTGCATCAACTTTGAATTATGTTGAAGAAAAAAGTTTTAGTGTAAAACCCCGTATTTCCCAATATTATGCATTACCATAGCTTTCTCAAACTTTAATAAAATGTATCAATGCTATAGGTCAATCGATTCGTCTTAAATCAACACAACATTTCTATTGTTGCATGAACTTCAAATTATGAGAGTGAGAAAATTTATGCTATAAAAATCGATTTTCAAAATATATGAATTACTATAACTTCCCTACTTTTTGATGAAATGTATTATTATTAGAGGTCAATCAATTCGTCTTGGAACGAGAAATCTTTTGTATCCTTGCATCAACTTTGAATTATGTTAAAGAAAAAAGTTTCACTACAAAAAACCGTATTTCCAAATATTATGCCTCACCATAGCATCTCCATTCTTCAATGAAATGTGATAATATCATAGGTCAATCGAATCGTCTCGAATAAACACATCTTCTCTCTTCTTGCATCAACTTTGAATTATATTATTGGAAAAGCTTTACTATAAAAAACTGATTTTCAAAATATATAAATTATCATAACTTCCCTTATCTTTAATAAAATTCATTAATATTATAGGTCAATCGATTCATTTTAAATTAACAAAACTTCTCTATCCTCGCATCAACTTCAAATTATGAGAATGAGAAAAGTTTAAGTATAAAAATCGTTTTTGAAAATATATAAAACACCATAACTTCCCTAATTTTTGATAAAATGCATTGATATTATAGGTCAATCGATTCGTCTTGAATCAACACATCTTCTCTCTTCTTGCATCAACTTTGAATTATATCATTGAAAAAGCTTTACTATAAAAAACTGATTTTCAAAATATGTAAATTATCATAACTTTCCTACTCTTCAATAAGATGTATTAATATTATAGGTCAATCGATTCATCTTGAATTAACAAAACTTTTCTATTTTTGCATCAACTTTAAATTATGAGAGTGAGAAAATTTTTACTATGAAAATTGATTTTAAAAATTTATAAATTACCATAACTTCACTTCTCTTTAATAAAATGCATTAATATTGCAGGTCAATCGATTCGCCTCAAACCAAGGAATTTTTTGTACTCTCGCATCAACTTTGAATTATTTTGAAAAAAAAGTTTTATTATCAAAAACCGTATTTCCAAATACTATGTATTACCATAGCATCTTTACTCTTCAATAAAAAGTTATTATTATTATAGGTCAATCGATTTCTCTTGAATCAACACATCATTTCTCTTCTTACATCAACTTTGAATTATATTAATGAAAAAGTATTACTATAAAAAACTCATTTTCAAAATATATAAATGATCATAACTTTCCTACTTTTAACAATGTGTAATATTACTATAGGTCAATCGATTCGTCTTCAATTCGTCATTTTTTCTGTTGTTGCATTAAATTTGAATTAAATTATTGACCAAAGTTTTACAATAAGAAACCGATTTTAAAAATATATAAACTACCATAACTTCCCTACTTTTTAATAAAATGTACTAATATTGCAGGTCAATCGATTCATCTTAAATTAATAAAACTTTTCTATCCTCGGATCAATTTCAAATTATGAGAATGAGAAAATTTTAACTATAAAAATCGATTTTGAAAATATATAGAATACCATAACTTCCCTACTTTTTAACAAAATGTATTGATATTATAGGTCAATCGATTCATCTTGAATTAACAAAACTTTTCTATCCTTGCATCAACTTTAAATTATGAGAGTGAGATAATTTTTACTATGAAATTGATTTTAAAAATATATAAATTACCATGACTTCCCTTCTCTTCCATAAAATGCATTAATATAGCAGGTCAATCGATTTGTCTCAAACAAAGGAATTTTTTATACTCTTGCATCAACTTTGAATTATGTTAAAGAAACAAGTTCTAATATAAAAAATCGTATTTCCAAATATCATGTATTGCCATAGCATGCTTACTCTTTGATAGAATGTGTTAATATTATAGGTCAATCACTTTGTCTCGAATCGACACATCTTTTATATCCTTGCATCAACTTTGTATTATATTGATGACAAAAGGTTTTCTATGAGAAACCGTATTTCCAAATATTATGCATTACCATAGCATCTTCACTCTTCAAAAAATGTAATAATATTATAGGCCAATCGATTTGTCTCGAACACATTTTTTTTTGTTGCATCAACTTTGAATTATATTGATGAACAAGCTTTACTATAAAAAATCGATTTTCAAAATATATAAATTATCATAACTTCTCTTTACTTCAATGAAATGTATTAATATCATAGGTCAATCGATTCGTCTTGAAAACTGTTTGCAAAGTTTATTTTTAGAAGGGTCGAGAAAAGTTTGAAAATATTTTCCAGTTTTAGCACTAGACCATCAATAACCTTGCTGTCAAACTGAACAATTGACTGACGTGTATACATATTATACATCGAGAGAAGAAACATGCTAAACATTCCCATCAGAAAAACCGTCACCATGTCAGTTTCAATTTAAAATCTAAAAACTGACATAAATTCGCGAAAAAGGTTCGAAAATCGAGATAAATCCTAAATTTCTCTTTTATACCTATATAGCAGAAAGCAGAATTTCACATTAAGTGAATTTTGATCATACATGAACCTGAAATATTTCTTTTTAAGAAAACCTGAGAAAAATATTACTTCTGGAAACTGGAATGATTTCGGAAAGTTATTCCTTCGTACCAAACTGAAAGAAACATTTCTCGCTTGAGATCTAAAAATAATGAGCTCGGAATTTATCGAAAAAGCGAGAAAGGTAGATGTGAGGTTTGAAAAATAAAAAATAGGTTTTGAGGTCGAGTGTGGTATTGGTTAATTTTTTTCTTGGTTTCCAGAACTACAGTTTAGGGAAGAAAGGTCTTCATATATTTTATTTTATCAAGTGTAGATATGACAGATCTATATTTTGTAATAAAAAAGATAACTTCATGAAACACTTTCTGTGAAGAGTCAAGAAATTTTTCACGTTATAGAATGAAATGCTGGTGCAATTAAAAAAAGTCTTGCTCTTGAATAAGGTGGAACTGATGATTAAAGGTGCGCTTACAACATCGAGTAAACATGCTTCATACCTTAATGCGACGCCCAGGAATTCCTAAATCTGCCGAATATTTGCTTTTCCGAAAACTGCATACGACAGAATTTATTTTATATTTAAATTTCTCTATTCATTCCCCTTTTCTCAGGTTTTTTTTATTAGAAGCGCTTGCATTCGTTCGGACTTTTGGCCCAGGGCGAGGAAAACTACAGAAAACCCAAAACCCCTAAACGCATTCGATTAACGCGCTTCTAGTTTTTGCATTGAGTTTGTAGATTTTCCTTAATTTCATATTCTGGAAAAATCTCTTTAATAATCCCCCGAACTTCATGCGCGTCACTTATTAAGTGACAGGGCGTTTGGTTTTTTTTGGAACTGAGGTGAGACATTATTTAGGTGAGTGCTGTTCTTCACAACTTGTGACTACCCACTAAACCCACCTCCTTTTATTGCGCCTCATTATGCTTTCATCAAGGTTTCGACTGTTATCTAATTTCAACATACCATTGATATAATTATACATTCTAAATAGTGGTGAGCGGTACGTGCCACTTTTCAATCTGATGTTAGCAATGTAAAATAGTACGAACAATGGCTTCAAAACAAGACGATTTGGTATTATAATAGGACGACAAAAAATGATGTTCAATTAAAGTAGAACCATAGTGATTTTCATGAGATTAGAAGAATTAAAAAAAAAAAAATTTTGCATAAGTAGCTGCTCTCGCTGGTCTTCTTATATGGATCCCTCAAAGTCCTTTTGAGTTCCAGGAAGCTGCTTGTCGTCCTTTTGTGTCTTCCTTATCCTGGAACTAATTATCCAATTCCTTCTCTGGTTGGCTTCTCTCTCGTCTCATCGAAGTGGTTTGTTTAAACATCCGAGTTCCACTTATTCCTCTCATTATGTACTACCTTGGAAGAAATTATCTTCAGGTCTTCCTGAAGAAAACCTTATTCTCTAAGGTCAGTCGCTGACTTTAGTGACCCAACCCCTTTCCAATTTTATGTGGCTCAGGAGTACGATGTTAGCGTTTGGTGACTCCGGATACTGCTTCCTCATTTCTGATTCGTGCACTCTTCGAAGGTTAATGACGCGGTGTGGGTTGTGGGATGCAGGGCCTGCTCTGCATCTTTTGTTCTTATAGCTGCTTCGAGATGTGCGCCATCTGCGACCCATTGGTGTTGAGTCATACTTTGGCCGAGTGGTTCTCCACCATTAATACACTGCAATGTTTGCCGCAGCACTACTGCTTAATATTATTGTTTCATCTTGGATGTTACCCATTATCTATGAGCCTTCTCTCACAAATGTTGAACTCTTTGTTCTGTCATCGTCTCTAGTCTACTCCTTCTCAGTAATGGAGCTGTCCACCACGCTCAAGGTGTTCGCACAAGAAAATCCGTTGCTGTGCGCTGGATACGTCTCACGGACGTGCCGTCCGCGCACCAACTTATAGCGCCAACCAATCGCGTGCAACCTGTCGTGCTGCTGCGGTCCGAGCGATGACGTACACAAGTATGTAGCTACTTACGCTAGTTCGCAACGCACTTGAGTACGTGCTGCCACGGACTGTAGCAGCACAGCAGGACACACGCGATTGGTTGGCGTTATGTGTTCGTGCGCAGACGGCACGTCCGTGAGACGTCTCCAGCACACTGCAACGGATTTTCTTGTGCGAACACCTTTAGGATAATTTTCCGGCAAGTTCAACCATTTGCGAACAGTTTTCTTACAGCTTTCTCAGTACTTTTCAGAGTACCTAAGAGCACGTTACATAATGCCATTTGATGGCAAACACCTGGTATTATGATTGTAAGTAAAGCAAAAAAACCGCTGTTGCCTAAGGAGATCTACCTATCTTATGGATAGTGCACAAGCTTCACTCTTCTAAGTAGAATTTGGTTCTGACATTCATCGCATTTATTTTCCGCTTTCTAGATGATCTGCATCCCAGAGCAACAGTCTGGTCAATGTTCACTGACATTCTACTCTGAGAGAAAACCCAGGAGTCTAACGTCTGTATTCCTTTAGGTGTTGTTGCGTGCCGATTCACATTATCTGAAAATGCCAATGCAATTGTTGTTTTATCTACAATTTCAATTCCTACTTCTGCAGGTAATGTTTCTAGCATACGATGCGTTAGCATGTTAAATATAGGAGAAGACAATAGGTCACCCTACCTTACCGTACGTAATTTTAGATTTCGTTAAATCCACTTAAGTCATTTATAGAGTTTTGAACACATGGCGGTGCTCAAGAATATACTCCAGTTGGAATAGATCATCTTTACAACTGTTTATGTTTATTTTTGTTCCAAACCCTCCCTCTTTGGATCAATGGCTCACCCTTACAGATGCTATTGTAATAGGCCTGTGCTAATCAGGCTCATCATCGTGCCATTTCTTCGGAATCAATACGGTTCTAGAAGCTAACAGGCTAACATATAGCCTGAGAAACCAAAGAAATAAGTTAAGAAGACCTAACAAAACATTATACGGAACCTTCTTGAAGTTCCTTGCTACAACTTAAACTAGGTCTGTTGCCGTTTTCATTTCGACCATACACTTCGCTACACTAAAAAAAAAATATCATTTCAAGTCTAGTTTTCGGTATTAAAAGAGTCCTACAAAAACATAGTCTCTGGTGGCTATATTCTAATGACAATTTTTTTTTTATGCCACCAAACGACGTTTTAGTATAATTTTTTTGGATCAAAAGAGGACTGAAGTGAGAATTAAATTCCAATGACGTAACGCATCACATGGGAACGCTGAACGTGCGTGAACTGTCACTGAAATATAGAATCTGGGTTATATACAATGTTGAAGTTTCTAAATCCTGTTTTAAAATGATATGTTGATTACCACTGAGAATTTATTGTCAATGAAGAATAAGGAGACTAAGAAGAAGAAGTAAGCACTAAGAAGAAGAAATAAAAACTAGAAGACGAAGAAACCCACATGACGAGTCCTTAGTGGAAAATAATGATGTTTGTATCTTACGCAGAAGGTCTCCGAGTTATTTTGAAATAAAGCTTTGAA
The DNA here is from genome assembly GCA_932178445.1 of Andricus quercusramuli. NCBI lineage: Eukaryota > Metazoa > Arthropoda > Insecta > Hymenoptera > Cynipidae > Andricus > Andricus quercusramuli. Next base: position 35,224 of record CAKNXH010000468.1, read on the forward strand.
GCCGTTTAAGAATTTTGAGAGGTTTCAAGATAATGCCAAAATTTTCTTAAGATTCCTGGAAAAGATTTTTTATTTTTCTAAATAATAATTTTGAGAGAATATTAAAAATAAATTTGAAAACAATTTTTCATTTAATAATAACAATTGAGCAATTATATATTTGTGAGGATTTAAAATTAAAATAATTTTACTTCTAATTTAAAAATTGTTCAGTTCAAAAAAATTTAATCTTTCAATTTTTAATATTTCTAAATTAAATCGCTTAAACGATGTAATTGTGAAAATATCTAAATTCGTCGATTCATTCTTCAATTTAGAGAATTAAAAATGATGACGTGGTTGAAAAATCGTTTGTTTGAGTCGAAAATTCAATTATTCTTGTAGAAAGTCCATATTCTCGAGTTACAAATTCAAACTTTGTTTTTGAAGATTCGTCTTTATAACTTAAAAACTCCACATTTCAGATGAGATTTTTTTTTCTTTATTGATTGAAAAATCTTTCTTGGTTGCAAATGTAATTCTCCTATTGTTATCTAATTTCAACATACCATTGATATGATTATACATTCTAAATAGTGGTGAGCGGTACGTGCCAATTTTCAATCTGAAGTTAGCAATGTAAAATAATACGAACGGTGGCTTCAAAACAAGACAATTTGGTATTATAATAGGACGACAAAAAATGATGCCCAATTAAAATGGAGCCATAGTTTTTACAGTGTAGTTATTCAATCTTTATACTTTTATATTATAATTTTAATGATTGGAGTGCAACATATAATCATTTGTTGCATCTGCAAAATCGGAAAGAGAAATGAAGAACATATCAAGGTTTCGAATGTTATCTAATTTCAACATACCATTGATATGATTATACATTCTAAATAGTGGTGAGCGGTACGTGCCACTTTTCAATCTGAAGTTAGCAATGTAAAATAGTACGAACGGTGGCTTCAAAACAAGACAATTTGGTATTATAATAGGACGACAAAAAATGATGCCCAATTAAAATGGAACCATAGTTTTCACAGTGTAGTTCTTTAATCGTTATACTTTTATATTATAATTTTAATGATTGGAGTGCAAGATATAATCATGCGTTGCATCTACAAACTCGGAAAGAGAAATGAAGAAAATACCAAGGTTTCGATTGTTATCTAATTTCAACATACCATTGATATGATTATACATTCTAAATAGTGGTGAGCAATATTACAATATTACATACGGCAATATTACATACGGTTCGTAGGTAGTTTTATAGAAATTCAGAAGATTAGGATTGAGGTCTTCACTCTTCAGATTTCCGATGCGAGAAAAAATCTGGGAAGTGATCAGGTCGACGAGGAGTGAGCTTTAGTTCTTTGTTGAGAGAAACTAGAACAAGCTTTTTGTACTCAGGGTTGCATGGCATCGAGAAGAAAAGAGAACATCAGGATTCCGAATGGAATAATAAATCGTGAAGTTCGAGGTCCATGTTCTCCAAAATTTAAAACATCCACTTGCAGAATCAATCTGGATGAAAAATGAGGTTGCTCTAATGGGTAATCGCGGTGAAGGACGCCACAACATTTCTCTCGTAAATCTTTACAAAAAATGTGACCAAGAAACTTCAGAAAAATTGTCAGAATTCTTTCATTAGCTCGTGGGTCATTTTTACCTTCAAAATTCACATGAAGGGAAATCTTTATTGAGATCTTTTTTGTGTCCTTTTGATAGTCTCAACAGCTTCATTCTTCATTCTTTAAATTATCGTTTATTTGAAATAATTTTTTTATTATTTCTAAAACAATAATATTTTATTAACATTTCAGAAATATTATGATTGTTCTTCATCATACCATTCGATTGATATTTAGTCTCGAATTTATTTATTGATTTTTATACTCGTATAAGTCAGCTTCAAAGGCTTCTAGAAAACGTTTTGCCTTATTTACCTTCTGAATTATTAATTATGCACGATTAAATATTCCGCAGGGTTCAAAGGTTGGCTGAAGTGCTCTTATCAGAAATTACATAAATTTTCTAGTGGGCAGTGCCTTTGGGAAATTTGTGTGAACAAGGCCTGAGTCAAATACTTCACACTCTCGAAATGTTTTCATCAAGAGTTTGAATCCAAAATTTCAAATGACGTAATAATTGAATAAAAAAATCACATGCAATGAAATCGCGAATTTTAAATGAAGTAAATAATAAGATGATTCAAAAATCACAAAAAATACGGTAGTATTAGATTTGTAGCTTTGACCTTATAGGAAATAAAAATCCAATGCCGTAACCGCGCACGTGCATTTACTGCTAGTCACTGAAGAATGAGTGAACGTCGCGGAATCTTGGCGAGGAAACCGATGAAACAAGTCATTAAAGTTTCTGTTCTGCGACAGCTGTGCTATTGATTGAAATATCGGGAGTGAGTTTATTTGTGAGAGTGCTATTCATTGTTTTCCTTCAAAAGAAAAAGAATTACGACCGAAAGGGAATAGTCAACTGAAAAGTGAGTTTAGGTTTTTCGCATAGTGGCTTTTCTGCCAAGCTTTATGGATCCAATATTTTACGAAACAGATGACGGAGAGAAAAAAATCGAAGAGTGTGGTAGACTATGGCCCTCATTCTTTTAATTATTTAAGGAAGATGTTGTAGTCGTTGAGACATACAGGTTCCGAATTTCTTATTTCCGTATAATTGACTGCAAACCCACAAATATTTAGGGTCGTAGAATTTTGATCCTTAGCAGATGTCAGCTGTTTAGTCCCAAACTGCAGTTTATAGAGGTCAGGGTATAATGAGCAATACATTTTTTGAAGGACAACCTTTGTCATTTTGACGAGAGGAATGTTAAAACTTAATTCCTAATCCCTGAAGGCATAACATATAATCCGTAACCAAATTATGCTATATAAACTTGGCCGGAACTGCCTGAAGCCCATAGATCTCATAAATCAGATAAGATCATTCAGGATCTGCAAGTAGGTAGTTTGCTAGTGAAGAGATATGTGCTTATATCAAGAAGAGAAAATAGATAAAAAAGAGATAAAACAGATTCAGACGATGCTGTACGAACTTTGCCGAAACTGCTTAAAGCCCATAGATCTCATAAATCGGATAAAGACCTTTAGGACCCTCAACTAGCTAGTTTGTTAGTAAAAAAACCAGTACTTATAATTGAAACAGAAAATATAGTTGCTATTTCAACAGACTAAAAGGAATGCAGATATAAACTCAGGGGTACATGCTAGGAAAATACAGAACTCTCTCTTTGGTTATCCTAGAAGCTGTATTTAGTTGGTATTCATTTCACGAGGGAAGACTTAAGTGATTCGAAACGTAGTGCTGACAATACGATTATCTTGCAACTTGGGAATGGGTGCGATTTTCCGACACTGGAATGGATTGAAATTGCTGGTGGGGCGCTAATCGAATTGGATTCTTGAAGAACAAAAATAAAGCTGATGGAGATCAAACGCAACTTAAGAGTTGAGGATGATTTGATGATGAGTTGCAGTTAAGGGTGATTTGACTTTTAGAGAATAGAAAGTTTAATCAAGGATTGAAGAAGACAATAAGGTAAGGCAAGAAGGTTTCCAGAGGCCCTAAACTACATAAAATGGTGAATCGGAAATTGATAATTTACCTGGAACGAGATCGAGAATAATGAAAACATATTTCAAGGTATTATTTGGAGGTTCATTGGAGGTACAAAATTGAGAAGCAGAGGAGAGAAAGGTTCAAACTGAAGAAGCAGAAATTAGGAGATCTGATCTAGTTGAAGGGTATCAACTTAACGGGGATATCACTTTTCAGGAGGTAATTAGAGGAATTGAAATGGTAAATAAGGGAATAGGAGCCAAAGAATACGGAATTACAGTAGCATGTTTGAGAGGATTGCCAAACTATGGGCAATAGATTTGTCATTACCTGACGTTGGGTATGACATTTTGGTATCTATTTTGAATCTGAGGATGAGAGACTGAACAGAAAAAAAATGTTTATATTTAATTCAATTCTTCTTTTAAATTTATTATGCTGGTTAAACTGATTGTGTAAAGCTATATACGACACACGAAGGCGCTTGACATTAATCCTGGTAGTGATCCTGTATATAAGAACAAGTAGAGAACTTTGGAAGATAGTCTCGAGTTTTGTAAGTTAAATAAGCAATGACTGGACTGAAAATTCGTTTCTGCAAATGTAATAATTAACATGAACCATGAGGGCATGTGCTAATTAGCGGAAGCGTAGCTTTTGTTGAGCAGGTAGCTTATTTACACGAGATGTTCATTGTTACAATACAATTTCTCTACTTTTAACACACACTTTTGCAAAAGCTCATTATTCGTCTAAATTAAAAAAAGGATTTTCAAGTAACAGACTACTTTTATTTTAGGAATAATCTAGTTTTAATAAGTTCTGTGCCCATGATATAATGAGTAACATCAATATTCAAAGATCCTTTTCATTCCCCTGTCTGGACTTTATTTTTTACGGATTCATTAGCATTGGCTGAGAAATTAAATTGTACCTTCTGGAGGTAAAAACTTTTCTGTTTTTAATTAAAACTTTATAATGGACATGAAAAAGTTTAAGTGATTTGGTAAAAAAGTAACTTTCAGAGAGAAGCAATGCTGGCCTGTGGCAGTTAATCTAAACATTGGTTCGAAAAGATTGACATTAGAGAAAGTTTATGGAATCACATTTTTTATTTATTAGCCTGAATTATTTGTTGATGTTTAAAATATTCTAATAAGTTATCTTTGAAAGCGAAGGAAATTTTCCTTATCGCTACTGAACGGTTCTTCAGGCATCTGGATGAGTTATAACAAGACAAAAGTTTTAATAGACCTGAGAATAATAATACAGCTTTCATTTAAGTGACCTAATTGGAATTCTCTATAAAGAGATTCCATCAGAACATTCTCTCGAATCTCTCTTGTACATTACGTCAGTTGATCAATGTGATCCCAAAATTGGATAAAAATGATATGCTTTACAATTTTTCTGAAATCTTCATAAAAGATTTGGATGTTTTATCTGATCAGAAAGTAGCAAATCTTTCAAAAGTGGGAGTCAGAACTAGTTTAATCTATAGAAACTCTTTCAGAAAGAGGAAAAATATTTCAAGCTTCAAATACTTGCCTTTTGTTTGTTTGCGAATCAATTTTTATAAGTGAAGATTCATTATTTTGGTTGAAAATTCATCTCTACCGTTGAAAATCCATCTATTTCGTTGAAGATTATTTTTTTCAATATTGTTATTTGCGGATTGAGAATTCGAATGTTAAGTAGGAAATTCACCTTTTGGGCTTGAAAATCAATAACTTGGCTGAATTTTTTTTCTCAACTAAACACTTTTTCTTAGTTGAAAATTTGAGACTTTTGTTGAAGATTCGTATGTTCGGTTGAAAATTCAACTATTTGTTTGAACTCGTTTGTGAAAAATTGATTTTTAATTTTCAACTATTTTCTGAAAAATTCGTGTTTTTAGCTGAAAATTAATGTTTCTCAACTGAAATATTAACTACTCTAGTTTTGGTTGAAAGTTCATCTTTGTTGTTCAAAAATACAACTGTTTAGTTAAAATTTCATAATTTTGGTAAAAATGTATTCTTCATGTTTGAAGATTCCTCTTTTTGATTGAAAATTCAAGTGCTCAGTAGAAAGTTGAACTCTTTTGTTAAAATTTCTATTTTTTTGTTGAAAATTCATTATTTTAGTTGAAAATTCATGTATTTTGTTGAAAATTCAACAATATGGTTGACATTGTTGTTCCTTTTTGACTGTGAAATTTTTATTCGTTGTAATTAATTTCTGTAGCTTAAAGTTCGTCCTCTTGGTCGAATTACATTGCTTTTTATTTATAATGAAAATATTCTGAAGCTGCTGAAGTTTGAAAAGAATTTTTTAAATATTTTTAAAAGTCTGGAACACTATAGGAAGAAACGTTCCGGCTGTGAATTGGACTTTGAGTTGGATGGTGAGGCCAAGAGGGAAAGCATTATTCTGGGACGGTTCTCAGCTTATGCAAATGTGTGCTGAGAAAATACCAGAACTGGTTGGATCAGGATTGCGATTCTTCTCGACTTATCCCCGAGGTTATAACTGGTAAAACAAGGTGAGCTCATTTTCTCAATTTGCCTGCGGAGATTGTAAGAGAAAGAACAATGTTATGGAAAAGAAGGAAGCTGGAAGGCACGCAATTGAAGAAAAATATAGCTGCGTCTAGAGTATCGATGAAAACAGATTGTTTCCAAAATATTAAAAAATATTTAAAGTATCATGGAGAAAGAAAGTTTGAATCTCAAAATCCGGAAAACGTTAAAGTGGGGCATCGAGAATCGTATCTTGTTCATAAGGTAGTTGCACCGTGAGAGATTCGCATTAAGCCCATTATCATTCACATTGAAATCGACTTCATTTTTCATTCCAGATCTTCTGAGCAATTTAATCGCCCAGAAACCGTTCCGAGAGAGAAACTATCCTCAAAGGAGCATCTGTGCGAAAACACGTTAGAGGATATGAGTGCACAGGTTATTTAGTGTCAGGAACTCTTACGACTACTTAGAGAAAACTACATCCTTTTATATGCCTCTCGAAAACTACACGACACATTAGTCTAAAAAGGTGCAATCTTTAGTTTTATGATAAAAAATGAATTGAGTTAACGATCCTTCTCTGCGAGACTATTTGTCGAACACCAGTAGTGGCGGTGGTCTGACTAAGCGCTGAGGACTACTACTGACTGGCTGCGCGTTGAGTGGGACCGCCGCGTCGCAGTAGATCGGGTTCTTCTTCCCCGTCCGCGCTGGTACTACTGCAGTGGCAACCATAGCCGTGTAAAATCAGAAAAATTTAATTTTGAGATTAAGGCCTGAATCGGAGACCCTTTTGAGAATTAATGACTGTGGCCCTACCTGCAGGAAGTAAGACAAAGATCGGCCTGAAGAACGTTGGCATGCAGAGCAGAAACAAATTGTGCAGACTTGCGCAGTTTTTTTTTAAATGGAGAGTGTAATCTTCGACTAACCTTCTAATTCGCATCCTATTTTAGAATTTTAATTTTGCATGAATAAAGAAAAACTGAAGGGAAAATATAAAAATTGTACAGTACTACCGCTGGCTACGAGGATCGTATGAGAATAGCAGATTTCGAACCTCGCGAATAATAGTATCTTCTATACGCTCGTGCACAAAAGATATGACTTTCTGTCAATAACAAAGAGATAAGCGAATAACCAATACATAGGGGCTTCGGGCTCAAAGCAGAGATAAATTGATTTTCTGATTAGCAAATAGAAAACCATATTTACCATAATAGCCTAAAACAGGAATTTTCAATCCTGAAGGACGAATTTTCAACAAAATAGTTTCAATTTTCAACAAAAACAAAGACTTCCACAAAATAGTGAATTTGCCAAAAAATAATTCAGCTTTAAATCATTGAGAAATTATTGTACTTTATACCAAATGGATGAATTTTTAATCTACAAATATGCATTTTTAACCAAGAATAATTATTATTTTTACCAAAAAAAGTAGTTTTCTACCAAAAGACGAATTTTCAACCGAAAAGATGAATTTTCAACAGAAAATATCAAGCTTTCGACCAGAAATAGAACAGCTAAAATTGAATTTATTACTAAATATATTAATTCAACAAACAAGAATATTTTTCTACTTAAATAGACAGATTTTTAACAAAAAAAAATAGGATTTTCAAGCTGAAAAGACGATTGTTTTGGAAAACAGTTAATCAATCTAGAAAGGTGAATTTTCATCGAAATACTTGAATCTTCAACTGAAAAAGATAAATTCTCAACCAAAAATGGAATGGCTAAAATATCAGTTTGAAAAATTATTTCTGAACGAAAACAAATGATTTCCTAATCAGTTGAATTTAAATGAAATAGACGAATTTTTAACAAAATAGTTGAATCCTCAACCAAAATTATGAATTACCAATAAATATAATAACCTTACTAGCCAAATAGATAAATTGTCAACAAAATATACGAATTTTCTACCGACTAATTAAATTTTTAATCAAGGAAGGAACAATTTTGAATCAAAAATGGAATCGCTACATTTTTAGGAAAAAATCGACCAATAAAATTGAATTTCAACAGAAAAGTTAAATTTTCCAAATAAATAGTTCAATTTTGAATTATAAAATTTAATTTTCTACGAAACGGTTTAATTTCAAAGCCAAAAAAATATTTTCCATAAAACCAACTAAAACCTAAAATTATATATTTTCAATCAGAAGTTAATTTACGACCAAACAGTGATTTTTTCAATTAAAATGATGAATCTTCAACAACAAAAAATTCACTTTTCATAAAGATGCTCAACTCTAAAGAAAACAGTTGATTTTTTATCAAACAAAATTATTTATAAAAAGTGGAATTACAGTGAAATAGTTAAATTTCCAACCAAAGAGATAAATTTTCAACTGAAATAATGAATGAAAAAAATGAGTTTCCAGGAAAGGAGCTCAAAATTTACGCAGAGAGTGAAATTTTCAATCAACGAGTTTCTTTTTTACCCAAGAAGATTAATTTTTCACAAAAAAATATGAATTTTCAATAAAAATTTTGCACAAGAAAAAACGAATTTTTAGCAGAATAGTTGAATTTCCCACCAAAGAGATGGATTTTCAAGTAAAACTAAGATTGAAAAAAATGATTTCTTGAGAAAAGAGTTCAAGATTCTATGAATTTTGGAAAAAATATTTAAATTATCAAGTGAAGAGGTGAATCTTCAACCCAGAAAATAAGTGCTCGATCAACTAGTTTAACTCTCAAGCCAGAAGTTGAATTCGTGACCAAAAAGAATGACTTTTTGACAAATTAGTTGCATTTTCAACAAAACAATGAAATTTTTAATCTAAACGGTGAAATTTTGAGGCATAGAGATTAGATCCGAACCAAAAATATAATGTTAGACTTCTCAACCAAAAGAAAAATTACCATTTCAACAAGAATAGTTGGATTTTTCTGATTGATTTCTATTATTACAGTTTTAATTTAAGGGGAAAAACGAAAGAAGGGTAAGTTTCTTGAAAAAAATTCTGATCACGTGTCTAGTGGGAAGAAAAGTTCAAAAGAAAATTTCTAGATCTGAATTAGGCAAACAAAATTTATTATTAAACATTTTATTGTACATAATGTTTCTTTTTTCTAACAATTGCAATTGTTTATGAACAAGTTTCGTCTATTCATTTTTTTGTATCTTGGGTTGGTTTTCCAAAATTGTAATTTAAAAATTCTCATAGATACTGAATCACATGGTAGTTAAGGGGTCGGTTTGATTATGAATAAGAGAGCATCTCAAAGATCATGATTTTGTATCTATCAGATTGTTATAGTTTAGAATGAAAGTAGGAATCAGAAGATTATCCATCATAGCTAGTTAATTTTGGGGTAAAGATAATTGAATGAATTTGTCATGAAAAGAAGGAAGCCAAAAAGTACGGAATCTGTGAAGAGGAAAAGGAACTATAAGATCATGTATGAGAAGGTTGTAGGAGAGGAATTGAAGATATGTTTAGGAAGCTGGGAAGAAAATGGGGTAAAGATTTTGCAGCAGAAAAGATGTGCCTTCTTTTTCTTCCCTCTCTTTAAAATTTTTTTTTCTTCAAATTTTAATGGAGGCATTGGACAATATGTTCTCCAAATCTGATCACTGGATTCTCCGCTCTTTTTAAATATAATTTCCTGAATTTAACGAGAAAGTTTTCGGATTTTAAGATGTGAAGAAGCGGTGAGACATTCCGTGTTATCGTTATCGCGTCGCGTGGAGCCTTGTCGAGGAGGAAACTGAAACTTTGCCGTGCATAAATTTCGTGAGTTTCGTTGAAAGCTGCCTCACTATATACTGTAGGAATAAGAGCTGGCACGGTGTCGTTAACGACCCTATTCAAAGAACCTTTTAATTTGATCGCGAATCGCGTCCACAATGGAAAATACCATCTATACCTACTGGAGTTTCTGGTTAAACATCTTAACTTCTCAAGTTCCCCATAATTTCCTTTATATTATTGTATATGCCCTTTAAAGCTCAAAACCCTCCAGGTCTCGGAATCACTATTTTTAAGAAAATGGTACTAATTAACATTTGCAACATTTGAAATAAACTGTTTTTAACTTTTCCGCTTCAACTGATTCCAGGATTTTATAAAGTTTGAAAGCTTTTAAAGTATCTTAAAAGATTCAAAGAGATCTCAAAGAATTTCCAAGGATTCAAAATTTTTGGAGAAGCTCTATGAGTAATTACAAATTTTAAGACAGTTCACGGAATGTTAAGGTATTCGCTAAAATATGTTCCAACACAAGGGAAATCATTAGTTTAAAATTTGTTGCACCTAATTTCAGTCAACGAAAATTTTCATTATGCCTTCATTTATTGAAGTTTCTGGAAAATCTTGCAACTCGAATCGAAGTGGGGGTAGTTCTGATGATCAGTGTTTTCCTGCGAATCATATTCTAATTTTTTACATTCTGATCTTCAATCAGTCACTTCATCGCAGCTATTCATTGATTATTGATCAAATTGGTAGAAAATTGATTAGGAAAAGCAATTTCTACATCGAATTGATATGGGCAAGCCTTTTTGAAGTACCAAAGTAGCTATTTGCCACAAAATCTCTTCTAGACTCAAAGCGGTGAAATTTCTAAATTGCTTTTGCTCAGCCTTTCGTCATCATCATATACTACACTTTTGTCACCCTTCCTCGCGAGATTATTTACCCTCCAGCGACAAGGCTTTCCTTATAGACTGCTCCGCAACCCTCCTGTTACCTCTTTCAACGGTTTTCCCATATCCTTTCGTTTCATATACATCTACATCATCAATCACTTTCTTCTCGGGTGTAATACTAAAGCTGAAGCTGAAGTCAAATCATACTCAACTTTTTCCGTGTATACGCCTGCTAAATTTCGTCAAATTTGTTACCTTTACAATAAACCCCAACATAATAAACAGTTTCCCTATCTTGTATTCTGACATTGTATCTATTTGTTGGAATAGAAGCTTCTAATGTGTCCCCTGAGGGTTCAAATTTTTCTTGTATCTCTTTCCTGTTCCTTTACAGACCCCCCACACACTAACTTGGTGGTGGGAGGGGGACCTACAGCTTAAGGTGAGTTCTGAACCACCAAGAGCAACAGCTTTACATACTCAGAGAACCTTTTTCTCTAGAGGTACCGGTCCCACGACTCTCCGGAGATAAACAACTCTCTTGCTAGGCAAGTGTTCACCGCATCGGCTGCCAAGGCTCTTTCAGAGTGCGAGGCGGGTATCGAACCCGCAAGCCGACAGAGTGGGTCCAAAACCTTCGCCCTAACCACCAGGACCATCGTCTCACTTTTGTCGCTATTTGTGCTATTGTTAAAAACAGGTAATTAGCATTCAGGGGGGACCTATGTTAGGGTCCTTACAAAGTCAGACGGACCTACGAATCTTCAGTCAACTAGTGTCAGTCAAAGAGCGTGCATTTAACTTGATCATCCATTTTCGAAAGCCTCGGAATTCCAAAAACTATTGTTTCAGAAATTTTTAGCTAAAATTGTGGGATGAGCTGCATGGGTTCAGCTTCTTAACCTTGCAGATGACGAATCACGTTTATGGTTTCCCAGATTTTTGCGTATATCTCGGATTGTTTCTGAGGATTTCAATCAACCTGGGGGAAATATGATTCATAAAAAGATTGTTTGAGAAAAACCTCGTATTTCGTGTTATACTCGGAAATATGTGGGCAATCGGACATAATGTTGAATTCTCGTTTCTCCCTCGAAAATGAAATGTAAATTTAATTATGTAAATTAAAATGCTATTCTGGCTCCAAACTCAAGTCGGTTCTTTGAATACAATTTTCAAGTTATTTGCCCTTAATAAATTCTAGACTGCATTCTCTTTCGTTAAATGGTTATTTATTATTTCTCCTGCGGTTGCGACCCCTCTGAGAAGTCGAGATAAATTCAGTTCATAAAAGTTATGCTCTCATTCTTCTGTAATCCATTAATAAAATTCGTTGAATTTTTTAATGAGAAAATATTGCAGTCTAATTATCCTTAGTATCCTATTTTATACAAGTAGGAGAACACTTTCAATTCAATTCTTCAAAATCTTCTTTCAATCGAAAACATTGATATAATTTGAAGATTAATTTAGACGGCTGATTCACTTAACAGATAAGGGGCCATCCATAAACTTTTTCCCCTTTTTTGCAAGAATTCCTATTTGTAATTCACAGTAAAACAAAAAGATATTCATCTGAAGTTGGACAACAACGTTGCGAATAATTGATAACTACAATTATCCAACTGCAAATTATTTTCATGACGAGGCGGATGAAAATTATCGGTCGTTCGATAAGTTTTGTTGTGATTTCTTTGCAACGTTTTTATCCAACTTCAGATAAATAATAATATCCCTGAGATTTACTGCGAATGTGCTAGCTAGAGTCGAAGGAGATTTAGTAAAAGAGAATTCACAATCACTAAATTTCAGTTGTCGAACAAACGGTTTCTTTCTTTACACATCCTCAATTCCATTGCCCTACCTCTCTTTTCTTCAGCCCCTTCCAAACACTTTTTCGCTAACTCTCCTCCCTTTCCCTTTCTTAGCTTCCCCCTAAATGCTTATTTGCCTTCTTTGAGCACCTGTACCACTACCCTTTCTTTCCATGACTCTGGACAAATCTGTCCTCTGCATACTCTATTGCACATTATCCATGCTCATTTCTCAGTTCTTCTCATTCAATGCCATTCCATTCCATTCCCATTCTTTATGATTCTTTCTCCTCATATCTTTTTATCTTTTGTTTCTTTTAACACCTTCAATACTTCTTCCCTTCAAATGTCCACTTCCTCCTTTCTCCTCTGCCCTCTACCTTCTACCCTCTACCCTCTACCCTCTACCCTCTACCCTCTACCCTCTAC
>CAKNXH010000468.1:48168-61347 GCA_932178445.1 Andricus quercusramuli
CTCTACCCTCTACCCTCTACCCTCTACCCTCTACCCTTTACTCCTCTATCCTCCTTGCAAATCCATAAAATGTTTTTTCCTTACCATCTCAATATCCTGATTCACTTTTTAACTTATTTCTCTCTCTACCCCATCCTTCATTGAAATATTTTTTCGTGACCTCCAATACTCTTTTTATTTCTCCTGTAATTATTTTTATCTTTTCAGAAACGTTTTCCTCTCCCATATTCATATTATTTACCTTTTTTCTCAACTGTTCTTTTCCATCTATTGACCAAGCCCTCTTCCTTCCTTTCACCTTTACTTCCTCTTTACCTTTATTATAACTTTTCCCTCCTTATAACGTCACCGTTATGGGAAAGTAAACCCAATCTGTATAATCCCCTAACTCTACTTCTTTGACATTCTCTCTTGCCTCAGCTACATAGGAAAACAATAGAAAAGAATAGATTTCGGACAAAAAGTTTGAATTAGATTGAGTGATTCATTAATAGGAGGAAGGATGGAGTAGATAGAGGAAGCAGTGTGAAAAAGAAAGAAGTAGAATCGAGATTAGAAAATCCGAAAATTGCAAAAATTCCATCGGAGAAAGATAAGGACACAACGAAGGATAAGAAAAATAAGGTTGAAGTTGTAGAAAAGTTGAGAATAGAGGCCAAATAGAAGAGGAAAATCAAATTTAAAAGAAATACGCAAAATGATGATAGAGGTAATAGAGATGTCGGGAAAGAGGAAAGAAGAAAGGGAAGAAAAAATAAATCAAACAATTAGGAAATAAATACCCGAACTTAGAAAAGAGATCAGGAAGTAAGAAGAAGTCAGGGAAAATTAAGAAAGAAAGATGCATGCTTTAGTACAAATAATAGGAAAGTAGAAAGAGCCTAGTGAGAAGGTAGAAGAGTTGTAAAGTAGTACCGAGCAGGCAGACATCTTTAACCAGGAGTTGAGAGGTGGAATGAGTGGGAATGATAAGGAAAGGTTAAGAAAAATATGAAAAGAATAAAAAGAAATAGCGGAAAGGAAGAATGAATACAGTGATAAACGGTATACGATTAGAGGGGAAGGAACTGAAAAAAGGAGTGGAAGTCTTAAACAGGATAGATAAAAGGGCAGAATATGCAGTAAGAGTTGTAGGAAAAGAAAAAGAAACCACGAAAGTTGCATGAAGGCTTCGAGAGAATAGAGGATTTTACATGGGAATAGAGGACATAGGACACAAAGTATATGGTGGGATTGGGACAAAAAATGTATAGAGTTAATAAAAAGTAGGTTGACGGAGGACTAAGAAAGGAAGGAACGAAATAGGTCAGGATAAGAAATTGTAATCAAAACAAGACCAGAAATAAAAAAGAGGAGAATGGAAGATATGCTACTATAATTTATCTGACTTGAATGGAACGACAGGGAATTAAGGAGAAATTTGGAACAATAGGAGTTGATAGTAATGAGGGAGACGTCTCTAGATAAAAAGGGTTGGGAAAGATTAAGGAGAAGGTTACCAAGATGGTCAGATGGCAGGTTTGAAATTCAAAAGGAAGAGAACAAAGGGCAAAGCAATGTGAGGAATGGCGATGGGATTAAGGAGGGAGTATATAATAGGTAAAAATATGAAAGAGATGAAAAAAGAAGCATTCATAGTAGAAGTGGTAAAGAGGAGAGGAAAAATATGGAAGATAGTCGGGGTGTATGTTATCAGAGATATGCAAGACAAATTAGAGGAGCTAAGAGAACTGATGGAAGAAAATATAGAAGGGATTAAGCTGACAATATAAGATTCTACTTCGAGAAAATCACATAGAGGAGGAAGGAAATAGGTAGAAGAGCATGAAATAAAATACAACAAGATACTGATTGAAGAAGCAAATAAATTGTTGAAGAACTTCGAGGAAATATAAATGTGCATCTTAAACAGAAATATAAATAGGATTAGAAAAGGAAAATAATGCTCTGGAGGAGAGAAGAAAATCGTAAGTGATTTTGTGATAGTGGACGATGAGGTGACAGAGAAGCTCAGGAAATTAAAGACAGGAGGATTATATAGATAGATAAGTAGAGGTGAAATTAACAGGAAGAGGGAATTGGTCAATTGAAGGAAAAGAACAATTAAAGAAAAAACAAATAATGAGAAAATAATGAAAGAATGAAAATAATGATAGCAGAAATAAAAAGAGTATCCAAAAGTACAAAGAAAGAGATGAGTGAAGGAAGGGGTAGAAGAAGATGGGATGAGGAATGTAAAGAGAAGAAAGTAGTGCAAAAGTTTTCAAGAAAATGGAAAAAAGGTTGAAGAAGTGGAGAAGACTATAGAGAAACAATGAAGTATGATGAGATATGTGAAGAAAGAAAGTTAAGGAAAGTAAGAGTTGAAAGGAAAAGACGGAGAAGGATAGGATAGAGGAAGGGGTTCAGAAAGTAGTCAATAGAGAGAAAGAGAAAGAAGACATTTTTAAACCAGGATATTGAGGTTGTTGAATGGAGAAAATGTTTCATGGATTCATTAGAAGATTTAGAGGCGAATGTTATGAAAAAAGAACAACAGGAAAAGAGGAAAAGAGGAAGATGAAGAGACTGGGAAGAGGACATACCAAGGGAAGGAATAAAAAATGTGGAAGAATGAATGGAATATTCTAAGGCATCTGGTGAAGATCAGAATTATGTCGAGATTATGTTATTCGCAGTGAGGTTGAAGTAATTTCACTGGAAAACATATTCCGTTCCATTTTCGTGCGATCTCGTTGAGAGTCTCTTCCAGCGCGATTCGAAATACTCATATGTAGATTATGTAGTCGAGTGTAGTTATTATAACTTCCTAGTGACAGGATGTCGAGATGACGTTCCTAACTCAGAGGCTGTCTGTAGGATATATGTTACTTTAAATTACAAAACACACTCTGACTATTGTGTTCGCTACTTTTGATACCAGATTTTGAAAGAGCGGACAATTTTACTGTGACCTTCAAATAACCTTGAAAATCGAATTGAATTTCAAGGTCATTGGTACCAGCAGTTGGCGCCCTCTGACAACCTCTGCCAACCTCTGTATAATAATCTACATCGCTGAAATTCTCCAATTTCAATTAAATCGTTGAATTTTCTGAATTCCTTAAATTCTCCGAATTCCTCAATTTCTCTGAATTTCTTCGAGTATCTGCATTCCTGAAATATAATAAAATCTTTGAATTCTCTCAAATCTTTGATTAGTCTGAATCTTCGATTTCTCCACATTCCCTCAAATCCTTAAATATTCCTTAAATATTCTGAATCCTCTAAACTTCTTTAATTTCCTGAATATCCTTAAATTCTGAGAATTTCCTGTAATCCTTGGCTATCCTGAATTCCTCAAATATGCAGAATTTCCTAAATTCTCTAAAATCCTTTAACATTCTGAATTCCCCAAATTCTTTGAATATTCTACATTTCTAAAATTCTTTAAATTCAACAAATCCCCTAGATTCCTTTAAATCTTCTGAATTCCGTGAATTATTACAATTTCTTGAATTCTTTAAAATTCCTCTGAGTTCGTCGAATTATTTCGGAGTCCACGGAATTCTAAGAATTTAGAAAATTTCACGAATTCAAGCAATTCAGATACTTGAAACCATTGAGATGAATTCAGATATATCTAAGAATTCGAAAGGAATTCTTTTCATTTCAATCATTTTCCCTAAGATTTGGGGAAATTTTCCTAAAAGTTCTTTTAATTCACTAAAAATTTGTGGAAAATTCCCTGAAATGTAGGAAGTTCGGTGATACCTACAATTTTCGGGGAAATTTCCCTAAACTTATGGTAATTTATAAAAAAATTGGGAATATTCTTTACAATTTAGGAAATTGAATTATTCCTACTGAATGTGGGGAATCGTTCCAAAAATAATATTTGATTTTCCACGTTGATTGGGTAAATTTTCTTAAAATTCCTGAAGTATTATCGTATGTTCAGGGAGATGTTTTGCCCTAAAATATTTGATAAACAACATTTGATGCGAAGCGAAGCATACTTACATGGCCCAAAGGCTCTTCCATTTCCCAATTTCGGAAAAATTCTCGAAATTCAAAGCATCATTTTACAATAGCATAGGGAATATCCCCCTTTAAATCTTGGGGGAAATTCCACACTTTTTGGTCAAGGATTTGGAAAAGGTTAGGGAGATTTCCCTAAAGAATGAATATGAATACTCGCAAAGTTGTAAGCAACAAATAATAGTCCACAAGAATGTTTGGGGAATTTTCTTTACGAAACTTTGAGAAAAATTCCACAAAACGTATGAAAATTAGCGTCAACACAATTTTAGGGAAAATTTCCCAAGAAAATTTTTACAGTGCAATATGCTATTTGCTGTCGCAGGTTGCCGGTGATCAAATGGGCATCACCCTACATGATGGTGTTTGCGCAAGGTAACCAGGGTGGAGTACGAAACACATTTGGGAAATTTTCCCTGAAGAATTGGGGAAAATTTTATCACTGTAAACATTTTCTCAGGGAATTTTCCCCAAAATTGTGTTGACGCTAATTTCCACACGCTTTGTGGAATTTCCCCCAAAGTTTCGTAGGGGAAATTCCCCAAATTAGTTTCGTACTCCACCCTCGTTACCTTCCGCAAACACCATCCTATAGGGTGATGCCCATTTGATCACCGGCAACCTGCGACAGCAAATAGCATATTGCACTTTAAAAATTTTCTCGGGGAATTGTCCCCAAAATTGTGTTGACGCTTATTTCCATACGTTTTGTGGAATTTTTCCCAAAGTTTCGTGAAGAAAATTCCCCAAACATTCTTGTGGACTATTACTTGTTGCATACAACTTTGCGAGTATTTACGTTCATTTTTTAGGGAAATCTCCCTAACCTTTTCAAACACCTTGAACGAAAAGTGTGGAGTTTCCCCTAATATTTGAAGGGGGATATTCCCTATGTAAGTATAATTCAATTCCCCAAATTTGAGGGAATATTCCCAAACATTTGTATAAATTAGGATAAGTTTAGGGAAATTTCCAAGAAAATTGCAGGTATCATCGAACTTCCTACATTTCAGGGAATCTTCCAAAATTAGAGGAATCTAATTAATTAGAGGAATCTAGGGGATTCGTTGAATTCAAAGAATTTTAGAAATGTGGAATATTCAAGGAATTCGGGGAATTCAGAATAATAAAGGATTTCAGAGAATTTAGGAAATTCTGCACATTCTGCACATAATCGAAGATTTTAGAGAATTCAAAGATTGTATTATATTTTGGGAATTTAGAGACCTTAAGGAATTCAGAGAATCAGAAGAATTCGAAAAGTTTCAGTAATTCAATAAATTCAACGATTTCATCGAAATTGGAGAATTTAAGCGATGTAGGTTATTATACAGGGTAGACTATTTCAACCTATTATGGAAAATAACTCAGAATTTTGTTTTGATATAGAAAAATGTTTTATGCGAAAATTAAAGGGGGCAGAGGACGCCAACTGCTGGTACCAATGACCTTGAACTTGAATTCAATTTCCAAGGTTATTTGAAGATCAAAGTGGCGGTGATCAAATGGGCAACACCCCACAGGATGGTATTTGCGGAAGGTATTAGAGTGGAGTACGAATCACATTTGGGGAATTTTCCCGAAAGAATTGGGGAAAATTCCACAAAACGTGTGGAAACTAGCGTCAGCACAATTTTCGGGAAAATTCCCTAAGAACATTTGTACCGTGGCAACATGCTGTTTGCTGTCGCAGGTTGCCGGTGAGCAAATGGGTATCGCCCTACAGGATGGTATTTGCAGAAGGTAACGAAGGTGGAGTACGAAACACATTTGGGGATTTTTCCCTAAAGAATTTGGGGAGATTCTATAAAACGTGTGGAAATTAGCGCCAACACAATTTTGTGGAAAATTCCCTAGGAAAATTTCTACAGTGCAATATGCTGTTCGCTGTCGCAGGTTGCCGGTGATCAAATGGGCATCGCCCTACATGATGGTATTTGCGGAAGGTAACGAGGGTGGAGTACAAAACTCATTTGGGGAATTTTCCCTACGAAACTTCCGAGAAAATTCCACATAACGTGTGGAAATTAGAGTGAACACAATTTTCGGGAAAATTCTCTACGAAAATTTGTACAGCGGCAAGATGCTGTTTGCTTTTGCAGGTTGCCGCTGATCAAATGGGCATCGCCCTACAGGATGGTATTTGCGGAAGGTAACAAGGGTGGAGTACGAAACACATTTGGGGAATTTTCCCAAAAGAATTGGGGAAGATTCCATAAAACGTGTGGAAATTAGAGTCAACACAATTTTTGGGGAAATTCCGTAAGAAAATTCTCACAGTGCAATATGCTGTTTGCTTTTGCAGGCTACCGGTGATCAAATGGGCATCGCCCTACAGGATGGAATTTACGGGAGGTAACGAGGGTGGAGTACGAAACTCATTAATCACTCGGTAATGAAATCATGCTCGAGTTGGCGACAACGGCACGCGTTTAATTGCCAACTCTGTTCCTTCCATGTATCGCATCGCACCCTGCGCGATACGAAATGCGACATGTTAGATCGTTCGTTGAAATTCCGCCTCATTAATGCACCAACTGCACGTGTAAGCTGTGAATCAATTAGTTGATCTGATTCCCATGTTGAATTGCGAACGTTGTAACTACACGGTAATCTGGCTTGAAGATTGTAATTGTCGTGTAATCAGAGTACATAATAGTTTCGAGCACTCCAAGGAGAACAGAGGAAGCTATCAGAAGTTATGTTTGGAACACAAGACACCTAGAAAATTCAGCAATGGTCGGAATATATTGAAATTTGAACAAAAAAGTTTTATTTTGAGCAAAAAAATATGAAATTCTAACGCAAAAAGATAATTTTCCAGCCAAAAAATATTAATTTTTAACCAAATTGTTGCATTAACATCCAAATATTTGATTTGTTACAATCTCAGTTGAGAAAATTACTTTTCGGAAAAAAGAATTCCGAATTCTCAACCAGATGAAATTAACAAGAAATTACCAATTTTCAAACTGAAAATATGATTCTTCAACCAGAAAATTTACTTTCTAAAAAATAATAATATTTTCGAATGAATAGTTTAATTTTTAACCAAATAGTTGAATCTTCTTTTAAATTGTCAAGTTTTTAAGCCGAACAGACGAATTTTTAATTAACAATTAATTTACAGCCAAATAGTTGAATTGTCAACTAGAAAAGATGTATTTGCAATCAAAAATATCAATTATCAGCCAGAAATGGAATGGTTACATTTTCAGTTGAAGAAATTAATTCTCAACAAACAAAAAGTTTGTCAATTAACAAAAAATAATTTTCAACCAAGAAAGATGAATATTCCACCGAATAAACCCGTTCGTGAATAAAAAAGATAAATTTTCAAACAAAAATGGAATAATAGAATTTTCAGTTGAAAAAATTAATTTTGAACCTGATGTATAACAAATTCAAAAAAAAACAAAAAAACTTACATCTTCAACGAATAAGCTGAATCTTCAACCAAACAAATTAATTCTTAAAAAAAGGTTCAACTTCCAACCAATTAGTTGAATTTCCCAACAAGAAGATCTTCTCGGTTGAAAATTAGATTGTTTTATTCTATTGTATTTTATTGAAAATTTAAATTTTGTGAAAATATTCTTGGTGAGAAATTCATCTTTTTGATTGAAAATTGCTTTAAAAATTAGAAATTCTTTTGAAAATTCGTTTACTTTATTACAGATTCATCTGTTTGGATAAAAAATGCATCTTATTGGTTCAGAATTTATCTTTTTAGTTAAAAATTAGTTTTTTCTTATTTAGAATTATTTTTTCTTAACTAAAAATCTAACTGTCCCACTATTTCTCGAATATTTATCTTTTTGATAGAAATTTATCGTTCTTAGTTGACAATTATACTATTTCGTTCAAAATTTATTTCAACTTGATTGAAAATCAGTTTTTGTGCTGAAAATTTTTTGGTAGAAGAGTTCTCTCATTTGTTGAAACTTCATCTCTTTGGTTGAAAATTTATTTCTTCGGTTGAAAATTTATTCTACTAACTGAAACTTTAACTATTTTATTTTTGGTAGAAAATTTATCTTTTCAGTTGATTCATCATTTTAGTTAAAAGTTAACTTTGACTATTCCATTTTTTGTGGAAAATCTAAATTTTTTTGATAGCAACGTGATTTTTTTTCGTTAAAAAATTATCTGTTTTCTAGAAATTAAGCTACTTCATTTTTTTTGTTAGGAATTCACTTCTTTGGTTGCAAAAAAACTATTTAGTTGAAAATTCATTTTCGTTGTTGATGAAAATTCATGTTTTTAGTTGAAAATTCCACTGTTTTGTCGAAAATTCATATTCTTGGTTTGAAATTCATCATCGTGATTAACAATTACTTTCATTGGTTGAAAATTCGTTTCTTTTTAGTTGAACATTAATTTTTTTAACTGACGATGTAACTGATCCATTTTTGCTTGAAAATTTACATTCTGAGATGAAAATTCATGAATTTTGCTAAGAACTCGTTTTTCTGTTTAAAATTTACTTTTCCAATTGCAAATTCAAATATTCTTGGTTTGTAAATTTATCTTCTTTAGTTGAAAATTTTATTGAAACTGCATCTTTTTTGGTGGAAAATTCATCCTTTGGGTGTAAAATTGAATTATTTTGCTGAAGATTCATTTCTTTGCTTGAAAATTGGTTGTTTGAACTGAAAATTGAATTCTATTTTTTGTTAAAAACCATTGTTTTGCGCAAAAAAAAAAATTTTTGTTGAAAATTAGGTTTTTTTTTTGGTTGAGCATTTATTTTTTTTTAACATTTCAAACATTCTCATTTTGGATGGGAATTTATCTTTTTCAGATGAAAATTCATGTATTTAGTTGGAAATGTGTCTTCCTCAGTAGGAAATTAATCTTTCGGGTTGAAAATTCAACTAACTAGTTGCTTAAAAATTCATATTTTTGATTGAATATTCATAATTTTAGTTAAAAAATTCATTTCTTTGGTTGAAAATTTCTTTTTTCGACTTGAAGGCATAACTAAAAATTGTTTAAAATATATTTAGAAAACAAATTTTTCTTGCATCAACATTATCAATCACGCTGATTGGCTCACGCTCAACACGCTCAAGTTCAATACCGAGAATGGTATCATCTCGCCGCTGGAAGGGGGTATCAAGCGATTAGCTCGCGCTCGCCACACTCAAGTTCAATACCGAGAATCGTATAATCTTGCCGCTGGAGGGGGGCTTCACGCGATTGGCTCGCGCTCGGTACGCTCAAGTTCCATACTGAGAATCGTATCATCTTGCCGCTGGAAGGGGGCTTCACGCGATTGGCTCGCGCTCGCCACACTCAAGTTCAGTACCGAGAATCGTATCATCTTGCCGCTGGAAGGGGGTTTCACGCGATTGGCTCGCGCTCGCCACACTCAAGTTCAATACCGAGAATCGTATCATCTTGCCGCTGGAAGGGGGCTTCAATCGATTGGCTCGCGCTCACCACGTATTAGTTTACAACCATGGAAGTGATGCGCGACTTGAAATTCTAAGTCTTCTGATTGCTGCGGCTAGATTGTCTAATCAACGAAATAAAGACGAATTTTGGATGTTGGCTGAGAATAATTCATAATTAGGAGAATAATTTTTTATTATGAGTATTACATCTTCTTATAAATAACCTCAGCATGAAGACGGGAAAGAAAAAGCTGAACCTTATTTTGTGGGGGCTGGGATGAGTTACGAGCAGTAGAATGTGGAACGAAGTTAAAAAGTCGGGTGAAAGCTGCCTGGCGTGTTATACAAACTGAGAAGCGGAAATTGCGCACCTCGAAAACCTTGTGGCTTGCAGCAGTTCCACTGAATGGAATTCCATTCCGTAAGATATCGACGTACATATATGCACTATATGATGTGCATTAGGTGTGCGACACAGCTTTATAGTATCGAGCTTTCTGAAGCACAATGCGTGTTCAGGATGGTTATGATAAAATTTGCTATTGAAGAGCTACAGCTGCATCCACTACGACTAAACGACTCAATTTGTTCCACTGATGGAGACAAATCTTGCATAAAAATAGAAACATATTCAATCTTCATGTGCTTTCATGGCTTTCATGAAATTTTTATATAATTTCAATGTCGGGGATTCCCGACAATAAAATTTAGTTGTTGTCCCTTTGGGTTCCAGTTTAGAAATAATTTCCGATGGAGTTTATTACACTAAAATTTGAAGCTTTGTAGCTTCGAAGACGCCCAAAATTAAATTAAATGAAAAAAAAAAGATTATAATAAATCTTGAATAGAAAATGAAACTCTCTGGTTGAAAATTCAACTGTTTTGTTGCAAATGCAACTATTTTTTGGGAACTTATCTTTTTAATTTAAAAATTCATTTATTTCAGAGAAAATTGCATCTTTCTTGAATAAAAATCCAACTGTTTGATGGAAAATTCAACACGAGAACAATTTTGTTAAAAATGTGATAGTGTTTGGCTAAAAAATTCAACTTTATTTTTTTGAAAATTTAACGGTTTTGTTGAAAAATCGCCTTAGTAGATTAAAAATTCCAGTATCCTGCTAGAAAATGTACTTCTCATTTAAAACTCATATTTTGTTGTTGAAAAGTGAAGCTGAAATTTTGTTGTAGTGAAATTTAAACTATTTTTTGAAAAACTTATCTCTTATTAGACACTCTTTTTTGCTTGAGGATTCTACTCTTTTTTTTGTTGAAAATTTTGATAGAAACACTTGGTTAAAAAAACATTTTTTTGGAGATTCATATTTTTATTTGAAAATTCATCTCTTTTGTTTAGAGTAGAACTCTATTGTTGAAAACTGATCTATTTGATTAAAAATTCATTTGCGCAGGTGAAACTTGAACGACTTTGTTGATTTCTTTTTCAGTGAAGATTTACTCTTTGGCTAAAAAATTCAACAATTTTGTTAACAATCGATATACATATTTGGTTGAAAATGTATCTTTTTTTGTTGTAAATTCGTTTTTCTTTTATTTCTCTTCATTGTTGAAATACAATTAGTTGAAAATTATTTTTTCAACTGAAAATGTAGCGATTCCATTTTTAGCTGAAAATTCAATTATTTGGTTTAAAATTATTCTTTTTCAATTGAGAATTCATTCATGTGAGGATTCAACTATTCAATGTTTTAATGTTCAATTCAACTCGTTTAAAATTCGTCTTTTGGTAGAAATTTATCTTTCACGATAGAAAATTTATCTTTCTTGGTTGAAAATTTAATTTTTTTTTTTAATTTGCATCTTTGTAGGTTGAAAATTTAACGATTTTGATTCATCTTCTAGGAACCTTTATAGAAGTTTTGAAACGATTCAAATATAATTAAAAACTTGGAAAAGAGTTCAAAAGAATTTTTTAATGTAGATTTTTGGAATATTTCCAAAAGAAGCAGCTTTTTAAGAATTTTGAAAGGTGTTAAGTGAATGAAACACAATTTATTAGATTCATAAAAAAATTGACAATTAGATTTTATTTTGAAAAATTAATTTTAAGATATTGAAAATTGTCGAAAAAACGGTATGATTTTAAGGCCATTTTAAAAATTGGCCAGAAACTTAAAACAAATTTTAGGAAACATTTGAATCATTTTGAAAGATATTTAAAATGTTTAAGAGATTTGAAAAGACTAAAAGTAATTTAAAAGTTGAAATAAGTAAAAAAAAATGTAATTTTTTAAAGATTTTGAACAAAATTTAAAAGTTTTTCGAGAATTTTGAAATGATGAAAAAATAAATAAATAAAAACTTCTCAAGATTTCTTAAGATTCTAAAAAATGTCGAAGATTCTATAGTATTTTTAAAAAAGCGATTTTGTTTTTTCATATGAAAGTACGTCTTATTACAAATAATTTGAGACTTTGGCTCAAAAATTCAAGAAATTGGTATAAAATTCAACTGTATGGTTGAAAATTTATATATATTTTTAAACATTCGTTTTTTTCATAAAGAATTAAAGGATTTAGTTTGAAAATTGATGTCTTTTGGCAAGAATTCATCTTTCTGATTGAAAATCTAACTCTTTGGTTTAAAATTCAACTATTTGACGGAAAGTTTATCTTTTGATTCAAAATCCAAATAACTGTTTGGTTGCAAATTCACTTGCTTCGATTGAAGATTTTACTGTGTTATTAAAAAATTAGTCCTTTTTTATTCAATTCAGCTGCTTTTGATTTCAAATAAAAATTTGTTCTTGCTTAAAATATCAACTATTACATTTTTCGTTGAGAACTCATTTTTTTCCGTTGAAAATTCAACTACTTTTTTTAGAGTTAAACTAGTTTGTTAATTAAAAAAAAAAGTCGGGCGATGACCGAAAATAGGACAAGTCTTCTTTACATTGTATCAGCTTTCGTGATTGATCAAGTAGTAGAACTCGGTTAAAGTCAGACACGGATATCCAGTAGTATGAGTCAATTTAATTCAGGCAATTTTTAAAATGATGCTTTTGACGAAATAGTCCGTTCAATTCAACAAATTGAATAATTTCAGAAATGAATCTAAGTGAAACATTAGTTGCTGTAGGCGCCCTGTGCCCACAAAAAAGGGTTTCGTTGCCTATTAAGACTTTCCCTAGATATTCCCTATATTTCCCTACTCTTCCTACATTTCCCTACTTCAGCTCTCTTCTAATACTTCCCCTCCCCGCACTTTAACCTTCACTTCTCCTATCTTCCCAAACTTCTTTCCTATCGACTTCCCACTCAAACCTAAAACCCATAAACTTCAAACCTCCAAACGCGTAAACCCACAAACCTCAAACGCACAAACCTCAAACCCAAAAAAATTATACCTCAAATACACAAACCTCAAACCTCAAACCCACAAAAATTATACCTCAAAAAACAAACCTCAGACCCACGAACCTCAAGCCCACAAACCTCAAACACAAAAACCTCAAACGCACAAACCTCAAATATACAAACATAAAACCCCCAAGCCCATAAACCTACAAACCTCAATCTCACTAATCAATAAACCTTAAACCTCAAACCCACAAACCTTAAACCCACAAAAATTAAACCTCAAACCCGTAAACCAAAAAAACTCAAACCCACAAAAATCAAAACCTCAAACGCACAAACCTCAAATCCACAAACATAAAACCCCCAAGCCCATAACCCTACAAACCTCAAACTTACAAATCTATAAACCTAAAAGCACAAAACCACAAACCTCAAACACA
>CAKNXH010000468.1:62846-77233 GCA_932178445.1 Andricus quercusramuli
TTGGGGTTTTAGGTTTATGTGTTTGAGGTTTGTGGGTTTGGGATTTGTGGTTTATGGATTTGTGAGTTTAAGGATTGTAAATTTATGGGCTTGGTGAATTTATGTTTGTGGATTTGAGGCTTGTGCGTTCGCCATTTGTGGGCTTACGGGCTTGGAGTTTGAGGTTTGTGGGGTTCAGGTTTCTGGGTTTGAGGATCGTGGGCTTGGGGTTTGTGGGTTTGAGATATAATTTTTGTGGGTTTGATGTTTGGGGTTTTAGGTTTATGTGTTTGAGGTTTGTGCGTTTGAGATTTTAGGTTTATGGATTTTTTAATTTGAGGTATGTAAGTTTATGGGCTTGGAGGATTTATGTTTGTCGATTTGAGGTTTGTGCGTTTGTGGTTTGTGGGTTTTAGGTTTCTGGGGTTGAGGTTCGTGGGCTTGAGGTTTTGTGAGTTTGAGGTTTGTGAGTTTTAGGTATACTTTTTGTGGGTTTGAGGTTTAGGGTTTGGGGTTTGTGCGTTTGAGGTTTGTGAGTTTGAGGTTTGTGAGTTTGAAGTTCGTGCGTAAGGATATTACCAGTCCTACATTAAATTATAATTCGTTGCGAGTATTTAAAAAAAAAATAGAATCAGTCAAAAATTGAGCAGTCAGCAAAATTTTGAAAAAAAAGTTATAAAAAAGCTCACTGTGGGTCGCGTAGACACCCATCTAAAACTATAAGTGTTTTTGCCTGAAGCTTTGGAAGCCTAAAAATTATAATAATACTTAATAAAAATTAAATTAAAATTCTGAGCATATTTGCAAAACGTTTTAGATAAATTTCAAGGAGCGCTGTTTCTCATTAAATAATTAAGCGCCTCTAAATAAAATGTTTCTTAAAGTCTACTCTAGCAGATGTCTCTTGTACTTAGGCGTTGAGAGTAAGAAAGAGAGGAGTTTCTCCTGCTCGTAAAACCAACATTTTATGGTCGTTAAACCCATAACGAGGGAAAGGAAACAATTCTCGTACTCTCTGGAGTTTATGATTCCCCGTTTCGAATTAATTACAGCGTTTTGTGTACAAGCCGTATTTTTTAGTATTTTTTTAAATTGTCAGATCCGTTTCGTCGTAGTATGGCTTATGGATCATTTTGAAAATAACATAAAAAATAAGTAGAAAATTAAAGATCTATTATATTAAAAGTCGAGAAAATTACTTACAATTCAATCTTGCTTATCATTATTGAAGCACAAATTTTTATCAATCTTACCTGAAACAAAAAGAATACAATTTTATTTTAAGAGAAAAACGCTGGTGTTAAATGTGTAAAACGGAAATTTTGAAAAGTACTTTATTGAAAGGTATTGAGAATTTCCAAATTTGTTCAGAAAATTGTCAAACTTTTAAATAGAAAATTTAATTCTTTTCCTGTCACATCCTTTTCTCATTCGAAGAATTTCCTGAATTTCGAGAATCTTGAATTATTGAAAAAAATTCAGGAAATCCCAGCAGAATCTGGGAGTTCCAAAAATTCCTGAAAACGGGACTCTCCCTTCCCTTTTTCCCTTTCTAAAAAGAATTTCTATTTTTTAGCTATTTTCATGAAACTTTCCCTTTTTCTTATTTTTTTTGTTTCAATACAAACTCTTATTGGTTTAAGACTTAACTAATATGTTGAAAATTCGTTTTTTTCTGGTAGAAAATTAAGTTTTTTCAGAAAAAATTTTTTTTTCTAATTATCTTGTTATGTAGAAAATTAATTTTTTCAACTGTAAATGAAGATATTTGGTTTCTATTTGAAAATCTATCTTTCTTAGTTGAAAATTCAAATTTGATTGAAAATTCATCCATTTTGTTAAAAATTCGTATTTTTCGGTTGAAAATTCATTTTCTGGTTTAAGATTCATCATATTAATTGAGAATTCATTTCCTTGCTTGAAAATTCAACTTGTTTCGTACATTTTTTTTTCACTGAAAATATAGATATTTCATTTTTAATTAACAATTTATCTTTTTAGTCGAAAATTCATGCATTTTATTCAAAATTTGCCTTTTTTGGTAGTAAATTAATCTTTTTGTTTGAAAATTTAACTATTTAGTCAAAAATTCTTTTTTAGTAGAACATCAATTTGTTAACTGAAAATGTAGGTATTCTATTTTTATTTGACATTTTTGTTGTTGAGATTAATCATTTTCGTTAAAAATTTATTTCTTCGGATAAATACTGAGATATTTTGTATAAAATTCTTTTTTTATGGTAAAAAATTAATTTTTTAACTAACGATTTTACTATTCTATTTTCAAATGAAAATTCACATTCTCTAGTTAAACAATTTTATTTATTTTATCGAAAGTTCGCCTTCTTTGGTAGAAAATTGATTTTTTCAAATTACCATTTAATTATTCCATTTTCTGTTAAAAATTTTCCAAAAATATTTCTGATTTTAGTTGAAAATCTATTTCATTAATTGAAAATTGGAATATTTGGAGAAGATTCTTTTTTTTTGTAGGAAGTTAATCTTTTTGATTGAAAATTTAACTATTTGATCAAAAATTTTATTGTGTTTATTGTTGATAGATAATCAATCCTGTTGATTGAAAATTGACCTTTTTGCTTGCAAATTGAACAATTTTTTTTGGTTGAAGATTTAGCATTTTAAATGCTAAGTTACCTCATGGTTTGAATTTTCTTGAATGAATTTTTTCACTTTTCTTCTTTCCCACCCTCAAGAAATCTTTGCAAAATTCACATCAGTTTTAATTAGAGAAAAAAAAATTTAAACGGACAAAATTTTAATCTGTAGACCGATTAGTAAAAAAAAATCAAGTCTTGTTGACAAATCGTACTCTTCAAAATTGGAAAGCTATACTTCAATATTTTCCTTTCAGATCGGACAACAATAAATCTTGGATTCTATAAGCGATGACGTACCATATATTTGATTCCTCAAAGCTTTTATATACATACTTCTTCTTTTAGTAAAAAAAAAAATCATCGATTCTTCGTTGGCATCCGGAAAATCCGTTATGCGCCCCAGGGAGAAGAAGATTCTTGCGACTGAGAATGTAGAAAAGGGATGAGAAAATGTGAAGGTTTGAGAGAGGCTAAGTAAACTGGATGTGTATGCGAAAGTAAGCGTGGAGTATCTCGCACATTTCTGGTTCGATCAGCGCCTGTGTTGGTTTTTCCGATATGATTTTATACGGTTCTCGGCTCCTGGATGTCTCCCGAGGGATGCAAAACTGCATACTAACTTCGTTCCATAATTCTCCAACTTTTACTCGCGATGCTCGATATCGCGTTATTATCCTCTTTTTCTCCTTTTTTAACATCTTCTTCCACATCTTCTTACAAATCTGCAAAACATTTTTTCTATTCCACCACCTTAATGACCTGGTTTACTCATTTACTTTCTTTCCTCTTTTACTTGTCTACCTCTTCTTCCGTCCTAGCCTTTCCCCTCTGCTTTTTCAACATTTTATATTCTTCTTTTTTCATCACACATCTCAGCATACTTCTTCCTTCTCCTATATTCTGCTCTAATAGTTTTCCCTTATCTCCATTTTCTTAATTCCTTCACACTTCCGGTCCCATCCACCTCTACCCCCTCCTTCACTAACTTATTTTATGTGTGTCCCAATACTATTTTTATTTGTTCCATTATTATTCTCATCACTTCGTTTCCGAATCTATATAATCCGCTTCTTCTAGTTTCTTGACCTTGTATCTTACTTTCCACTATCACCTCATTAATGACCATCCCGTTTTCTCTTTTTGAGCGTTATTCTTTCTTATCCCCTATTTTCTTTTTCAGGATTAACCATCCCATTGCTTCCAAGCTCTTCAGAAATGTCTTTCCATCCACATTCAGTAATTTGTCTTGGAATTTTCAACCTTCCTCTCATCTACATTCCTTTACTCCTCTATCGCCTGATCCTCTATTAAAATCCCCTATTATGAGCCTAGTCCCTTGTTTATTTTCTTTCAACAGTTCTCTTATCTTCACTAATTTCTCCTACATATCTTCATTTAAATATATCCCCACTATGTTCCACCTATCTCCTAACATTTTTCCCTCTCCTACTTATAATCCTTTTTTCCTTCTTTTATCTCTTTTCTACCCTTTCTGGATATACACTCGTTCCTTATTATTATCTACATTCCTCCCATTGTTCTGCTCTTTTAATTTCTCCTCTTTGCAATTTGAACCTATTATTTGGAACTTCGTCGGAAACTGTCCCTTTACTCCTTCCCGTCTCCTATCTACCTGTTCCGAATCTCTCATTAATTCCCTATCCCTTTGTTATAATACTAGATTCCAGTAGCATATTCTATATTCTTCCCTTCCTTCACTTCTGGTCTCTTTTTGTTTCCTATTTCTTATTTTCCTCTATTTTGTTCCGTCCTGTCTCAGTCTCCTGTCACCTCACTTTTTACTTACTCTTCCCTTTCTTCGTTTATGTCCCACCATGTATTTTTTTTTCTGTCTTCTGCCCAACTTAACACACTTTCTTTTTCTCTTCCTTCCATCCTCTTTTGTTACTTCTTTAACTCATTTCTTTGTTCCTATCTTAAATTTTCTATTCTCTCTGTTTCCATATAATGCGCTTCAGTTTGTTATCATTTACCTCTTGGCTGCTCTTTTCTTTAATTTTACCAGTTCAGCTCTCCTCTTTCTCTATCCTTTTTTATACATCCCAGTTCCTCCTTTAACTTCGTATTTATCCTTTTTAGAACTTCTACCACATCTTTTACTTCCTCCCCTGTAACCTTCCTTTAGAACTATATTTCTTTCTTCATCTCTCTCTCTCCTTTCTATTCTTCTCTTTATTTCTTCCAATTTTCCTTATTACTTCTCCTCTCCCCACGCGCAAACTCCTGAGTTGAGCTTTCTATCTTCTCCTACTTACTTTCCAATTCATCTACTTTTTATTAGGCTCTTCCTGCTGTTCTAGTTTATGTTCTTAATTCTACAGCGCAAGTCTTTTGAATCGTCTTCTATTGACCTGTAGTCTGAACTTCGGTTTTGGTAATCCTTTGGTTAGTTTTGAGGTATCAGTGTGAAGCTTCCTATCTGAGAAAGCAAAAGGAAGTGAAGTTAAAATGAACAGGAAGAGGGGATTTGTCAATAAAAGGAAAAGAACAATTTATTAAAAAGTTCAAGAATTTAAAAATGAGAGAGGAGTAAGCGAAAACGTGAAAAATAGTCGATGAAATAAAAAGATTATTACAAGTCAGAGGGAAAAAAGAAGTTAGTGAAGGAGAAGGCAAGAGTGGATGGGATAAGGAATCTAAAGAGAAGAAGTAAGGTGGAAAGAAATTTTGAAAATATAGGTTAGGAAAGCGTAGTGAAGAAGAATATAGGAGGAAAGAGGAGTATACTGAAATATATGATGCAAAAAGAGGAGAAAATTATAAGGTTTGAAGAAAAAGCGGAGAAGGCTGGGGCAGAAGGAGAGGTTTGGAAGGTAGTCAACAAAGAAAGAAAAAGCAGAGAAAGAGTAAACCGGGATATTGAGATGGTATAACAGAAAATACCTCCTATGGACGAAAGCCAGGAAAGGAGGGAAAGAAGGACGGAAAATAAAAGGAACAGGAAGTAATAAGGAAATAAATAATCAAGGTGTGAAGAATGATGAAAGATGGAAAAGCACCTGGTATGGATGAGATTCTAAACAAAGTCTGAAAATATGTGAAAAAGAACTGAAGAAATAGGTATGGATAATTTGCATTGGAGTATGCAAAGGAGAGAGGTGGCAAGAGTTATACAAAGAAAGGATATACGAGATGTGATCAATCTTTCTGTGGTATATGAAGAATTGGAGAATAGAGACAAGGAAAGAAAATTAATTGAAAAATGGATGATTGAGGAATCAAAAAATACCAAACGGCGCAAGATGAAAAGAGGATGGAGTACTGAACTATATAGAAAAGTCACTAGGAGAGAGAGGATGGACAACAGCAAGATTCGGATATTGGGAAAGGTGGTAAGAGAAGGGGTCAATTGAGGAATGAAGGAGGTCAGAAAGAGCAGAATCTAAGAATGCGAAGAGGAGTCAATGTATTGGGAGGATGTAGGAGAGTTCAAGATAAAGGTAGCTAGTAACAGAATATCCTTAAGATTTTAAGGAAAGAAGAATTGGGTGATGTACGTAATTTATTATTAAGGAGAATAAGGAATTGGGGGAGGAATGCAAAATAATCAATTACATATTCAATATCAAATCCTTTGTTTATGATCCACGAACTGGGTTGCAGTCAAGTTCATGATACGGGGACGTACAGCTCAAGGTGGGATCCGAACCACCAGAACCTTGGTAAAGGTACATAGAAATTTTTTTAGAGAGTACTGATGATTGCTCGGTAGTATGCAGGATTCTAACCAATTTTATATTCTTTCTAATTTCAGAAATTTGGAAAACACTATAAACTAATTTCAATATTGAGAAGGTTTTAAAAAAACAAAACAAAAAATAAATTTTTAAAGATTCTGAGAAAAAAAGTTTTTAGGAATTTTTCAAGTTTTCAAGAAAATGCAAAAAGATTTTGAAGATTCCTAGGAAAATTAAGAAAGATTTTGCACTGTTTTAATCAATTAGGAACATTTTTAAAGATTTTCAAAATTGCCGAGAAATAATTTAGAATATTATGAGAACATTTTTTTAATTTTTCGGGATTATGACCAATTTTAGGGAAATTTTTAATTATTTCAAAAAATATTGAAAAGATTCAGAAGTTTTAAAAAGACTCTAAAATAATGTTGATATTGAAAAGGTTTTGAAAAATTGAATAAACCATGGATTTATAAAGATTTCGACTGAATGAGCTTTTCAAAAATTTTTATAAAGTTTCAAGAGAACATCAAAATTTTCTTGAGATTCCTAGAAAAGTTAAAAATGATCTTTACTTTTTTTCAATTAATTAAAATTTGTTTCAAATTCCAAAATTTTTAAAAAAAGAATCTAGAAGATCTTAAGGACAGTTTTTTAACTTTGCAGGATTCGAACCAGTTTCAGGAAAATTTTTAATTATTTTAAAAGATATTAAGAAGTTTTGAAAAAACCCTAAAAGAATTCAAATATTAGAAAGGTTTTTAAAATTAAAAAAAAAAATTAAAAAAATAAAATGATGAAGATTTCGAAAAAAAAAAGCTTTTTAAGAATTTTTGAAAGATTCAAGAGAATGCGAAATTTCTTGGAAGATTCCTAGGAAAATTAAGAAACATTTTTCATTTACACAAATCAATTAAAAACATTTCAGAAAATTTCCGATATTTGCGAAAAACGATATAGATAACATTATAAGCATAACAATTTTCTTCAGATTCCTGGGCAAACAATTTTTTTTTTTTTTCGAAAAAAGAATTTTAAGAGGAAATTGGAAAAAAATAGTTTTTCATTTTACAAGATTTTACCAAATTTATAGAAAATTTTGAAAAAACTTAAAAATTATTCCGAACGGCCTTTCAGAAGTTCCAGACATTCTTTAGACATGCCTAGAAATTTTCTGAAATCTTTTTATATTTTCTCCAAAAAATAATATTCCAAACCAAAGTTATTTAAAATTTTCCCACGAATCTTCAGAAATGTTTCCTCAAAATTATTAAAAATCTTCTTCTGAATTATTTTTGATTTGTTCAAGGGGTTTCAATATATCTCTTCACCGGACAATTTTTTTCTAATTTTCACAAATGAACAACAAATTTCTTGAAATTTCAAAACTGGCAAATCATTCAAATGTTTTCTAGAGAACTTTAGAAAAAATCAATAAGATTAAATTTCAAAAGATTCCTGATACCAAAGATTTCAAGGATTTTAAGAGATTCCAAGATATTTCAAAAATTTAAAAGGAATGTCTGAGAATGTGAATTTTGGGAGAACTTTGGAAAATGAAATTAAATAAATTGAATTTTAAGGAGCTCTTATTGCCAAAGGATTACAAAAAATTGGAAAAATTTCAAGCGATTTCTAGACAACTTAAGAAAATAAATAAAATCAAATTGAATATAAATGCTTTCTCAGGGATGCGGAAGATTTCAAGGACTTCTAAGGTATTTGAATGAATTTTTCAAGATTTGAAAAATCATTTTGAATCTCAAAGTATTTTAAGAGATTGCGAAAAATTAGAGGGATTTGCACAGTTTTTTTCAGCTTTGATGAATAAGTTTATTTTAATTTATATTCCAGGGATTTCAAACTATTTCCGGCTTCTTGAATAGATTTTGAGAAGAATTTCAAAGGATCGAATGGTGTAGAATAGGATAGAATAGGATAATTAAGGATAGAATAGGATAGGATAGAATAGAATATGATAGAATAGGATAGAATAGGATAGGATAGGATAAGGTAGAATAGGATGAGATAGAAAGGCATAGAATAGAACAGAATGGGATTGAATAGCACAGAAGAAAATTGAATTGGAAGAGGTCAGAGAGGAGGACATATGACGTAGAATAGAATAATGCAGAATAGAATGGAAAAGGATAAATTAGGATAGAAAAGGATAGGATATGATAGAACAGGATAGAATAGAATAAAATCAGATTGAGCAGTACAGGAAAGAACCGAATGGGAGTGGTAGGAGTTAGAGAAGAGAGGAGAGGAATAGGAGGGAGATTTGAACAACCTAATTTTTTGAAGGTGCGCATCGATTTTTTTTTTAATTTCAAGAATTTTGCACCTCTTAAGTTTGAAAACTCAATTTATCAGGAGGAAATAAGCTCCGTATTAGATAATTGAATGAGCAATATGACGTATCCGTGGCAGCGTACATATATCAAAGCAATTTTGGGATAGTCGCCAAGTTTCACCCTCGTCGTCGTTATCGCTTACCGAATTTGCTCTCCTAATCGAGTGGAACTCGCTAATTTAATTGGCTTGAACGTGCCAGTGGAAAGGATTTTATTGGACGCGAAATCCGATGACGAATGAGGGAAAGGAAGAGCATAATCCCATCAATTTCATTCAGTGGCTCCGTCTTCTACTTTCGCCACGCCAGCTGATTTCTACTTGACTCGGCAACCATCGGCTACTTTCGCTTCAGTCAAGAAGCAACGAATATCAAACTTTCGATGAGCGTGTTATGAAAAATCTTTTTTCGTGGCACACGCACCGAAAGTTCGACTTTCGCTGCCTCCTGAGCGGAGCGAAAGTGGCCGATTCCTACCAACTATCAGCTGGCGGGGCGAAATTTACTTTCGCTCCTAAGGGCGAAAGTAATACATGGCAAGATTGAATGAAGTGATGGGATTCTGCGCGATTTTCAAAAAGGATTTTAATTTTCAAACACAAAAAATGACTTTACAACAATGTAGTTTAATTTTTTACAAATTGATTACTTTTTCAACAAAATAGTGGAATCTCTAACAACAAAATCCCACTTTGGACCTTCAAACATTAATTTTCAACCAAATGTTCGAATTTTTAAACAAAGGAGATGAAATTGCAATCGAAACCCATTTTATTTTCAATTATTCAGTTGAACTTTTAAACAGAAGGGACTTATCCTAATAGTTGAATTTTCACCTAAAATGATAAATCTTCAACAACAAAAATGAATTTTTGATCAAGAGGATCAACTTCCAACCAAGCAGTTGCATTTTCAGCAAAAAAAAAGAAAAGAATAAATTTCCATTAAGAAAGCTGAATTTTCAAACTAGACTGATAAATTTTCTACATGAAAGTTGAATTTTCCACTAGAAAATATCAATTTTCTACGAAAATAATGGAATTTCCAACCCAGAAAGACAAATTTTCAACAAATCAGTGGAATTATTAAGACAAGAGAGCGAATTTTCTACAAACCAGTTGAATGTTCAATGCAACATTTAATTTTCAATACAAAATAAATCAAGAATATTTTTAATTTCAGTTTAATTTTCAGTTGAAATAATTAATTTGGAACAAAATCGTTTAATCGTTAGCCTATGAAATGAATCTTCAACAAAACAGTTCAACTTTCAAACAAGCTGTGGAATTTTCAACCAAAAGTACAACAGTTAAATTTTCAGTTAAAAATTCATTTTACAAAAAGAATAAAATAGGTAAATCTTCAGTTTAAAAATTAATTTTTACCTGAAAAAAAATCAACTTTTTAACCAAATTGTTATATATTCCACCAAATAGTAGAACGTTTAGCCAAAAGAGATGAATTCTGTACCATGAATTTAATAGCAGATTCTAGAATCCACTGAAGAAAAGAACAGAAAGAACAATCAGAATGTGCTATCATCTAGGTACCATCTAGTTTTTTTTAATCAAGCAAACATTTTTTTTGAGTGACGCTGACTACTACGTTGACAATTACAACCTCATTTACTCTTAATATAGTTGTCAACTGTCTACAGCTTTTCCTATCCAATTTAAAAATAAAAATATTGGGTCTTCTTTACGTATCCCTAGTTCAGCTTAAAAGCCGTGAAACTTCAGATGATTCAATTTATCCGAAAGCTTGGGAGATGTGAAATTGGAACAATTGGAGGTTTCGTCGAAATCTGCTGTCGAAGTCGTAAACCAAGACGTTGACAGAGAAAGCCGAGGGAATTAGAACCGAGCTGGCAATTCGGTCCTGAGTTTCCTTTGTCACTTCCACTCGACGCGACCTTCTTCCTGCCTCAAACCATTAAATTTCCCTCAGATCTATGTAGGTATATACTCCAGCAGCTCTTATCCATTTTCCTCACACCTTCCTACCAGGGTTTCACCTAACTTGATCTCACGATATTCTTGACACGGCATGGGCATCCGACAGACATCTTCCTCAAGATCATGCAATTCAGCAATTAGCCATTTCTGAAAATTAATTCTTCCAGATCTGCAAACGTCTTGTTTCACAGGTGTTTGAGCGTTGATCAGTCACCTAATTGCTAGTGGAGTGTATTGGGGTTCAAATAACAACAGGCAAATTGTGAATCAAATAGCGAGCACAATAAATAAAACAGGAATTACAGACATTAAGATTGAGACTTATAATTATTGTAATGGCAACCAGTCCGCCACACTTCAATCTATACAACGGCGAGCAGATATAATCCAAAACACAGTGGCAAAACTGATATCCAAAACACCACAATGGCAAAACTGATATATCCAAAACAAGACTCGTTCACACACCCGTACAAAATGCAACCTCTCACCATGAAGACTTAACTTGAACTGACTGAACCTTTAAGAAAGTTACAATTACAGAAGTCAAAATAAATTCCCTAATCCATTGCATACAAAGTCGTGCGAAAAGGTTCCATTCAACCTGCTCGGCGCTGACCTTCGAGCTACGCGCAGAGCTTACAGTTTTATTTTCAGGTGCCTTCCCTTTTCCGGAAATGAATCAATTAACAAAAGAAAAGGAAACTAAGTCTAACTCTGTACAATTTCAGATGACAGTAAAAAGCAGTCAAACAACAAAGTAACGAAAAAGAAGACAGCATCCTTTAATTGCAATAATCACCTTCGTTGGTACTTTTCCTTTATTCTATATAATTACCTTTTCGAACCTAAGCTTTGAGGCAAACCAATGTAAAGAAATTTCAACCTTTGGAAATTCAAAATGAATTTACTGCTTTACCTGTCTCTGGCCTATTTGAATATTCCCGACATCCTAATCTTAACCTGGTTGTTCTGGTTGTTTCTGACAATTCTGAGATTATATTTATATATTTGCTGATGCCTTTGGATACAATCCTCTTCTTCGCCTGGCGTGAAATTCAGAATTGTAACTTCTTGGAAGATTCTTCGTATATTCAAACTTCTGTTGGAATCTTCTTTTTTTGTAGAGCCACTATTATTTCATTGATGTTTGTGGTTTAGTCACTACCTAGACCAAAATATTTAAAATGTTTCATTTATCAATTCAGAAGATAATTATTGATCCCTGTATTTGAATTATTAACAAAGAGCACGGACCTGAACCTCAATATAGATTCTGCCGAACAGAAAGGAAATCAATCAATGAGAAAAGAAAAAACTCTGTAACTAAGTTAACGACGCTGAAGGAGGAAGACAGAGTATTCCATCTTTAACCTTTCCTTCGGCAGCTTCTGAGCAAATGGTATAAATTTAAATTACGTATCTTTTAAGTAAAATTCGAATCAGCTTCGCTTCCTTTTTGAAATTCATTCGAGCCTTTTGAGATCTCGTGCCTCTCTATTGAAGGTCTTGAATATTTCGATCTGACTTTATCTACTAGGAATTTCTCAATTGGATATGAACTTATTTTTCTTTCAGCGAATTATTGATGGCTGGCGTGTAGCAACGGAGGAACAACAAATCGTCATCTTTTAATGGACTGATGTAATTATTTGTAGCTTCGTTAAAATAATCTATTCCAGATTCAGAACCACCTGCTTTATCATTATCAAATGTTATACAATTGTGGAAGCATAGGAAAAAAGCTACAAATTGATAGGTTTACGAGTCAATCCACTCAGCGTCTGCGAACCTAATTAAATTGTATAATTTCACAGCACATCCGCTCAAATCCTTTTCGAATGTGGATAACTAAAGAAAACAAGAAATCAAATCACAAACTAAACGAAAACATTTCCTAAATCGAAACAGGAATAAAAAGCAATAACAAATCATATTTTAAGGAAATTAACTGCAAGGTAGCAAAAATTATATTTTATTCCAAGTTCAAGACCTTCATGGGCACTCTTCGAAATTAATTTTTGTTATTGGCTTAGTTGAGTGGACTGAATTGGTAAATAATATGGGTACGAGCATTTCAATTTTATAATTAATGAATTCAGAGAGATTTCAAATCCCATTTGCATTGATTGCATTAAGCTGGCTTACAGTATGACTAAAAGGATGCGAAATATTTCATGCAAATATCTACCTATAGGTATAAAACTCATTCTGTTCAGCTTATTCTAGATACAAAACTGCTTCAAGAACACATATTATGCTACTTCATTTTTTACTTACTTGTATTCATATTTGTTATTATCATTCATGTATTCATATTTTTATTAACTTTTTTACATTCGATCGATTCTTCAGGGAAATTGTATTCGGTGCTTGGCAATCTAGAAATCCTTTATAAACGCTTTTTTACGATAGCGGTTTATGTGCAACGTGTGGACTTTATTTTACATCAAGCACATCTATCTTGATGAATTGTTTTTTTTATTATGCTACCAGATCGCCGCTTGAAAATATTTAAAAAAATATTCAAGTTTGAAATGACAGGCGTCGGACTCCTTTTAAGAAATTCAAAAGTGTCAATAGTAGCATAAAATTTGAAAATAGTAGGAAAATAGTGTTACATTTTTTCGAATATTACATCCAGGGAGTAACTATTTGCTTATGTCTGTGGAGCGAACCCCAAGTTCCGGTTTGCAGTTTATAGGCATGTAATGGCCATTATTCATGTGCGACGTCATAGATACGAAATACTGGCCATTAAATATCTATGAGCTGATATATAATGGACATTACATATCTATGGCGTGATAATTTTTGACGACAGGATGTACATGGCCATAACATACTTATGACCTTGGAAAGTGTCACTTAAAGTCGACTTCACGGGCATGATGAACGCGGCCATTTCCATGAATTTTTTATAAAGAATGTCGTATGAATCATGGGGAGAAGGAATTTATTGACTCGTGTATGTTTTCAGTCTTCGTCTTCAGCTCTATTCTCCCCCTTCCTGAATTATATAATATTATGTAAATTGTAACGGATTTTCATGATTTTTGAGAGATTTCATATTAAGAATTAGAGAATTATGCTGAAAACTGAAGAATTAGAATTAGTGACTTACACTTAGATTTAGAAAATTACATTAAGAATTAGAGAACTAGAATTACAAATTTCACCATCAGAACTACAGAAATTGTCCATTTCATCTTCATGGATTTCAATTTTAGGAAAAAAGATCAAGTAAACTTACTACTGGCCAAAATTTTTGCAACGGAAATTATAGAAAATAAGATAATTAAACTGAGGATAAGAGAATTCCACTGAGGATTAAATAACTAAACTAGAAATTAGAGAATTACACTAACAATTAGAGAATTAGAACTAGAAGTTTTACACTGACAATTAGAATTGGAGAATCATTGAAATTAGAGTATTAGAATTCGAGTTCATCTACTGAAAATTAAAGAATTACATTAAGAATCAAGGAATCAGAATAAAAAAGAGAGGTTTCACGGAGATTCAGTAAATCATACTGAGAATTAGAATTAGAGATTTTACACTGAGAAATAAAGGATTACATTAAGAATAAGAGAATTAGAATACCAGATTTTATACTAAGAATCAGAAAATTAGAAATAGAGATTTCACTTCCAGAACCGCAAAAATGGGCCATTTTACCATCCTGAATTCTGACCCCAACCAGAAATTATAAATAACTATACTGTCAGCCAAAATTGTTGCAGCTGCATTCATAGGGAATTAGAGAATTAGAGGGTTA
>CAKNXH010000468.1:77243-94715 GCA_932178445.1 Andricus quercusramuli
AGAATTAGAGATTTTACTTCCAGAACCGCAAAAATGGGCCATTTTACCTTTTTGAATTCTGACCCCAACCAGAAATGTTAAAATAAGTATACTATCAGCCATAATTGTTGCAGCTGCATTCAGAGGAAATTAGAGAATTAGAGGGTTAGAACAGCGGATTTCACACTGAGGCTTAGAAAATTACACTGAGAATGAGAGAATTCGAATTAGAGATATTATGCTGCTAATTAGAATTAGAGACTAACACAAATTGGAGAATTAGAATTAGTGACTTTTCACTAAAAGTTAGAGAAGCGCAATGAGAATCAAAGAATTGGATGTTAAATTAGAGATTCCATACTCAGAATCAGAGGATTACACTGAGAATGAGAGAATTCTACTAAAAGTTAGACAATTAGAATTACAGATTCAGATTGAGGATTAGAGAATTAAAATCATAGATTTCACACTAAGAATTAGAGAATTACACTCAAGATTGGACAATTAGAATTAGAGATTCTGCACGGAGAATGAGAGAATGACACTCGAAACTAGAGATTCAGAATCAGTGATTTCACAATGAAAATGAGAAAATAAGACTAAGAAATAGAGAATTAAAACTAGAGATTTCACTTCCAGAACCAAAAAAATGGACCATTCCACCTTTCTGAATTGCAATATTAAGAAAAAATGCTAAAATGAACTTACTATTAGCCACAAATGTTGCAGTGTCACTCATAAAAAATCAGAAAATTACACTGACGATGAGAGAGTTAGAGCAACGGATTTCACACTCAGGATTAGAAAATTACACCAGGAATTAGAGAAACAGACTGAGAATAAGACAATTCAAATTAGAAGTTTCACACTGATAACTGGAAATGAACAATTATGAAAATTTGAGAATTAGAAGTAGCGGCTTTTCACTGAAAATTAGGGAAGTACAATAAGAATCAAAGAATGAGAAGTTAAATTAGAGATTTCCTACTAAGAATCAGAGAGTTTTACTGAGAATGGAAAAATTCTACTGAAATTTAGATAGTTAGAATTGAAGATTTAAGCTAAGGATTAGAGAATTCCACTAAGAATTAGAGAATTACACAGAAAATTAACGAATTAGAATTAGATATTTTGCACCGAGAATTAGAAAATTACACTTAATAACTTATTTAATCAGAATTAGTGATTTCACACTGAGAAATAAAGAATTGCCCTAAGAATCAATGAATTAGAATTACAGATTTTATACTGAGAATCAGAAAATTAGAATTAGAGATTTTACTTTCAGAACCGCAAAAATGGGCCATTTTACCTTCTTGAATTTTGACCCCAACCAGAAATGCTAAAATAAATATACTATCAGCCAAAATTATTGCAGCTGCATTCATAGGGAATTAGATAATTAGAGGTTTAGAACAGCGGATTTCACACTAAGGATTAGAAAATTATTTTAACAATTAGAAAATTACACTGAGAATGAGAGA
Source organism: Andricus quercusramuli (assembly GCA_932178445.1). Taxonomy (NCBI): domain Eukaryota; kingdom Metazoa; phylum Arthropoda; class Insecta; order Hymenoptera; family Cynipidae; genus Andricus; species Andricus quercusramuli. The sequence continues at coordinate 78,707 of CAKNXH010000468.1, forward strand.
ATTCGAATTAGAGATAATGCAAATTAGATAAATAGAATTAGTGACTTTTCACTGAAAATTAGAGAAGCACAATAAGAATGAAATAATTAAAGGCTAAACTAGAGTTTTCACATTAGGAATTAGAGAATTACACTGAGAATGAGAGAATTCTACTAAAAGTAGGACAGTTCGAATTACAAATTAAGATTGAGGATTAGAGAATTTTAATGATGGATTTCGCACTAAGAATTAAAGAATTACACTGCAAATTCAAGGATTAGAATAAGAGATTCTACACGGAGAATTAGAGAACCAAACTCAAAACTGAAGAATTAGAATCAGTGATTTCACAATGAAAAATAGAAATAGAGAATTAAAACTAGAGTGAAGGTGGACCATTTCAGCTTTTATTTCAAAAAATGGACCATTTCAGCTTTCTGAATTTCAATATTAGGAAAAAATGCTGAAATGAACTTACTACCAGCCAAAATTGTTAGTTTCATTAATAAAAAATTAAAGAATCACAATGATAATTAGAGAATTAGAACAACGGATTTCATACTCAGGATTAGAAAATAACACCAAGAATTCGAGAAACACCCTGGAAATTGGAGAATTAAAAGTAGCGACTTTTCACTAAAAATTAGGGGAGTACAATAAAAATAAAAAAATTAAAGGTTAAATTAGAGATTCCCTACTAAGAATCAGTGAATTTTACTGAGAATGGGAAAATTCTACTAAAAGTTAGACAGTTAGAATTACAGACTTAGACTTAGGATTAGACAAGTTCACTAAGGATTAGAGAATTATACTAACAATCAAAGAATTAGAATTAGAGATTTCACACTGAAAATTAGAAAGTTACATTAAGAATTAGAGAGCTAGAATTAGAGATTTTACTTTCCAAACCACAAAAATGGACAATTTCAGCTTTCTCTATTCTTATCTAAAAAAAAAATGCTGAAATGGAATATCAGCCAGAATAGATGCCACTGCTCTCATAGTGTATTAGAAATTTACACTCAGATTTCAAGATTTTCCATTGAGAATTAGAGGGTTAAAATTACAGATTTCACACTGCGGATTAGAGAATCAGAATTAGAGATTTTACACTGACGATTAAAGAATTTCCCTGAGAATTAGAGAATTAGAATTAAATATCTTAGACTGTGAACTAGAGAATTACCATAATTAGCACTCTTATTATTAGTACGCTAATAGCTAATAGCTGATAGCGGCAAGTTCAGTTCTTCGCAAACGTTCTGAAATTCCGTAGAATCCATAAAATCGGATGAAACCCTTCAAAATATCTTGAAATCTTTGTTATTTTTTCAATTCCTTTAAATCCTTCAGAATACCTCTCCAATTTTTTTCTATCGCTTCGAATTTATAGAGATTCTTTTTGCGTTCTTGCAGGAATCTTTTAATTTCTTCAATATCCTTTGAATAACTCAAATATTACAAAAAACCTTAAAATCTTCGAAATATTTCAAATTTCGGAAACCTGACGAAATCATTTGAAATACCCTGAAAAGTTTTCAGTCTCTTGAATTTTTTTGTGATCAGGGTGGCCGTTCTAAATAAGGAAAAAACATTTTTAATTCGGAAATATTTTATTGAAACACTTAATAATTTACACGCATACGAGTATTTCAATTTCATAATTAATAATTTCAGAGAGGTTTCAAAATTTTGTTGTATGATTGCTTTTAGCTGGCATATAATAATTATTAGGACGCAAAATATTACATGCAAATATCTACCTATAGGTATATAACCCTTTCGGTTTGGTTTATCCAAAATATATAACTGCTTGAACAACAAATATCGTGCTTCTTAATTTTTTATTTATTTCATCAATATTTTATGACTCTGGTTCGTGTTCAAAAAATGGTTGTACCCGATTCTGCATTAGAGTACTGAATATCAAAATACAATCGCCTGGTGTGCCACAAGATTTTTAATCCGATCGATACTTTATCAATCCTGTAGTTTTTGTGCAACACAATTTGATTTCGGACCTTGTTTTTGGAAACGAATATTAATTTTTGATTAACAAGTAATGGATACTGATTTTCGTGAAAGAAGATGTCGATTTATAATGAACATGATGGTTGATATTTTGCTCGATTGGCTACAAAAGCTCATTGATGTTTAGCATAAGAGTATAATATTTTCCTCAACGAGCGAGTATCTACTTGTTTATTTAACCGCAATTAAACCAGATGGAGAGAGATGATATTTCAAGCGAACGACAGTACCTCCGTTGCAAAACCACATAATGTATGGAATGGTGAGTTTCCCGACTCACCCCTAAGAGAAATAATCGTTAATGTCGACAGTAATGCCGACACATCTGGCACCAATTCTGCGCTATCCATTCCATCGGAATGCGAACTGACACATGTTCGTAATTGGTCCACAATAATCATCTTTGTGGATTCAGAATATTATATACTTTTACACCTGTAAGTTCATAGGAAATGCTACATTGTTATGTACATTATACGATGTACATACATGCCATATATGAGACATAATGCTACATATACTGGGTCAAGTGCGAACCACTAATTAACATCCGGCTGCGACACTCTTGTTTGGAGAAGTAAAACTGAACCCTGCAGTTCCACAATTTCTCTAGATTTAGCTCTATCACAGTAAAAAATGATGTTAAGAATGATGCAGATATCAGTGTCATGTAGATATGCGACAAAAATGATACCGAAATCAGAAGCATTTTGATTGGCCCTAATTAATGATCGATTTTTGAGATGAAACTCTGAAGGTAGATCATGATTATCCGAATGGACAGATCGTAATGATCTGGAGTGCCAAATGATCGCTGAAAAAAAATGCTCGTCAACATGAATTATCATTTTTTTACTGTAATTCTAGAGGGCAACTGTTCACAGAAAGAAATAGGTTTATTTTGCTCCTGCTCATTTTTTTACAAAGGCATTTTCAACTTTAGCTATCTTCGCTATCATTATCGATTTTGACACTGAAAAACAACTGCATTGCTGCCAATGTAACAATTGTTGCTCAATTTCATTTCCGCGAGTTAGACATTATTTTTCGGTTCACAATGAAACTTGATGATGGTGTCTACCATAGAAAGAATTCGGGAAATAACCAGGAATTTTGTTAACCAGCAAAAACCAGGCATCTGATTTATTGATCGGAATTTCCCTCTCGAATGTACTCCTGTGCAAATTAAAAGTGGTTTCATATATTTTATTACTCTAATTCTAAAAGAGAACAGTAGATTTGGAAAAATATATTATTTTGATCTGATTTGGGGCAAGGGATTACAGTAAGAAATAATAACTTCGACTTAAGGACGAGAAATTCTCTGGAAGATTAAAAATTCCAAATTGAGATTCGGAATAAATGGAACAAATATAAAAAGAAATTTACGTGAAGAATTACAATTATCCTGACTTGAAGTAGGGGATTTTCGAGAAAAATTATAATTCTAACCCTTGACAATAGATTTCAGTAAAAAAATATTATTCCGTCTTTAGGACAGGTTATTTTACTGAAGAATTATAATTTAGACTTTAGAACAGGAAATTTCCGTAAAGAATAAGAATTTTCACTTTCGAACAGGAGATATAATTCTTGCTTTGGAACAGGTAATTTTAATGGAGAATTTTAATTTTCACTTCGAAACAGTTGATTTTTATAAAGAATTAAAATTTGAAGTTTGGGACAGGTAATTTCCATGAAGAATACAAATTTTGACTTCGAAACAGGGAATTTCCGAGAAGAATTAAAATTTAGAGTTTAGGATGGGGAATTTTTATGATTATTCATTATTTGATTTGGAACAGAGAATTTTTTACATGGAACGCGAATTCCTATAGAGGATTACGATATTCTCGTCGGAACAAGGGACTTCCGTAATGCATCAGAATTTAAACTTTTGACAGGAAATTTATGTAAAGAATGAGAATTTTCACTTCCGGAAAGGAGATTTCCGTAAAGAGTTATAATTTTTACTTTGGAACAAGCAATTTTGATAAAGAATTAAAATTCTCACTTCGAAAAAGAAATTTGTATAAAGAATTGGAGTTTAAAGTTTAGAACAGGTAATTTCCGTGATGAATACAAATTTTTTACTTCAGAACAGGGAATTTCCATGAAAAATTAAAATCTAGACTTTACAATGGGGAATTTTTGTGATCATTTATTATTAGGTTAGGTTTGAAAGCAGCTTTAAGCTGTACCTCGCCCTTTGGGTTCTTATGTTAACTCTGTCTGCCATGTACATATCATTCTTGTTACGATCTCAATAAAGATTTATTATTATTATTATTATTATTATTATTTGATTTGGAACAGAGAATTTTTTTATATCGAAGAGGAATTCCTAGAGAGGATGAGAATATTTTCTTTGGAATAAAGGATTTCCGTAATAAATCAGAATTTAGACTTTGGAATAGGGAATTTCCTGAAAAGGATGTAATTTGAGATAGGGAGTTCACAGCAAGAAGTATAATTTTTACTTTTGAACGACGAATTTCCATAAAGAATTGCAATTAAGAATTTAGAATAGAAAATCTTCTCGCAGATTTATAATTTTTATTTTGTGAACAAGGAATTTTTGTAAAAAATTCAAATTTAGGCTTGAGGATAGGAAATTTTTGTAATTATTTATCATTCGATTTAGAACAGAGAATTTTTTACATGGATCGGGAAATTCTATAAATGATTACGTTATTCTCTTTGGAACAGGGGATTTCAGTAATAAATTAGAATTCCGACTTTGGAGTAGGGAATTTCCGTAAAGAATTTTAATTTTCAACTTTAGATTGGGAATTTACGGCAAGAATGATAATTTTTACTTTTGAACTAGGAACTTCCGTACAGAATTGTAGTTTCGACTTTAGGATAGCAAATTTTTTCGCAGAATACTAATTTTCATATTGGATCAACGAATTTGAGTGGAAAATTAAAATTTAGACTTTAGGATAGGGAATTTTTGTAATTATTCATTATTTGATGTGGAACGGATAATTTTCTACATGGAACGGGAATTTCTATAAAGGATTATCATATTTCCCTCGGAACACGGGATTGCAGTAATAAATTAGAATTCAGACATTGAGACAGGGAATTTCCGCAAAATATTAGAATTCTCACTTTCGAACAGGGATTTTCCATACCGAATTACAATTTAGAATTAATGACAGCGAATTTGCATACAGAGTTATTATCTGACTTGGAAGATATCATTTCTGACATGGTACAGGAATTTCGGTGAAAGTTTTTTTCATAGAATTATACTTTTTCCCAAAAATTCTCTGTTCCAAATAAGGAATCTTGGAAATGTTTGAATATATTTAAAAATCTCTTGTAATTGACAACTGAGCGGGAGAAAACCGGGAATTGACAAGGAATTTAAAATCTGTCCTTTAGACAACCTGTTGACGTTCTTCTGTATGCGACTGGTGTGTTCCCAGGTATTGAATTAGAAGTGTCCCTTTTGAGGATCATTCAACCAAACCTAAAACAAATCTCGATTCTAGACACAAAATGACTTTTTTTTTTCAATTGTATAAAATTTTTCTGAAATAACTGATGAGATCCCCGAGGCTAATAATGCTCTCCACCTGGAAATATCAAAACGAAGTATCCAGATCTCGTTTGCCCAATATCACAAAGCACTGATCGTTGAAAATGGCACCATGCCAGACATGAATTGGCATAAAGAGGAGACCCAAACGGGACAAAAAGATAATTTTTTTTCTGTTCTACTCAAATACTCGCCACCTCTAGTGAAATACTAAAATGCAAGTTGTCATTTGAATACTCTGTGAATCTTCATTATTGGCTATTTCCCAAATTAAAGTATCCTCTCAAAGGAAAACCACTCGCTCGCCTTCTTTTGCCGAAAATCGGTATACATTTGAAAGGAGATTTACAATTTGGGGAAAATTTTAGGCCACGTTAATTTTTTTCACCAGAAATCCGTTGTCTTGAATAAAAATTATTAGATTTCGAAGCAGATTTACATGATCTTTTCTTCGTCTGTGTCTCCGTCTTTATTTCGTTTCACTTGACCTACATCGTTTCATTTTTTAAACAGAATCGTTATGAGAACGTAATCGTTGGAGTTTCCCGGTGATTTCACAACTTTCTTCAGATAAATCAAATTGACAAATGAAATTTAGTTCTGAAAACTATACACATAAGTTACGAGAAAATCGCAGGACATTTGCCAAAATGTGGTTCCACCACTGAAAGTCGCGGTATCCCATTAATTATCGCGAATAAGGCATTTGAACGATCATTTTCATCGTGCTCGGAATAAAATTTTATTCGGTTAAAGCTTGAATCGGTAAACAGTTTGCGGTCGGAAATATTGATAAACTTCTCGTGAGTTTTGAAAGACCCCGCACAACTTTAACTAACAAGTTATATACTCTAAAGGCACGGTTTCTATTAAAAGGGGAAATCGTAGTGCTTTGATGCGCTTAATGACGATTACTAGACTCTGAGTATCTTATTTGATATCATATTTTCTTATTTAATATGAAGGTGAATCAAGTCCGCAATTTCGCGATTCCCCGACTTTCCCCTGACTTCTCCTTGACCAATTTTTAATTTTCCCCGACCGTTCTAAATTTTCTTTCGGAATAAAAGCTGCTTTTGAAAGAATCTAATTATTACACCTTGTAGTTTTCCCATAAATAATTCCTGATGAGGGGGTCTAAATTCGCCCCGAAACATGTTGGTTCCTTAGTAGCATAAAAAAGAGGAAGAAAGGAAAAAAGTGAGAGGTTGGTTTTGGTTGACTTTTTTTCTTTTTCTCGGCGTAACAGCTATAACAACCGAACTTTCAAACGCGTTTTTCTCGAAACTAAATTTTTTAAACTGGCGACCATGATTTCTCAAAAACGGTTCAATCGATTGCTTTCAAATTTTAATGGTACATTCGGCGCACGTGCGGCTATCGCCGGAACTAGGATTTTTGAAAAATATTGAACTTTTTTTTTATAAAAAAATAGTCGCGAAAAATCATGAAATTTTGGGTCTCAATGTTTTTAGTGGACGTTGAATTTTCAACAAAATATATAAATTTTCAAATAAAAAAAAATATCCAATAAAATAGTTGAATCTTCAACTAAACGATATAAATTTTTAATAAAAATTGGAATGGTTAAATTTTCATTTAAAAAATTAATGTTCAACTCGAAAAATGGTCAGAAAATATTCAATTTTTCAACCAAAGAGATGAATTTCCAACCAAGAAGATAATTTTTCACCAAAAAAATACGAACCTTTAACAAAATACATAACTTTTTCTTCAATCGAAAAATAATTTTGAACGAAAAAAGATGACTTCATAACAAAAAATTTAATAGTAGATATTTCAAGAAAAAATATTTTTATTTTAAATCAAAAATAGCTACATTCAACCAAAAAACAATTTTTCAACAAAATAGTTAGATTTTCAGTCAATGCAGAAAAAAAATCCGCCAGATTGTTGAATTTTCAAATTTAAAGGGCAAATTTTTCACAAAAAAGTTGACATTCAACCAAATAATAAAAATGTTATCCAAAAAGATGAATTCTCGATAAAAAATGAAATAAACGAAATTTCTACCAAAAATAAGAATTTTCAACAAGATTTTTTAAATTGAAATCAAAGAAATGAATTTTGAACATAATTCATTAATTTTCAGCTACAAGAAATTTTCAACAAAATAGTACAATTTCAAACCAAAGAGATGAATTTATAATCATGAAGATTAATTTTCCACAGAAAATACGAAATTTGAACGAAATATATCAATTTTTAACTAAAAAAAATCAATTTTCAACCAAAAATATCATAGTTAAATTTTCAATTGAAAAAATTAATTTTCAACGAAAAAAGATGAATCCTCAACGAAAAGTGTAAAAGTTCATATATGCCAACCCAAACAAAAAATTGATCAAAAACAGTTCAATTCAACCAGAAAACTAATTTTTAACACAACAGTTGAATTTTCAACCGAATGGAATAATTTTCTTTCAAAATCGTTTAATTGCGAACAAAATAATTAAATTTTCTACCAAATAATAAAATTTTAAACAAAAAAAGATTAATTTTCAATTAAAATACTAAGTAAAATAACTGGAGGTTAAATTTCCGCTTGAGAAAATTCATTATCAACCGAAGAGAAATGAGTATTCAACTCTAAAATTATTTTTTTATTTCTTCGAAGTTTTTTTTATGGATTTGAGAAAATTTGAAATCCCAGGGTGGAAGAAAAATTTCCATTTTCCCATATTGGGAAATTTTTTAAACTTCAACCAAAAAGACGTATTTTCTGTGCAGAAATTGAGTTTTCAACCAAAAAATATGAAATTTCAGCAAAAAAATACATTTTCAGCAAAACTTTTTAATTTTCAGTCAAAGATATGTAACTCAATAACAAAAAATAAATCTTCAACAAAGTGGTCCAACTTGGACCATAGTTGAATTTTTGAATAGAAAATTGTTGAATTTCTATCCAAAAAGATTTTAATCTGAATTTTCGAAATGAAAATAAAAATTTGAAAGAAGTACATTTTCAAAAAAATATTTAAATTTTCAACCAAAAAGACGATTTTCAACTAAACTTTTAAATTATCAACTAAAAAGAACGAATTTTTGAAAAAAAATTTTAATTCGGAACCAAATAGTTGCACTCTAATCCAATTAGGATGAAATTTTTAGTAAAATAGATGCATTTTTTTATAAAGAGTAAATTTTCTACGAAATAGTTGAATTTTCGAAAACACAGTTAAATGTAGTAATGAATTTGTACATTAAAACGACAAATTAAAAAAAATATATGAATTTCCATTTAAAAAAGATTTCATTTTTTTATTTTTAACAAAATAGTTTCATTGATACCTAAAACACATACATTTTGAATGTAAAACAGAATAGTTACATTTTCAGTGAAAAATGTATATTTCAAACGTATAAAATAAATTTTGTGAGGAATAGTTGAATTTTCAGCCAAACAAAACAATTTTCAACCAAGAATTAATAATTTTCAATAAAAAATTATCAATTTTTGTCGAAAAATTGAATAGCTAAATTGTCAGTAAAAAAAAAATTAATTTTCAATAAAAAAACTAAGTTTTAATCAGAGAAATAATTTTTCGAGCAGAAAAATCAATTGTATACTATTGCGGATTGATTTTGAACGAAATACAGAAATCGTCAACCTAAAAGTTAAATTTTCAACCAAAGAAATGAGTTTTCAACTAGAAAGATAAAGTTTGAACTAAGGAGATTAATTTTGTGACGAAATAAAAATTTTTTTTCAACAAAATCAGAAATTTTCAAGTAAAGAATATTTTAAATGAAACATGAAATAGTTGAATTTTCAGTTAATAAAAATGATTTTCAACCTGAAAAAAATAATTGTCAACAAAATAGTTCAATTGTCAACCAAAGCTAACAATTTTCAACCAAAAGGATTAAATTTCTATCAAAGATGATGAATTTTTGTAAAAAAAATTAATTCTAAGACACCAATTTTTAATAAAAGAAATGAACTTTTAACCGAAATGGCAAATTTTTAAACAACAAAGTTAATTTTCCACTATGTGAGAATAATTTTTAAAAAAATACAAGAATTCTCAATCTAATAGTTAAATTTTGAACCAATGAAATTATTTTTATCTAAGAAGTATAAAGTTTCAACTAAGGAGATGAATTTTCTAACAAAAAAGATTTATTTTCAACACAATACAGGAATTTTGACCTGAAGAAGATAAATTTTCAACGAAGGATGAAATAGTACAATTTTCAATTAGATAAATTAATGTTCAACTCAAAAAAAAATAATTGTCAACAAAATAGTTAAATTTCTTGCAATTCTTGAAATCTTTGAAAATCCTTTTAAATTCAATATTCTTTGAATTTTTTGAACACTCAAAAAATTATTTACATTGCTAGAAAAGGAAACGTAAAATTTTAAATACTCTTGAAATTTTTTTTTATGTCCCCTGAAATTGTTGCTATCTGTAGAAATCGCTTGAAACAATATTTAAGTTATTCCTTATAGTAGAAATCATCACCATCTAAAAAAAATCTCTCAAAGTCTTTGAAATCTCTTAAAATTTTTTTAATTTCTTGAAATTCCTTTGAATTTCTTTGAAATCTCCTGATTCAAAATAGTATTGCATCATTTTGGATCCCCTAAAAAATATGAGTAAAAATTATTCATTGAAGGTCTCTAAAATCCACTTGTTAAAAACAAAAAATAGTTTTTTTTTGTTGAAAATTCAACTATTTTGGTTGAGAACTATTTTTTTTTGTTCGAAAGTTTAAATATATACTGTTCAAAATTGTTTTTTTTTGTGGTTGCGAAATTAATTTTATTAATGAAAATTTGACTATTTCATTCTTAATGAAAGTTTTCCTCAGTTGAAAGATGTATTTTTTTTAGAAAGAAAATTAAGATTTTTGATTGAAAATTCATCTTTTTTGTTGTAAGCTGAACTATTTAGTTTAAAATTCAGCTTTTGTCTTGAAAATTTATGTATTTTCTTAAACAATCGTCTTTTTGGTTAAAAATTTAGATTCTTGCTCGAAAATTATTTTTTTGATTAAAAATTTAACTATTTTGTTGTTGTGTTTGGTTTAAATTTGTGATTTTTGAAAGAAAATTCAACTATTCGGATGAAAATGTATCTTTTTTAATTTTGTTGTTGAAGATTTGACTATTTTGTTGGAAATTTAACCTTTTTTTGAAAATTACCCTTTTTGGGCTAAAAATTCAATTACTTTGTAAAAAATGCAACAGTTCAGTTAACATTTTTTTTTATAATCCATATACTTTTTTCAAAATTTCTCCTTTTTTGTAAAAAATTCATTTATTCGGTTGAGAGTTGAAATACGTTGTTGAAAATTCAACTGATTGGTTGAAGATTGAACTACTTTGTTGCATGTTTCTTGATCGGAAATGATGTTCATTACTCAAAATTCAACTGATCCATTCCTGGATGTATTTGGTTGAAAATTTGGCCTTTTCAGTAATCCAATACTGTCTCAAACCGAACCAGTGAAAATCTTACTGGTTGAATCAGTATTTTGAACGTCAGTGGTAAGCTAGTGATTTTACAATTTTTACTGGGTGAACCAGTGAGCGAATCAACTGAAAAAGCAAAAATAAATTTTTTTTCAGATTCAAACTCTTAAAGTAGCCCTGAAATACCCTCGTTGACAGCGAGTTGCTTGGTTTTGGTAGACAATTTTTTTTCTAATTTAACTATTTTCATGAAAACCCAGTATTTCGTCTTGAAGTCTTAGGAATTTTAAAGGATTAAGGTTGTGTCAGGGTACCGTATGTTACCTGGCGGCTCATTCATCCCTTCCCGTTGTGAGGCGCTTGAGCTCGAGTTCGAAGCTCGGCGTTACGTTGCGGTGCTCAGCCGGAGGATACTGAACTATATTGTGTTTGTACGTTTAAATTAAATTGCCATGTAAACCAGCCATCACTAAAAATTTGTATGCAATTCTGTGTATAATAGAGTGCGTATCTCGAAAAGAAAGTTCCATTTTTTTGACATTTTTCAGAATATACTACAGTATCCTCCGGCTGAGCACCACCACAATGCCCCGCCGAGCTTCGAACTCGAGCTCGAGCAACTTACAATAGAAAGGGTCGTATGAGCCGCCAGGTATCATACGATACCCTGACACAGCCTTAAGCCATTTTAAGTGTTTCATATTGAATTCCATATGGTAGTTACATTGATTTTATTTCAGAAAATGTATTCCCTCAATACTCACCTATTTTCGTGAAAAATTAATCTGTTTATCCTATTTTGAGAGAACTTTGGACTATACTACTTTTCGGGACGAGGCAGTGGGGCAAGGAAGAATCACAATCGTTAAAGGAAACGGGGGAGGGGGGGGGGGGGGTCAAAAATAGTCCAAAATTGGTCACGTTTTTTGTGGACGGTAACGAAATCCATTAGCTTTTCATCCTGAACAATATTTCCACATCTGAACCAAAAAGAGCTCGACGCGTTTTTTCGAAAAGCTATTGTTAGTTTTTGTTGATATTATTATTTAGGTTAACAATAAGGAGAATGAATTAGGGTATCATCTTGGGCCTGAACCTAAACATTTTCCAATTTCCCGCTTCCGGTAGTGGTATGCAACATCCAGAGTGGAAGGCCCTCGAGTATAATTAGATGTCCCAGTTTACTATGCAGCATCTCATTAAAGCGACAATGTGCAACGTGCATAGTACAGCAATTCAGCGCTCGTCGCTCGATAATAACTCACACACTTTTTATTTATTCTCTACCTTCCACTTCTTTTTAGTGCTACAAAAAAGGTCCAATTTCATGATAAATTGTTTGAGTTAATATTAATTAGTGTAATTATGCTAGGTAAAAATTAACTAGCAATAAAATATAATTCTGGAACGGTGTCTTGGTGGAATTAAATATGATTAGTGGAGTGTGAATCCGAATCTAAAAAACAGTGAACTTTCTTGATGTAGTCGTTGACGGGATTACAATTTAGGAAACTTTCCCTGAGTTCGGAAATGAAGGAAGGAAATTTAATTTCCTTTTCCTTCATTCATTCTCGAAAAGGAGTTACTTATACTTGATTAGTTTTCTGAATATATACCGAGCAAGTTCTGCACTGTGGAGTTAATTTTGATTAAATAATTAAAATGTAGAATTTGGAGCATAGAAATGTAGTGAAGAATTATAATGTGGACTTGAGGACAGGGAATTTGCGAGAAAAATTAGAATTCTGACTTAAAAGTCAAATTTTTCTATGAGGCATTATAATTTTTATTTCAGAATAAAGAATATCCGTGAAGAATTATAATTTATACATTAGAACAGGCATTTTTCATAAAGAATTATTATTTCATTTGGAACGAAGGTGTTTGATATGGAATGGGAATTTCGATAGAGGATTATTATTTTTGATTTTGAACAGGGAATTTCCATGAAGAATTAGAATTTAGACTTTTGTACCGAGAATTTTGGTGAATAATTATAATTTTTGCGTTGAAACAAGTAATTTCCATGAAGAATTATAATTTAGACCTCTAGAACAGAAAATTTTCGTGAAGAATTGTTATTTGAGTTGGAACAGAAAATTTTTGACGAGGAATGGGAATTTCCAGAAAAAATTATAATTTAGACATTTAGACGAAGAATTTCCTTAAAGAATTATGATTTAGGTTTCGAGACAGGGAATTTTCCTTAACGATAAGAATCTGGAAAAGAGAATTTCTAGAAAAATTATAAGTTTCACTCAGGAATAAACGATTCCCATAAAAATATAGAATTTGGATTTTCGCACATTGAAATTTCGTGAAGAATAACTATTTGATTTGGAATTTGTGAAAAATTATGATCTTTGCTTTGGAACAAGGAATTTGAATGAAGAATTAATTCAAAATTTAGGAAAAAACCTTAGAACAGGGAATTTTCGAAAAGAATTATTATTTAGCTTGGAACAAAAAAATTTCGACATGGAGCGGTAATTTCCAGAATTTCCTTAAAGAATTATGATTTAGGTTTCGAGACAGGAAATTTTCGTTAACAGTTATAATCTAGACTTTGACTCGGGGAATTATTGTGAAAAGTTAGAATTTTCACTTTCGAACAGAATTTCTAGAAAAATTATAAGTTTCGCTATGGAATAAACGGTTTTCGTAAGAATGTAGAATGTAGATTTTAGGATATAGGACATTGAAATTTCGTGAAGAATAATTATTTGATTTGGAATAAAGAATTTTTGATATGGAACAGGGATTCCCATAAAGAATGATAATTTTCACTTTCGGACGGGGAATTTCCGTGAGCAGTTATAATTTAGAATTTATGAGAGCGAATCTTCACGAAGAATTATTATTTGCCTTGGAATTTGTGAAATGTTATAATTTTTGCTTTGAAACAAGGAATTTTAATAAGAATTATAATTTTCACTTTCTTAAGGGAATTCGTGTGAGAAGTTATTTAGAATTAAGGAGAGCGAATTTTCATAGAGAATTATTATCCGCCTTGGAATTTGTGAAAAATTACCATTTTCACTTTGGAATAAGAAATTTTAATGAAGAATTATAATTCAGACCTTAGGGCAGGGAATTTTCGAAAAGAATTATTATTTGACTTGAAACAAGCAATGTCTCACGTGGTACGGTAATTTCCAGCACGAATTCTAATTTGTACTTTTTAACAGGGAATTTCCGAAAGGATTGTAATCTAGACTTTTAGACGAAGAATTTCCGTAAAGAATTATGATTTAGGGTTTGAGAAAGGGAATTTTCGTTAAGAATTAGAATTTGGACTTTGACTCGGGCGGGAATTTTCGTGAAAAATTAAAATTCTCACTTTGGAACAGAGAATTTCTAGAAGAATTATAAGAAGCTCTCTGATACAAACGATTTCTTTAAGAATATAGACTTTAGATTTTGAGACATTGAATTTTTGTAAAGAATAATTATTTAATTTGGAACAGACAATTTTCGAAATGGAACAGAGGATTCCCACCAAGAATGATAATCTTCACTTTCGTACGGTGAATTTCCGTGAGGAGATATAATTTAGAATCTATGAGAGCGAATTTTCATAAAGAATAATTATTTGCTATGGAATTTGTGGAAAATTAGAACTTTCGCTCTGGAACAAGAAATTTTAATGAAGAATTATAATTCGGACCTTAGCGCAGGGAATTTTCGAAAAAATTATTATTTGACTTGGAACAAAAATTTTGTTTACAAGAAACGGTAATTTCGAGAATAAATTATAATTTGCACTTTGAAACAGGGAATTTCCGCAAAGGATAATAATTTACACTTCTAGACGAGGAATTTCCGTAAAGAATTATGATTTAGGGTTGAGACAGGGAATCTTCGCTAACAATTAGAATTTGGACTTTGACTCGGCAAATTTTTGTGCGAAATTAGAATTTTCACTTTGGAACAGGATTTCTAGAAGAATTATGAGTTTCGCTCAGGAATAAACGGTTCCCATAAAATTATGGAATTTGGATTTTAGCACATTGAAATTTCGTGAAGAATAATTATTTGATTTGGAATAAAGAATTTTGATATGGAACAGGGATTCCCATCAAGAATGGTAATTTTCACTTTCGTACGGGGAATTTCCGTGAGCAGTTATAATTTAGAATTTATGAGAGCGAATCTTCATGAAGAATTATTATTTGCCTTGGAATTTGTAAAATGTTATAATTTTTGCTTTGAAACAAGGAATTTTAATGAAGAATTATAATTCGGACCTTAGCGCAGGGAATTTTCAGACAGAATTATTATTTGACTTGGAACGAAAATTTTTTTTACAAGGAATTGTAATTTCGAGAACGAATTATAATTTGCACTTTGAAACAGGGAATTTCCACAAAGGATAATAATTTAGACTTTGAGACGAAGAATTTCCGTAAAGAATTATGATTTAGGGTTGAGACAGGGAATTTTCGCTAACAATTAGAATTTGGACTTTGACTCGGCAAATTTTTGTGAGAAATTAGAATTTTCACTTTGGAACAGAATTTCTAGAAGAATTACAAGTTTCGCTTAGGAATAAACGGTTCGCACAAAAATATGGAATTTGGATTTTAGCGCATTGAAATTTCGTGAAGAATAATTATTTGATTTGGAAATGAGAATTTTCGATATGGAACAGGGAATTCCTATCCACAATGATAATTTTCACTTTCGTACAGGGAATAAATGTAGAATTCTAGAGAGTGAATTCTCACAAAGAATTATTATGTGCTTCGGAATTTGTGAAAAATTATAATTTTTTGTTTGGAACAGGGAATTTTAATGGAGAATTATAATTCAGACTTCAGACCAGGGAATTTTCTTAAAGAATTATGATTTAGGTTTCGAGACAGGAAATTTTCGTTAACAGTCATAATCTGGACTTTGACTGGGGGAATTTTTGTAAAAAATTAGAATTTTCACTTTGGAACAGAATTTCTAGAAGAATTATAAGTTTTGCTATGGAATAAACGATTTCCGTAAGAATATAGAAT
>CAKNXH010000468.1:94725-108410 GCA_932178445.1 Andricus quercusramuli
TTATAAGTTTTGCTATGGAATAAACGATTTCCGTAAGAATATAGAATTTAGATTTTAGGACATAAAATTTTCGTAAAGAATAATTATTTGATTCCGAACAGAATATTTTCGAGATGGAACACGGGATTCCCATAAAGAATGATAATTTTCACTTTAGTAAGGGGAATTTCCGTGAGGAGTTATAATTTAGAATTTATGAGAGCAAATTTTCACGAAGAATTATTATTTGCCTTGGAATTTGTGAAAAATTATAATTTTCGCTTTGGAACAAGAAATTTTAAAGAAGAATAATAATTCAGACCTTGGGGCAGGGAATTTTCGGAAAGAATTATTATTTGGCATGAAACAAAAAAAATTTCGACATGAAATGGTAATTTCCAGAATTTCCTTAAAGAATTATGAATAAGGTTTTGAGACAGGGAATTTTCACTCTGGAATAATGAATTTTATCGAAGAATTGTAATTCATACCTTAGGACAGGGAATTATCGAAAAGAATCATTATTTGACTTGGAACAAAAAATGTTTCACGTGGAACAGTAATATCCAGAACGAATTATAATTTCTACTTTTCAACAGGAAATTTCCGCAAAGGATTGTAATTTAGACTTTTAGACGAAGAATTTCCCTGAAGTATTATATTTTTTATTTTCATATAAAGAATTCCAGTTGATAATTTAAATACTTTATATACTTTAGGACAGGTAATTTTCATTAAGAATTATTATTTGCCTTCGAATTTTTTAAAAATTATAATTTTCCATTTTGGAAATTTCCATAAAGAATTATGATATAGGGTTTGAGACAGGAAATTTCCGTTAGCGATTATAATTTGGACTTTGACACGGGGAATTATCGCGAAAAATTAGAATTTTCATTTCGGAAGAGAGAATTTCTAGAATAATTATAATTTTCGCTCAAATTTAATGAATTTTTAAAAAACATAAAACAAAAACTGCGTATTCCAAAGAAAAATGATTCATAACAAATTTATAGATCTTTGTTGATTGAACAACTTTTTCTATCAATGGTTTTCGAACCCTTCATCATGTTTCCAAAAATTTCATTTGTTTATTTTTAATGTTATATTTTACGATTATAATAAAAACTACATATCCTATCAAAAAATAATGAACAACAAATTTGTAGCTCTTTTTTGGCGAAGAAATTTTGTGTGACTATTTTTTCCTTAGCTTCTGTCGTTTGTCCAAAAATTCAATTTTTCAAACTTTGGGTGCCCCATTTTTTCATTTTTCATCCTTTTTTCGTATCTATTATGGTATGACCGAAAAATGAAAATTTTAATTATTTTGTGTCCTAACAAAAATTGATGGTTTACAAATTTGTAGATCTTCTCCAAATGCAAAATTTTTGTCAATTCATCTTTTTTCGTATCTTGTATAGTTTGACCGCAAAATGGAAATTTTGATAATTTTTTTGTGCGATCGTAACTTGAATTTTCGAATTTTCAACAAAATTCAAAAAGTTGTTATGACAATCACTCAGTTTTTCTACTACGTTTTTTATAATCCTAAAATACATATGAATTGTCATGTTAATACAGATTAAAATTCAATTCTTCCTAAAAGTTCATGAATTTCAAATGTTCAATTAAAATCACACTGCAGGATATTCTATGAAAAAAGTCGATGTTGGATGACAAATGGATCTTAAATTTTTTATTTCTCCTCGAACTTTCCTTATAAATGTGGCAGAAAGTGGAAAACTTTTTCTTTACTGCCAACTCCCTTTATATGCACATAAAATTATTATGTTCAAATCTAGAAGGTTTATAGTAATTTGTAACGACTTTCATTATTTTAACATCGCATAAAAAAATTAGTAAAATCTATGAGGAAAAGTTTTGTTCATTCAAGCTCGAAGCTGCAGAGGATCGATATGAATGTAATTTGCATTTAAATAGTAGTAACGTGAAATTAATTGAGAGATAAAAAAACTATTGCTCATAACGTGTATTACATTTTCCTAGGTGAATATTAATGAAATATTATTACTAGAATCAAACAAGAAAATTTGCATTCAATATCATCATCATAATGATTTGACATTTTGTTGTTGAGAATCTATTAATGTTTTCTAGCAAAGAATAAACTTTAGCCAATGCCAATCAAAAAAATAATTAATTCAGTTAACATCGTTATCTCATCGGCTGATGGGATGCGTGGAATAATTCAATTTAAAGCACTCTATCATTGAAGCTATTCGACTCGCAGGGGTTGAATCCAGCTGATATATCAATAGTCCATTTTCACACCCAATGATATAATTATAAAACAAATATTGGCAGATCACTTGTCAATTATGTAAATACATTTGCTGTGACGTTGCAAAATATTTGCGAATCAAAAGTTCCTTAAATTTCAAGATTCAGATTATTTTGGTTTTTCTACTTAAATTAATTTCATTCGTTTACTCGCGCCTATCCAGAGGCTGCGCGGTTCTTCAGGTTAATTACGTAAGATCGTTTGAGGTTTAGAATAGATTTTGCCTGTTTTCCTTTTTTATTCTATGTACTTTTCAAAAACGAGACCATCCTGAGAAATCCTGATCCCTCCAGACCTGATGAGAGACTTCAAGAAGCAAATGAGACGCCTTTTATCAAGTGGAGTAACTCAACCTATTTCAAATTTTCCCGCCAATCCTACTGCTGTGTGCCAGCTTACTCTTGTCCAGAGAGTATTAAAGAGAGTGGGAGGTGACCGTACACTGGATACTAGCGCACTCTGCCGCCTTGGGGAAGAAATTCGGGTATTTCCATGGGAAGTTTACTTTCTATAATGCGTCTTCTTTGACAGTGAAAAAGGTTTTGTTTACAAACAGGTTTCATCGTAAAGTGTTTTTAATAAAAATGCCACATTACTGTAGTGGAAGAGGCTGCAACAGTAGCACAATCGAAAATGGAGGATTTTCGTTTTTTCGACTTCCAGCGAACCCGCAACAACTTAAGTAGAATAATAGCGAATACTATTGTTTTTGTAGAAACAATCTGAAGGGCGTCTATATAACCTCACCAACATGTGTGAAAATTAAAAAAAAAGAGTGAATTTTAACAATAAGTTGCAACAATCACCAATAATGTAACTTGTAAACCGTAAGCAAGTGAAAGTTTGAATAAATATTTGTATTTTGCAGTCCCCTGGCGAAAGTATCGGATAGGAATTCCTTCTGAACCAATCCGAAATCATCCGAATCATTCCGGAATCTGTATCCGAACCAATCCGAGTTGATTCGAACCAATCCGAAATTTTTTTTACATTTCGTTCGATCCAAATCGGTCAAAAATTAATCCGACTCAGTCCGGTTCAATCCGAACTTCCAATCCGAATGAATCCGACCCAAATTTTCAATCCGAATGAATCCAAACTCGGATTGATCAAAGAATAATTGAATAATTGCATTTTCAACCAAAAAGATGAATATCTAACCACGGAGATTAATTTTTTACAGAAAACAATAATTTTCTACACAATATATGAATTTTCAACAGAAAATATAATAGTTTAAATTTTAATCAAATGAATTAATTTTTTAACAAAAAAAAAGGATTTTCAATCAAACAGTTCAATTTTCAACCAATGTGATGAATTTTCACCAAAAAAGATGAATCCTTAACTGAAATTAATTTTCTACAAAGAAAAAAGAATTCTCAACACAATATATGAATTCGCAACCAAATTGTTGAATTTTCAATTGAAAATGATACATTTCTGAGCAATAGTTAAATTTTACAAAAAACAAATAGAGAAGCATTCTCAATAAAAAATAGAATAGGTAAAATTTAAGTTAAACAAATTAATTTTCAAAAAATCCCCAATTTTCAATCAAACAGTTCAATTTTCAACCAATGTGATCAATTTTCAACTAAAAAGATGAATCTTTAACTGGAATAGTTGGATTTTATACCAAAAAGGGACAGTAAATTTTCACCGAATATATAAATTTTTAAATAAAAAGGATCAATTATTAATCAAACAGTTACATTTTCGTCAAAAAAAAAATCGTTTTTAACCAAAAATATAATAGTTAAATTTTCTGTTTGAAAAAACTAACTTCTAACACAAAAAAAGAATTTTTAACAAAATGGTTAAATTTTCTGTTACAAAGATTGATTTTCAACAAAGTCGTTAAATTTTCAATCAGAGATGAATTTTCAATCACAGTGATGAATCTCCAACGAAAAGAATGAATTTTTAACAAAAGAGTTCAACTTTCAACGAAGGAGTTAAATTTTTAACTGAGAATGATGAATTCTCAACAAAGAATGTAATAAATACTTTTCAGTTAACAGAGAAAACAAATTCAAAGTTTCTTAAGTTTTGACATAATCCTTCATGGGCTTTTCTTCTTTCTCATTAACCTAAATGAAAATTCATTCCCTATAACAAACATTTTTCAGAAAAAATGAAATATAATTCACTTCGTTCACGGAAACTACCCTCTATAGGATCGGTTTGCCAATTTCAACAAAAACTTGTATTCAATTTATTTATCTCTATGAACGATTGAAAAAAAAAAGTTAATTGTACTATTTACTTCCATTTAATACAGGAAATAATATAAAATAAGCCAAATTACTATAAAAAGACACATTTCTTTGCTGTTCTACAATAGGGACATGCATTATGGAACACCGGTACAAGAGTCAAAATTTTGTTTCATAATAGGTGCATAAAAGACGTTCCGCTTTTTCATAAATGTAATAACTTTGCTTAGACTGAATGAAGCTTTTCATAGACGTTTTGCATTCAGAAAAAGATCAGCGTAGTCATTGATATAAACATTTTGAAAATATATTCTACTATCGACTTCGACGATTTTTATACATTTATATTAGTTATTTTTGATAAATCTTGTATTTGTTTGCATCATATGTCTATTGTGAATGATCTATGATTATTACCTTTTCTAAGTAGTAGTTATTCTAGTAATTTTTAATTTTTTAATTTTGTACGGATTTGAATTTCGCGGCCTTCCGGTTTAGTTCCTCCCCGAGACTGTAGGAGCGCTGACACTCGCGTACGGAAAAATACATTGGCTCTTATGGCACCTTCCACTCTCTTTAATACACTCTACTCCTGTCCTTCTGGTCGTATCCCAATATTTATTGAACATCTTGAAATGCTACTAGAATTCAAGTTTTCGTCCGACACTTGATTACCTAACTAACTTATTCGCCTCGGAGCGGAATTCATGATCTCTTTTTTTGGGAAGGTTTATTGTCGATCCCCGGCAATACGAGTGGGACCTCTGTAGCTCAGGCCCAGATATCACTGGCGACATTTCTGGAGCTATGGTTCCTAATATGGATTAAGTCTTAGTAGGAATTTAGTAGTCAGCTTGTTTGATCATATACTTCGGAGAGGACATCTCGGGCAGTAATTCAACATCCTTTGGAGTCACATCCTTGAAGCCTATTTCAACTGTTCACACTTTCCATAGTAACGCCAATCACGGAACACCATTTTGACCAATCAGGATTCAGCCGGTTTCTAAAGAAGAAACCGACGCCGCGGAAGGACTCATCTTACGTCGAGCAGCTTTTGCAGCAGGACGTGCCGTCGAATTTCTTTTTATCATTTAATTAAGTTTAAAGTCGAGTATTATTAAAAAGTGTCTTCAACATTAGAGTTGGTGAAGGCTGTGAATCTTTCATCTAATTAGAAAGTAGAAATTCATTTTTTATAATCTGGAAGGAAATATTGTACGAGACTGTGTGCAACCTTTTGTTTTGATTTTAATTCGTTTCCTTTTAGAATATTTGGCACACAGTTTCCGCGATATACTGTATTTTAAATCGAAAATAATCCCTGAATTACCCTACGTTTTCCCGCATTAATTAAGAAAGTATTTCCCTACAACCTCCAAAAATTATGTTTAATTTATGAATTTAAGAATATTGTGTAGCCCTTTTGTTTAGTCTTGGAAAACCGTGACGAAAGATCACATTTCGTTCAAAATGAATTAGGTTCTTTATTTTGTATACATCTTTTGTCTCCCGCGCCCCCCCCTTAACTTAATTGTTTTTGCCATTCGACTATTTTATTAGAATCCTGATACTAACCAGAATTATGTTGTCATAGTAAAGTAAATATTATATGGTCCAAGAATAATTAATTTGTTCATGATTATTGTTAGATTAATTTAAATTCGTTTTAATTCCGATTTAAAGAACTAGCCCCTCTACCATTTTCTAGAGACGGGGCTGAGCTGGTCCGTCCTTCAATTTCCAGTTACTAATTCTAACTTTTCAATATATTTTAAATTTTGTTAAAAAATTCTTTTAAATTATCTCCGAAAATAATTTTTGTCACCTTTGTAATTGATCCTGGAAGGATCTGGCGCCCGATCTTATTTGATAAACAAGATAAATGGAGAATTAAATGTTTTTTAGAAATTAGTACCGTAGTATAACTGAGCTAATTTGAACAAATTGGTTCGGTTAAATTGCTAATTTAAAATTTGTCAAATTTAGAAATTTTTTTTAATTTAAAATTTGTACCAACCTCAAGTACATGAGAAAACGCCCGTAGAATTATTTAACTTAGGTAGAAGCAAATAATTAGAGAGAACATATTCATTCTCTAAAGTGCTTCCGAATGTTTGTTTATGCAAAAAATACTGTCCTCCCATTCTCGTCTCTGCTTGGAAAAAAAGGACGAAAACAAGTGCTGGGTGCAGGACAGAAGGGAAAAACACGTTGCACATTGCACTTTATTGGCCGTTTGCGAGATAACGATCTTCCGGTGTGTATACAGGGTGTCCCAGTACTCAAGGTACATTTTTATATTTTTCAATTCCTCATTAAAAATGGAGTTGAAAATAATTATAAAAATTTGTTGTAAAGTTAATAATTAATGAGTCATTAACAATTAAAGATTCGCCAACTATAATTTACTTATATCGTGACTTCAACAAATTTAAAACAGTTCAGAGAGTTCAGAAAATTTTAAAACAATTCATAGAATTCAGAATAATTCAGGGAACTCAAAGAATTTGGAAGGATTCAGAAGAATCCAAAGAATTCAGAAGAATCCAAAGAATTCGGAAGAATTCAGAAGAATCCAAAGAATTCGGAAGAATTCAGAGAATAGCGGAAGAATTCATAGAATTAGGGAGAATGGAGAGAATTAAAAAGAATTTAAAAAATTCAGAAGAATTCACAGAGTGCAAAAGAATACAAAAACTTCAAAAAAAATGTGCAGTATTCAACAAAAGATTTAGAGGATTTCAAAAGAATTTAGAGAAAACAGAAAAATTCAAAAGGTTTCAGAGAATTTAAAAGAGTTCAGAGAATCTAGAATAATTCAGAGAATTGAGAATTTATAGAATACAAAAGAATTGATAGAATTCAAAAGTTTCCGGAGAACTTGAGAGAGTTCAGAGAATTCAGAAGAATTCAGATAAATTAAAAATTTCTCTTTTGCGCACACACCCTCATCAGTGACACATGAACTGTCGTCCATCTAACGCATGCTTCCGATTGGTTAATCTTTAATTGTAAATTACTAATTATTTATTAACTTAACAACACATTTTTATTATTATTTTCAACTCCATTTTTTACGAGGAATTCAAAAATATAAAAATGTACCTCGAGTACTGGGACACCCTGTATAACTATATGTCAGACGCGTCCGGGAAACGAGTCTCTTGACCGATTTCCACCCTCTCGTTTCTTTTCACTGGACCTCGTAAACTCGACAAATTCCTTTTGCCACCTTCCCTTGCACGTTCTTGAGCTACATTATTCTTGTTATCTCCGTCTACACGAATTTTTGAGACAAACTTTGAGGAGAAACGAGAAAGCCAAACTAGACAAAGGAATATTATGCAGAAATGTTAAAGGTTTGAAGGAATCTGAGCATGTTTCTTTCTGGGAAAAATTGTTTCCAAAATAAATAGGGGAGAGTCTCCGGTCTTGGGCACAGTTTTGTTTTTGACCCATAATTTTCGTTTGAGACCATATTATGCAGGGTTATTGATCTAATTAAACAGATAGAGGCCTTAGCTAAATTTCTGCTCAAGTAAGTACGTCGATTCCGTCAACTAGAAAAATTTCACGACCAATTTTACGAAATCGTCATTTTTGGCAAAAAAGAATCGTAACCGGTTGTGGGCACGCTTCGAAAATTTGTTGAAAATGGAGAGAGTTGAACAAAAACGTACCTAATTCTAAAGAATTTCAAGGTTGAAACGAAAGAAAAATGTGCCCACAACCGGTTACATTAAAGTGCCCACTACCGGAATTCATATAACCTCGAAAACTGCCTACTACTGTCAGAATACAAGTAGGCCGCCAGTTAGAATTGTAATATTTGTATTCGGTCAGTTGTTACTCAGAGGTGCCCACAACCGGAGAGTGCCCACAACTGGTGACTCCCCTATATTGGATGAAATATAGGGATCAAGGGATACTTTTTCCACGCTCAAAGGTTTACGAATTCGGGATGAATTCATAAGATTTCGAAACAATTCAAGTTGAATTCAAAAGTATCCAGATTATTTGAAAAAAAAATTTTTAATCGAAAAAATTCCATTATTTTCCGTGAAATTGGAATAAATTTAGGGGAATTCAAGGTTGATGGGAAGAATTCGTTGAAATTCATAAAAATTCGAAGGTAAATTCGAAAAAATTCAAATCAATTGAAAACAATTTAAAAATACGAAAAAAATGCATTGAATACAGTAACTTTGAATAGAAAAATTCAACGGAATTCCAAAGAATATGACGAAATGGCTAATAATATTGAAATATCAAAATCCCTTAAAATTACTAAAACCCTTGGAAATCCTTTGTAATTATTTGAGTCTC
The DNA here is from genome assembly GCA_932178445.1 of Andricus quercusramuli. Lineage (NCBI taxonomy): Eukaryota > Metazoa > Arthropoda > Insecta > Hymenoptera > Cynipidae > Andricus > Andricus quercusramuli. The sequence continues at coordinate 103,558 of CAKNXH010000468.1, forward strand.
TTGAAACTGTCTTGAAATCGTAAAATACCCCAACATATTTCAAAGTCTTTGAAATCCCATCAAAAAATTGAAATAAATAAAAAATGTCTGAGAATCATGAGTCGTCAATAAAATAAGTGAATTTTCAACTGAAAAAGATGAATTTTCTAGCAGAAATAAAATAGCTACATTGTCAATGAAATGAAAATGATAAAAAAAAAATGTCAACCGAATAGTTCAATTTTCAACCAAAAAGGTTATATTGCTACCAAAAAAAGACAAAATTTCTAGAAAATAGATGAATTTTCAACTATAAAATATAAATTAATTAAATATTGAAAAATATTATTTTTAAAAAAAAAAAACATATTTTCAAGCAAAGAAAACAAATCTCAAACAAAAAATTAATTTTCGACCAAATAATTGAATTTTCAACCCAAAAGATGAATTTTCTACCAAGAAAGATAAACTTCCAAAAAAATACACGAATTTTAAACTAAAAAGGAACAATTTTCACCCAAAAATAGAAAAAACAGATTTACAGTTAGAAAAATAAATTTTCAGCAACAAAAAAGAAACGAATTTTCCAGAAAATAATTTAACATTAAAATATCAAATTTTCAACTAAACTGAGATGAATTTTCAGCCCAGCAGATAAATTTTCAACCAATAAGATTACATTTCTATCAAGAAAGATAAATTTTCAGTTGAGAAAATTAATTTTCAATTTTAAAAAAACTAATTTTTAACTGAGGAAATGAATTTTCATCCATAAACATAAATTTCCAGACTAGAAGATTCATTCATGCAATTTGTTGAAAATTAGTATTTTTTGGTAGAAAATTCTTTTTTTGTTTGTTGAAGATTCATCGTTTTAGTCGAAAATTCATGTATTTGGTTGGAGATTCATAATTTCAGTTGAAAATTCATTTCTTTGGTTAAAAATTTAACTATTTGGTTGAAAATCACAACTGTCTGATTGGAAATTTATCTGTTCTGGTTGAGTTCAAAAGTTCTGGTTCAAAAGTTTTTGGTTTGAAATAAAAATATTTTTTTGGTTGATTGAAAATTCACGTTTTTATCTTTCTTTTTTCTGTTTTTTATCTTTTTATTATCTTTATTATTATTATTATTATTTTATTATCTTTATTATTATCTTTTATTATCTATTAGTATCTTTTTTTTTATAAAATTAATCTTCTCGGTAGGAAATATATCTTTTTGGACAACTACTCTTTTTCTTGGTAGAAAATTATTTGGAAATTAGTAAAAAATGTATCTGATTTAGGTGAAAATTCAACTATTTGGTAGAAAATTTGTTTTTTGATGTTGTTGAAAATTGATTTTACTAAGTGAAAATTTGACTAATCTATTTTTAGGTGCGAATTGATCTTTTTTAGTTAAAAATTCGTGTATTTTCCCCAAAGCTTGTCTTTATTGTTAGAAAATTCGTCCCTAAAGTTGAAAATTCAATTATTTGGTAAAAAAAATCATTTTTTGTTTGAAGATTCATTATTTTAGTTAAAAATTTATTTCTTCAGCTAAAAGTTTAACTATTTGATTGAAAATTGATATTTTTTTAGTTAAAAATTAATGTCTTTTTTTGGAAAAGGTCGCCTTTTTTAGTTGAAAATAAACTTTTTTGTTGAAAATTCAACCTTTTGGGTTAAAAATTAAATTATCTTCTAAAAAATTCGTTTTTTTGGCTTAAGAATTCAACTGTTTTGAGATAAACTTTTATTTTCTTTCAGTTTGGAAATTTGACGAATTGGTTGAAAATTGTATCTTTGTAAGTTTAAAATTCATCTTTCTTGGTTGAAAATGAGCATCCTATATTTGGAAGTTGGTTTGTGCCGTAATTGTCAGCGTTACATTCGAGAGTCAGCGTTACTTAGTGGTTCTAGGCTTGGGCTCGTAGATTCGAAAGGGTCATTCAAGACGTCATCTACGAGAACTTTTTAAAAATTTAGATGGTTCCAGCAGCCAAAATAACTACTAATGATCATTCGATGATCTGGGTGCACTAGGTCGCGCACTAGGTAGATTAGCACGTATTCTACGAGAACTTTTTTAAAATTCAAATTTTTCCAACAGCCAAAATAAGTACTAATGATCAGTCGACGATCTAGGTGCACCAGGTCGCCCACTAGGTAATTTAGCACGTATTCTACGAGCACTTCTTTAAAATTTAAATTCTTCCAACAGCCAAAAGAACTACTAATGATCAGTCGACAACCTGGGTGCACCGGGTCACGCACCAGGTACTTCAGCACGTATTCTACGAGAACTTTCTAAAAATTCAAATTGTTCCAACAGCCAAAATAAGTACTAATCATCATTCGACGACGTGGGTGCACCAGGTAGCCCACCAGGTAGTTTAGCACGTATTCTACGAGAACTTTTTTGAAATTCAAGTTGTTCCAACAGCCAAAATAACTACTAATGATCAGTCGACGACCTGGGTGCACCAGGTAGTTTAGCACGTATTCTATGAGAACATTCTTAAAATTCAAATTGTGCCAAAATCCACAATAACTAATAGTGGTGAGCCGACGATCCGGGTGCACCGGGTCGCGCACCAGGTAGTCTAAGATGTGTTTGTATGTACACTTCGTTTCAGAGCTTCGTTGACACTAGTGGCTCACGCGAACAACCACGAGAAAAGTGACAGCCCTAAACAATATCATCAGGGACAAACTCCCAGAACCGTAAACTTGATTAGCAATAATAAACATTGTCCTATCAGGAAACTTATTTTATATTTTGTCGAGAATAAATTGGATAGGTTTAAAAGAGTTTAAACAACTTTATATAACATAGTGAATATGTAACTGCAATTTTCGGTTATGAAAAGCAGAGTGTCAGAGCCTGCTAATTAAGGTTATCACGTGGGTAACCACAGCCTATAAAGCTGATAATTTCAATTTGTTTTATCATGACCAGCGCAACCATCCCGAAATATTTTCAAACTCTCTCCTTTGTCCATCACGTACTTTCAATGAATTTTTAACTCATGCGTAAATCCATAATGCTCTAACACGCAGAGTATATATCTTTCATTTGGCTTACTCATTCGGAAATAACGTGGGGAAGTTTAATTCAAAAGCCGTGGCGCTCAATCGGGTCGATTCAATCGGAAAAGTTGAATCATGAGAAGAATCCAAATAAAAAGGATTCCACTAAAAAAAGTGTGACCGAGAGCCTAGAGAGTCGTAAAAAGACTGCGGTGAGAAGAGTCTCTAAAAGACTGAATTTGAAGAGCCATTGGAGTCTCTTTCATGCTTTTTATTCACTTCTTGCGAAGGAACCTTCCTCACATTTTTTAGTTTGCAATCTGAAAAACCCCTTATGTTTCAGGTGCTTTTTTATATGGAAGTAATTAGGAAGAAATATATCATAGAGTCAGTTCTTTTTTTTCATTTCTGTTCCTATTCACTTTACTTTAATATAAGAACACCCTGAACGTCATTACCGTACGGCGTCCCAACCTCACTTTGGACAAGGATAAACTAATTTTCTCCTTTTTTTTAGGCAGAAACCTGAAAAATGCTTAACGTATCAAGTTTGTAAACTTTAGATGAACATAAATTTAATGTATGCACAATTTTCAAGTCAAATTAATAATATTGTGAAAACCTTAAAGTCTGTCCCTAGATTTTCGCCATTTCAGACGTCATTACCGTACGTCTTTTTTTCTAGTAAAATATTGTAGTTAAAGTTGAGTAATAAATACAGAAATATTAAGCGTATGACAAGATTCTGTAAAATTGAGCTTGAAATATTAACTCTTTTTTTTTGTTAATCTGATATTAGAACTGAAAATTGCCATTTGACAACAAAAACGTCATTCCCGTACGTGAGTTAAAAACCAGTTTCCGAGTGAAAAAAAAAATATATAAATCATTTCGTTACTTGCTCAACGGTGTTTTATTCCATAAGTAGGTGACTTTTTTATGATTGAAATCTGTTATTTTCTTATAAATATTCAATAAGGTTAAACTTCATCATTTTTCTCGCATCATTACCGTACGGTACAATAGAAGAGCGTACGACTGCTTATATGCGCGTGCGCGTGAGTCATTATCATTTCTTATTTTCATAATTGCCGTTTTCGGATTCAAAATTTTTAGATGTGATAAGATCAATTTCCGTTATAAAATATTTAATTGTCAATAATAATGTGATTGCCACTGTAGATGCAGAAATTTGCCTACAATTTGACAATTACCCATGTATGAGCCAAAAGGAGAATTTTTGACAGTATTGTAATAATTTGTAACATTATTAAAAAAAAAAGCAAACATTAAAGTAAGAAATGTTAATAATTCCCTTAACATCGGTTATAGGAAGACAAATTTCGGGGAATCTTTCTTAGTAAAAAATGTATTATTTACTAGAAAGTTTGGTAAAATTTCAAATGAATTCTAGAAAAAAGTTGATTTTTGATATTCTTTATCATGTCCTGCACATTGTATAAAAGTTCATTTACTGTGGAAAAAAAATCCTTTTCCAAGAAAATGAAAATTGAAGATCGCAGTATTACAGTATGACATACATTTTTTGCTGAATTCAAAAAAAAGAAAGTATGTATTTTTATCACTGCACGATATCTTAAAAAATATATCAGTACTAAAATGTTGACAAAAATTAATACTCAGTTAAAATTTGTAGTAAATTTTGAACATACATTTAATTAAATTTTATTTTAAAAATATTGTATCAATGAATGAGATTTCGAAAAAGTGAATTATTAAAGATTTACTCTGACGGTCCTTTACAGGTTGGCTCACCGCCCTCCCGGTTTCTCCAATATAGACTTTGCCACAGGAACAAGGGATTTTATATACTTCTCAAACTTCCTCAAACGCCCTTCA
>CAKNXH010000468.1:113333-126247 GCA_932178445.1 Andricus quercusramuli
TTAGAATTAGAGAATTAGAATTAGAGAATTAGAATTAGAGAATTAGAGTATCAGTGTGAGAGAATGAGAATTAGAGAATTGACATTACAGAATTAAAATTAAAAACAAAAATTAGAGAATAAGGAAGAGAGAACTAGGATTGAAGAAATAGAATCAAAGAATTAGAATTAGAGAATTCCTAGCCATGATTTTCTGAAAATGAATCGAAACTTAAAAAAAGAGTGAAAAGTGGAAAATTGCATTAAAATATTCGTTTCGAGAAATTTGTGGGGATTTCTCAAATTCAAAGGAAAAAAAGAAAAGGGGTGAGGGGGTAGGATTAAAAAAGGATCGACCGTAATCCCTAAAAAGAATGAAATCATGAACAGTCCTGCCCATATTTGAGGTGGTTGAGTTATCGCATTTTAGTTTCCACTTGAGGGAAGTTCGAGACGAGTGAAGATAAGATTGAAGATTCTCAATTCTGTAGGGGTACCGGAACAAACGACTTTGGAGATCGGGACAGTCCCTGGTATTTAGGGCTTATTGTTCCTGTAGTGGTTTCAATGCACCGACTTACTTGGAAGCGGCTTGGCTTTCAACGAAAGAAAAAAGGCGAAAAAAAAGAATCTCTTGACAGTTTTTAACTCTTTTCAACGATTCCAACCTGGACTGATTTTAGGGGCCAGAACTGTAGATTTTTTTATTATTAGCACTGAATTTCTTTTATTTAATCAGAAAAAATGAATCTGTATTATATTAGCTGAGTACTTTAGAAGCAACACCCACCCTAAATAACTTTCAAAGTTAAAAGCAGTGCTTAAGTAATATAAAAAGTAAAGAAGATTTTTAATGTAAAGGGACTCGCTTATGAGCCATGAAAAATGCATCTACTGAAAAGTGCGCCCTTCAAACACATTTCGAGTGATAAAAGTTTTAAAAAAATTTCCGTACACAGACAAAAAATGGAATTTCATTTGGAACACAAAAATGGTGTGAAACCTTTTCTTAGATTTAACATTGATCATGATATGGAACACAGCTGAAGTTCATAACGAGTTTCTAAGAAATGGAGCTGAAATAAAATTTACACATTTTTTCTGTGTGGTTGCCGCCGTTTCAAAGTGAGGTTTTTCATTCTGAAAGAGTGTGATAGATGCATGCTTATATTCAGGGAGAGAAAATCATTTTTGTACAGTCAGATTCAGACTTGAACGAGCAATAATCGATCCTGACCGTAAAATGCTTTTGAATTTTAATTGAGGATGATGGAATCGGATAGGGAATGGAAATTAGGCATGCAAAAACTTCTCTGAAAAAGGTGCCAGGTCTTGCTAAATACAAGCGACGATCGGATTTTTCAACAAGCCATTAATTGCACAAAATGCATTATGGGACATTAAAAGCTTCTGTAGAGTACTTTTTTCCACTGATACTTTTTTTCGATTTATGGTGATAATAACTTCCGTGTGAATCTGCTTTTTCTCAGTGTTTTATATTCTATGCTGAGAATTTACACTAAAAGTTAGAAAATCAGATTTAGAGAATTAGAATTGGAGAATTAGAATTTGAGAATTAGAATTAAAGAATGAAAATTACAGAAATAGAATCAGAAGACAAGTGGAGAATTAGAATTAGAGAATTAGAATCGGAGATTCAGAATTAGATAATTAGAATTAGAAAATTAGAGAATTAGAGAATTAGAGAATTAGAGAATTAGAGAATTAGAGATTTAGAGAATTAGAATTAAAGAATTAGAATTAGAGAATTAGAATTAGAGGATCAGAATTAGAGAATTAGAATTGAAGAATTAGAATTAGGGAATTAGAATTGGAGAATTAGAATTACAGAATCAGAATCAGAGGATTAGACTTAGATAACATTGTTGCCCGATTGAAATCTAAAATCTTTCATTCAAACTAGAAATCCATGTCAGCAACTTGTCAGAGCCCCTTTCCAAATGGGGCAAAATAGGGCAATTGCTGGGAGCTTGCTGGGCATTTGAAAATTAAAGAGAAGACAAACGAAAAGTTGAAAGACTTAAGGGAGTATAAAGTCGCAGTATTCACATTGAAAGGCAAAACGTTTTTCTTCGTAATTCTACGTTATCCGGGTATTATCCGCAAGTCCATCCTAAAGTACTTTTATACACTGCATATAACCTTACACTGCGATAATGCATTTGTGGTTGCGAACAGTTACCATCAGCTTTTCAGTCGACCTGTTTTCGCAGATTCGTGTTTCGGTTCGAAAACGTTTGAGATAGAAAACTTTATTGAAAGAAGAAGAAAAGGTAGAAGAGTACAAGTAAGAACAGATATGACAGTTAGAGTTAGAGAATTACAAATAGAGAATGAGAATTAGAGAATTAGAATTAGAGGATTGGAATTATATAATTGAAATTAGAAACCTGGAATTATAGAATTAGGATTAGAAAACGGGGATTGGAGAATTGGAATTATAGAATTAGAATTTGAGAATTAGGATTAGAATGAGAGAATCAGGTAATTAGAATAAGAAAATCAGAATTAGAGAACTAGAATCAGAGAATTAGAATAAGAGATTTAGAGTTAGAGAATTAGAACTAAAGAATCAATCAGAATTAGGGAATGAGAATTGGAGAAAGAGAATTTGAGAATTAGGATTAGAGAATTAGAATTATAGAATTAGAATGAGAATCAGAAAATTAGACTAAGAGAATTGTGAGTAGAGATTTCACTTCGTAAAGGTGAGTTTTGTGGCGGGTAAAGATTATTATCTCTAATTCTTAGTGCTATTCTTCAATACTCAGTAGAACATATCTAATTCTGATTCCTATTGAAAAATCTCTAATTCTATTACTCGAATTCTCAGTATAATTCTTTGATCACAGTTTAAAATCTCGGAATCTAGTTCGAATTCGGAGTATAGAATTTCTATTTCCATGTCCCTAATTTTTAGTGTTTTTATCTAATTCTGGATGTGAAATCTCGAATTCTATTTCTATAATACTCAGTGTAAAATCTGTAATTCTAAGTCCCTAATTCTCTGTAAAATTCACTGATTCTTGATGCAATACTCTAATTCTCTGTGAGTAGCAACATTTATAACTAATAGTGAGTTGATTTCAAAATTTTTTTTCAAGATTAAAATTCATCAAGCTAAATGGAAAATGTCTTCAGTTCTAAGAGGAAAATCCCTAATTCTAATTCTCTAATTCTCAGTATAATTCTTTGATCACAGTTTAAAATCTCTGAATCTAATTCGAATTCGCAGTATAGAATTTCTATTTCCATGTCCCTAATTTTCAGTGTTTTAATCTAATTCTGGGTGTGAAATCTCGAATTCTATTTCTATAATACTCAGTGTAAAGTCTGTAATTCTAACTCCCTAATTCTCTGTGAAATTCACTGATTCTTGATGTAATTCTCTAATTCTCCGTGAGTAGCAACATTTATAGCTAATAGTGAGTTAATTTCAATATTTGTTTTCCAGATTAAAATCCATGAAGTTGAATCACCTATTTGTCAGTGTAGTATCTTGAAATCTAATTCTAATGCTTTAATACTCAGTGTGTCTCTCTAATTTCCCGTGTGAAATCTCTGGTTCTAATTTTCAGTCCAAAAACTTCAATTCTAATTCTCTAATTTACAGTGTTCAATCTCGAATTCTCAATTTTCGATTCTCAGTGCAATTCTTAAATCCCCAGTATAAAATCTCTGAATCGAATTCCAATTATTCACTTCTCTATGTGATTCTCTAGTTATTAGTGTGAAATCATTAATTCTCATTCTGATTGTTAAACTGTAAAATACCTATATCTAATGCTTAAATTATCAATATATTCAGCGCCGCTTTATAGAGATTTTGTTTTTTCATCTATGTGCTTTTTTTGACATTTATTTCGCAGCGGTGCGAATACATGTCTGGAGTTGTTTAGGCTGACCATTTTACTCTCAATGGTCTTTTTTCGGTGCACCAGAAAAGGCTATGTGTGCATAGGCATTCTATGAACGCGATGGGGTCGGAATTCCCTCGGTACATATTTGTTCCTGTATTCAGATTTGTGTGCACGAAACGGCTACGTGTCGTTGCTATAGAAAATGCAACTGTTACGGCGCGAAATGAAAATTTTCTTCGCCGCCGGCAGAGCATTCAAGTTTCATCAGAAAGTTTTCCCTGTGAGGAGAGATAATGCTTGAGATAGAAGTATATCGTTTCTATACTCATGGACCCATTGAAACCCTAAAAATGTTTAACTTATGCATTGAAAAATACTATTGATCGTGAGATTCGAACCCTGATCGTTTCTGAATCTTTTAAAACTATGGAAAGCATATTTGAAAACAAATTATATTACCTATACCATTTTTCTAGGATGATAAATGTAATACAAAGCTCATCTCGCTGTGGGAAGGAAAGAATGGAAAATCGATACGAGATTTTTATGATATAAATGGACAAAAAAGAAAGAATAGAACTTGCATGGAAAATGGTTGAGCGAGTGGTCACTGACAATTCCGGCAATATCGAAAATCGAGAAATGGAATCGAGAACGTAGGATTCTAGATTATAAAAGATAACGAGAGTCTGTTCCACTTTAGTTACTAAAATTCTAGAGAAAGTTTGTTGTTCTGTTCGAGACGCCAAGGCGCTAAAGATTATTGGAAAAACTGAAACCGCCAGGTGATTAAGGTCGCTGCTTGAGGGAAGTCTCTTCCTCATTAGCATAATGGACCCTCACAGTAATGTGATTCAGACGATAAAGTGTCAAAAGTTTCATGACAAAACATTGTTTGTATGGGTCTGGTAAAGCGGTTTACAGTTTGCTATAGATCCTGCATGAGGATCGAATCCCGTTCAATGCATTTTTTTTGTAACTTTTAAAAAATGCTCTCAAAGATGATGAAATTTTTGGTATGTTTGACAATATTTAGAGGAAACTAAAAATATTATAAATGACTGACCTTGGGGTGGAGCAACGACCGGCATCGCTGCGAACTGCGACGAGGAGTCAGCTCTTCTCAATAGCAGAGAGTGCAAGTCGTGATCGAGAGACGACCCTCGGGGACCTCGTCAACGTCGTCGTCGAGACGGTCTCGACGAGGCGCTAACCTGGCGGTCATCCTCTCTCCGAAAACGACCCTTTGGTCATCGTCCATTGGCCAAAAAGCGCACTGAAACAAATACATGAAATGAAGAAACATTTGAATTAAATTTAAAAAAATTTCGACAAAGATATCAATTTTCAACCGAAGTTTGAAATTCTTAAATTGAAAGGAATTAACATTCCACCAAAAAAGATGAATTTTTTACTGAAAGAAGTATTTTCTATTTAAAAGGGCAAATTTCCTATCCAAGAAGACGAATTTCCCCAAAAAAATTAAATTGTCAGCCAAAAAAGATTAATTTTCAACAAAATAGCTGAATAAAACAAAAACAGATTTCTTACAGAGAAGTTCAATTTTCTATCAAGGAGAATAATATTTTTACAAAGAGATAAATTTAAAAACGAAAAATAAGAATTTTCAACACGCTATCATTTTCAACGCTATGAATTGAAGAATAGAAAAAATTGAGAATTTTCATAACGTTACCATTTTGGGTAATTTTAAGCTAGAAATACATTGAAATTTGTCTTGAAATCTTTAAAAATCTTCTTTCAAGAATTTATTTTTAAAAATCATTCGAAAATCGTCTAAAAAATTTATAATTATTTAATTATCTTGGAACTTTAATTTTTTCTGAATTTTTTTGAAATTCCTGCAAAAGCGGTAATAAAGTTCTTTCAAAATTTATTTTAAAAAATGATTGTTGGCTTTTCTAGGAAATTTGATACACATTTTTTATTTATTTGAAACCTTTCAAAAAAACTAAATGTTCTTGTGGATGAATGTTCAACTTTGAAAAAAATCGTCTGTTTTTTTATTGAAAATTAATCTGTTTTAGTAGAAATTTCATTTTTTTTTTTTTGATAAGAATTCATTTACATATTTGGTTGAAAATTCCACTATTTCGTTGAAAATTCATCCCTTTTGGTTGAAAAAATTCGTCTCTTTGGATGAAAAATTCAATTTTATTCGTAGAAACTTTTTTTTTGTTAAAGAATTGATATTTTGATCTTGAAAAGTCAACTGGAATCTTTTCTGGCTGAAAATTCAATTTTTTTTTTTAATTTCTTTTCTTTTTAAATAAAAATTCATCTGTTTTGGAAGCAATTTCATCCATTTTGGATAAAAATGTAACTATTGTGTAGAGAATTCAACTATTTTGTTAAAAAGTCATCCTTTCTGGGTGGAAATTCGTCTTTGGTAGAAATTTCTTTTTTTTATGAAAATGCAACTTTTTGGTTAAAAATTATTCTTCCTTGCTTGGATATTCAACTATTTAATTCCAAAGATTTGGTTCAATCACTTTGTTAAAAAATCATTTTTTTTTCAAGTTATATTTTTAGTTGAAAATTCAGCTCTTTAAATGAAAGTTTACCTTTTTTTTGAAAATGAATCATTTTAAATTGAAAATTCAACTACATGGGTAAAAGATAAACAAAATTGTTTAAAATTTATTTTTTTTATTGAAGGCTTATGTCTTTGATTAGAAATTTAACTGTTAAGTGAAAAAGTTTTTCTTTTTGTTTGGTTCAAAGGTAATTTTTTAGCTAAAAATGTAACTTTTCGAAAATTTTCTTTCTATAGTGAAAAATCTATATGTGTTGAAAATTCATCTTTTTGGTTTCAAAAAACTTTTTGTTGTATAAATTTCATCTTTTTTGATTGAAATATAAACTATGACACTTTTGTTGGAAATTTATCTTTTTAGGTTGAAAATTCAAATATTATGTAAACATTTTATATATATTGTTAAAAATTCAAGTACTTTCATTTGAAAATTCATCTATTTGGTAAACAGTTCACATATTTTTTTGCAAATTTGTCCTTTTTGTTAGAAAATAATATTAATCTTCTTAGATAAACAATAATGTTTTTGACTAAAAATTCATATTTTTGGTAGAAAATTCAACTATTTTGTTTGGAATTCTTTTTTTTTGTAAATTACTTTACTTAAGTGAAAATTCCTTTTTGGTTGAAAATTTACATTTTTTAGTCGAACAGTAACGAGTTTTGTTAAAAATTCGTACTTTTTATGGAAAATTAATATTTTTTGTTGAAAGTTCAACTATTCAGTTGAAAAATAATTTTTTTGTTTAAAGATGTCAGAAATTAATTTTTTCAATTGAAATTTTAGCTTTTCCAATTTGGTTTAAAACTTACATCCTTTTGTTGAAAATTCAACTATTTCATAGCAATTTTTTTGGAATTTTTTTTTTCTGAAAATTAATTTTTCTTTCAACTGAAAATGAAAATATTGAAAAATAACTTTTTCCTTTGAAGATTCATCATTTTAATTCAAAATGTATTTCTTTTGACAAAAATTTCATTATTTTGTTGAAAATTGGTTTTGCTTGGTTGAAAATTAATTTTCGAAATTGAAAATTTAACTATTTCGTACCTGTTAAACCTTTTTTTGATGAAAATTCAACTATTTCATATTTGGTTGAAAATTAATGTATTTTGTTAAAACTTTGTCATTTTTTGTAGGGAAATTAATCCTCTTGATTGAAAATTCAGCTCTGTTGTTAAAAATGTAACTATTATGTTGAAAATTTTTTTTCAGCTTGAAAATTATTTTTAATGAAATTTTAACTATTCTATTTTTGGTTGAAAATTGATATTTTTTGGTCAGACTCTTAACTATCTCGGTTGTAATAGTAACATTAAAAAAAATTAATTTCATTAAACCTTTCTCAATATAAAACTGTCTAATAAAGTGTTCTAAGCAATTGTTCGTGTGTGTGTGGTTGTGTGCATGTGTGTCACACTTTTTTGTGAACTTTTTGATACAACTACCTTGAGTAAATCTTCAAACAAAATTAGTTTGAAAATGCAGCCATGAGAAAAGTGTAAAAAAATAAAGCGCCGGGCCGAGTATCGAACCCTAACCTACAGAAACCACAAAGCAAGCAAAGTACCTTTACCTGACAGACATTCGTCCATTGGAGTTATTCACGCTGTTGCGAATTTTCAATCAAACATAAATGCATTTTCTTTTATTTCCGTCGATAAATTACATTTTAACCACTTGTTTGGTTGGAAAGTGGTTGAATTTCCAATACATTTCTAACAGTATGTGCATCGAGGAAAAAAGAGTGATTTCCCCGAGTTTGAGTTTGCTGCCAGAGTGAAGTGACGTCGCCATTTTTTACAATATTTGTATGAAAAAACTCTTTTCATCTTTTTACACATTTATATTAACGAATTTGAATAGTTTGCGGTCTAAACCCGTTAATTGACATTTCAGATATTTTACAAGGTGACGCAAAATCGTTTTTTTTTTTTTTTGCAATTTTCAATATTTTTTCAAACCGTTAAATGTTTTCTGTTTATTTATTGAAGAAAAATGACGCACGTTAGTTTTATTTGAATCAAAATCAGCAAGTGAAAGGCATAAATGTTATCTACAAGGAGTCCAGCGGTCTAAACCTGTTCAACGCTTTCTGCGTTATTTTTCGAACTGCGGGCAAGTTTTACGTGTCAAAATTTTTGGGATCACAGGCGGAAAATTTGAGAAAAGGACGGATTTTCCATAAGACGCCGAAAGCAGTCAACAGGTTTAGACCGCGGACCTATGCTGTAGATGCCAAAACGCGATTTCTGAAAATCCATGAAAAAAAGAAGGAATTTTTTCGTTTCATTTGCGTGATATTAAATACATATAAAAAATGTTCCAGGAAATATAAAGAAAAACAAATTTAAAAAAAATGACAGTCAGCCGGTTTAGACCGCGGATCCTTTATTTATAGTTAAAAGATTGCAAATTAAAATTAAAAAAATATAATAATGTATAGAAAACCAAAAAGAGTGTTGAGTTCTATGTAAACTTGTGGATCATTTACAAGCATTGAAAGTCGAAATTTTCATGCAGGACTTGGAGAAAAAAAAATTCCTTGGTTTTTTAAATTTCTTATGTATCCCTCTTAGAATATAAAAAATAGGTCGGAGGTTATCTCGCTCGGCATACTTCATTATTACCTTCTCTGATCAAAGGCACCTGAACAAGCTGGACTAATCACGAGGTTCAATATTTATTTTTGTACCTATCATGCTACACCTCTCGATCAAAGACGTTTTAAAAAACACTTTTAGATCTTGTATAAAAAAGTTGAATTATTAACAAAATTCCTTATTTCCTTCAAAATTCCCTCATTTTTCATCAAAATAATTAAATTTTTAACATAATAGTTGAATTTTCAACCAAAGAAATGAATTTTCAACTGAAAATATAGCTCTCAAAAAAAGAAAGAAAAATTTATAAATGAAAAAGATAAATTAAGAAAAAAGGATGATTTTCTAACAAAATTGTTGAATTCTCTACCCAATAGTTACATTTTTATGAAAAAAATAAATTTCGCTTAGAACAGACGGATTTTTATTTAAAAAGAAAGAATTTTTTTGAAAAATAGTTAAACTTCCAGTCCGGAAAAGATTTCAGTTGATCTTTCAAGATCAAAATATTAATTTTTTAATAAAAAATAAGTTTCTACGAACAAAATTGATTTTCTGAACCAAAAAAAAAACGAACTTCTTCAACCAAAAGGAATGAGTTTTTAACGAAATAGTTGAATTCTCTACCAAATAGTTGATTTTTTATCCAAGAAAGATGACATTTGTGCTAAAGCAGATGAATTTTTAATAAAAAAGGACATTTTTTTAAAGTTGAACTTTCATCCAGAAAAGCTTGCAGTTCATTTTTTAACACCAAAATATGAATTCCAAACAAAAAGTAAATTCTCTACGAAATAGTTAAATTTTCAACAAAACTGCAGAATTTTCAACCAAAAGTATGAATCTTTAACAAAATAGTTTTATTTTCAACCAAACAGTTGAATTTTTCATCGAAAAAGATGAAATTTCTCTTAAAAAAGTAGAATTTTTTATTTTAAGAGAAATAGATTTTTTTTTAATAGTTGAATTTTCATCCAGAAAAGATTTCAGTTCTCTTTTTAACACCAAAGTATGAAATTTAACCAAAAAGTGAATTTTCTAACACCAAAATAAAAACTGTAAACTATAAGTTAATTTTCTGCTAAATATTTGATTTTTTAACTAAAAAATATGACTTTTTAACAAGATTTTTAAATTTTCAATCAAACAGTTGCATTTTCGTCAAAGAAAAATTAAAATTCTACTAAAAGAGTTGCATTTTTCTCCAAACGTTAATATTGTACTAAAAGAGTTGAATTTTCAACCCAAAAAGACGATTTTTCAACAAAACAATTGAATTTGCAAAAAAAAAAACGATGTCTTTTTAAGGAAATTGTTAAATTTTCAAAACGAAAATTGGAATGCCCGAAAAAAAGACAAATTCTCAAAGAAAAATTAAATAGTTGGTATTTCAACAATAAAAAACGAATTTTCAATGAAATAGTTAAATTTTCTACCAAAGAATTGAATTTCAAAAAAAAAAATCCAACAAAATAGTTAAATTTTTAACCAAATAGTTTCACTTTTAACCTGAAAATATGAATTCTGAATCAAAATAACGAATTTCCAACAAAGAAAATTAATTTTCCACCAAAAAAAGATAAATTTTCAACAAAATAAACTAATTTGCAAACAAATAATAACATAGGTTTTCAACCGAATAATTGAATTTTCTACTAAAGTGGATAAATTTCCATCGATGAATGCAATAGTTAAATTTTCAGTTGAAAAAATGGAATAGTTGAATTTTCAATTCAAAAAATTAATTTTCATACAAAAATAAAGCTTTTTCAAGAAAATACTTCAATTTTCAGCGAATAAAATGATTTTTATTGAAGTTTTTTTTATTCTAACCAAGTAATAAAATTGTTCATGAAGAGAATAAATTTTCTAATAAAAAAGAAATTAAATATAAAAAAATGAATTTTCAATAGAATAGTTCAATTTTCAACCAGAGTGGAATTTAAGAAAAAATAGTTAAATTTTTAACCAAATAGTTCAACATTTAACCTACAAAGATGAATTTTTAACCAAAACCACAAATTTCCAAAAAAGAAAATTAATTTTCTACCAAAACAATAAAAACAATAAAAAAAATGTGGAAAAACGACGCAAGGTGCGAAAAAAGATAAATAGATAAAAGTTGTTCAACTAAAAAAGGTCTACAAATTTGTTATAAACTTTTGTTATGAAAATACATTTAAAATAAAAAAATTAACTTTTTCGAAAAACAATACACGCTATGATAACATTTTATCGAACAATTTTTTTTGCCTAAATTATACTTACAAATTTTTTTGGAACCATTTTACGCTAGGATGCATATTTTCAGTTCAAATATATAATAATGTTGAACATATAATGTAAAAAATTTTGAATTTTGGACAACATCGAGTACGAAGCACGAGGTACGCGATGAGAATGTATTCGTTAAAGCCCAAGGAGCTTTAACGAAAGAGAATTCACAATCACGGAATTACAGTTGTCGATACTTTGACCTTTAATTTTGGAGGGTCTGTGCACTATGAATACCAAAAAAGCTTAATTTGCAACAGAATAGAGGAATTTTCAACCAAGTTATTGAACTTTAACCTGAAGAAGGTAAATTTTCAAACAAACATGGAACGATTAAATTTACAGTTAAAAAAATTAATTTTCACCAAAAATATATTTGTTTAAATAGTTAAATTTAGGAAATGAGGATTTTCAACTAAAATGATGAATCATCAACCAAAAAGATCAGATTCCAACAAAGTAGTTTCACTTTCTGCTAAGTAGTTGAAATTCCAACCAGGAAAGATGAATCCTTAAATAATTAAGTAAAATATAATACTTGACATTTCAACGATAAAAGATTTTAATTTTTATCTAAAAAGAGCTGAACTTCAGCAAAAACGACAAATTTTCAACAAAATAGTTCAATTGTCAAACGAAAAAAAAGCACGATTCATTTTTTTTTACATCTCGCGTCGGTTTTCCAAAAAATTTTATTTTTTTATTTTTAATGTTATTTTTTACGATTAGAATAAAAAATGCCGGTCCCGTCAACAAATTATTCGAAACGAATTTATAGCTCTTTTTTGGCTCAAGAAATTTCATCTATTTATTTTTTTTTTTGTATCTTGAGTCGTTTCTTTAAAAATTCAATTCTTCTATTTTTAATTCAGTTTTTTACGAATAAATTAAAAACTACGCGTCCTATGAAAAAATTATTTGTACTAAAGTAGATATTTTTTAAAGATAAAGTTTAGTCAATTCACTTTTTTTTATCTTGTATAATTTGACTGTAAAATGGAATTTTGGATTTTTCATTATTTCTCGTGCGGTCAAAATTTGAATTTTCGATCTTTCAAGAACATTCAAAAAGTTGTTGTGAAAACTTATAGGGTGTTAAAAATGCAACGTTTTTCTTTTCCTGGCATTTTTGATACATCGTGCGTTGTTTGGCCTGAAATGTTCATTTCTGTTCGTTTTTTGAATTTTTTTATAACTCTCGTAATTTCTTTAATCAAGAAAAGTCAGTGACAGAAATTGTGCCTCTTTTAGAGTACTACCAAAAACCGTGCATAGAATCTAAAAAAAAAATCCTTTATTTTAGGACCCTTGGAGAGTGTACCAAAACCCAACCCAAAATCTACAGACAAACATACATACATACAGACATACTTGAAGAGTGTACCAAAGCACAATCCAATAGGTTAATTCTTTTGAAAGTTATCGTGCTAACAAACTAAAAATCTATAGACAGAGAGACAGACAGTCTAACAGACAGTCTAACAGACAGTCTAACAGACAGACTAACACTAACAGACAGACTAACAGACAGACTAACACTAACAGACATACTAACACTAACAGACAGACTAACACTAACACTAACAGACAGACTAACACTAACAGACAGACTAACACTAA
>CAKNXH010000468.1:133239-164896 GCA_932178445.1 Andricus quercusramuli
TTTTCCTATTCCGTATTTTCCCTAATTCGTATTTTCCCTAATTGTCTCGTGGAACGCGATACCAGCTCTAGACGTTTTTCGATCCCGGTCACTGCTTGTGAAAAAAGTGGAAAATTAGAGCAAACTTTTCTTTTTTCCTTTTCTTTTTTCTTTTTTCCTATTACGTGTTTTCCCTAATTCGTATTTCCCTTATTTTCTAGTAGAACGCGAGACCAGCTCTAGACGTTTTCCGATACCGGTCACTGTTGCTTGTGAAAAAAGTGGAAAATTAGGACGAACTTTTCTTTTTTCTTTTTCTTATTTCCTATTCCGTATTTTTCCTGATTCGTATTTCCCCTAATTGTCTCGTGGAACGCGAGACCAGCTCTAGACGTTTTCGGAAACCGGTCACTGTTGCTTGTGAAAAAACGTGGAAAAGTAGAACAAAATTTTCTTTTTTCCTTTTCTTTTTACTTTTTTCCTATTACCTGTTTTCCCTTATTCGTATTATACCGGTCACTGTTGCTTGTGAAAAAAAACGTGGAAAAATAGGATAAACTCTTTTCCTATTCCGTATTTTCCCGAATTCGTATTTCCCCTAATTCGTATTTTCCCTAATTCGTTTATTTTGTGGATAACAAGTGAGTTTTAAAAATGTGTATTTTTCATTTTAAAACTTTTTTGGCTGAGAATTCATGTTGTGTTGAAAATTTTTTTTCAAAAATTTTGTCGGAAAATTGTGTTTCTGATCGAACTTATTAAGATTGAAATAATTTTTAGTTGAATTATCAACAGAACTATTGAATTTTTCGATGAAAATTCATATCTTTTTGATTGTAAATTTAACTACTTGAATGGAAGTGGAACTATCTTGTTGAAAATTCCGCTTTTTAATGAGAAATTATTGTTTCTAGATGAAAACAAAACAATTTGATTAGCGATTCATATATTTTGTTGAATATTCGTTTCTTCTTGTAGAATATTGATCTTTTTAATGAAATATTCATCTTTCGGTTGAAAATTGAACTATTCTATTGAAAACTCATTCTTTTTTCGTTAAAAAAAAAAAAAAAAAAAAAAATTTTGTAACTAAAATTAAACTAATTTTTTAAATCCATTTTTTTGTTATGAATTTAACTACTTGATTGAAAATTGATGTATTTTTTGCAGAAAATTAATTTTTATAGCTGAAAATTTGACTGTTCCATTTTTGGCTCAAAATTCATCTTTTTGCATGAAATATCCACTGTGTGGTTGAAAATTCGTCTTTTTTGGTTGAAAAAAACTTTTGGTAAAAAAAAAAGTTTTTTGTAACTAAAATTTGACTACTTTTTTAAATGCATTTTTAGTTTTGAATTCAACTTTTTGATTGAAAATTAAGGTACTTTTTTCTAGAAAATTAATTTTCATAACTCAAAATTTGCCAATGCCATTTTTGTTGAGAATTTATCTTTTTACTTAAAAAATCCACTATTTTGTTGAAGATTCGTCCTTTTTTAGTTAAAAAACGGATATTTTCAACTAGAATGTAACCACTTTTTTAAATCCATCTTTTTTTGTTATGAATTTAACTATTTCATTTAAAATGGATGTACTTTTTTGTAGAGAATTAATTTTCATGACTGAAAATTTGACTTTTTTATTTTTGCTTGAAAATGTATCTTTCTACTTCAAAAATCAACTATTTGGTTCGAAATTAGTCCTTTTTTTGGTGAGAAAAAAGTCATTTTTGTAAGTAAAATTCGACTATTTTTTAAAATTCATTTTTAGTTTTGAACTTAACTATTTGATTAGAAATTGGTGTATTTTTTGGTAGAAAATTAATTTTTATAACTGAAAATTTGACTATTCTATTTTTTGTTGAAAATTCATCTTTCTACTTCAAAAATCCACTATATGGTTGAAAATTTGTCCTATTTTGGTTTTAAAAAAACTGATTTTTGCAACTAAAATCAACTCCCTTTTTTGAATCAATTTTTTTGTTGGAAATTTAACTATTTTATTGCAAATTGATGTACTTTTTTTGTGGAAAATTAATTTTTGTAACTCAAAATTTGATGAATCCATTTTTGGTTCGGAATTTATCATTTTACTTGAAAAAACCACTATTTGTTTGAAAATTCTACCTTTCTGGTTGAAAAAAATATAATTTTTGTAGCTAAAATTTAACTACATTTTTATTCAGTTTTTATTATGATTTTCACTATTTCATTGAAAATGAATGTACTTTTTTGTAGGAAATTAATTTTTATCACTGAAAATTTGACTATTTTATTTTTTGTTGAGAATTTATCTTTTTACTTAAAAAATCATCTATTTGGTTCGAAATTCGTCCTTTTTTGGTTAGAAAAAAAAATTTTTTGTAGGTATAATTTGATTATTCTTTTAATCCATTTGTAGTTTTGGATTTAACTATTTGATTAAAAATTGGTGTATTTTTTGGTAGAAAATTAATTTTTATAACTGAAAATTTGACTATTCCACTTTTCGTTGAAAATTCATGTTTTTTACTTCAAAAATCCACTATATGGTTGATGATACGTCTTTTTTGTTGGCTTGAAAAAAATCTTTGACGATCCAACTTTTTTTTGTTGGGAATTTATTTTTGCATGAAATAAATTTTTATGACTGAAAATTTGACTATTCTGTTTTTTATTGAAAATTTATCTTTTCACTTAGAAAATCCGAAATTTGGTTCAAAATTCGTCCTTTTTTTAAAAAAAAATAATAATAATTTTTAAAAGTAAAATTTAACTACTTCTTTTTAATCCAATTCTTTGTTATGAATTTAACTAATTGATTGTAAATTGGTGTCTTTTTTTGTAGAAAATTTTAGTTTCATAAATGAAAATTTGACATTTCCTTTTTTTGTTCAAAATTTATCTTTTTACTTGAAAAACCACTATATCGTTCGAAATTCCTCTTTTTTTGGTTGAAAAAAATCACTTTTGCAACTAAAATTTAACTAAATTTTCAATAAATTTTTTTGTTATGAATTTAATTATTTGATTGAAAATTGATGTACTTTTCTGTAGAAAATTAATTTTTATAACTGAAAATTTGACTACACTATTTTCTGGTAGAAATTTATCTTTTTACTTGCAAAACCACTATTTGGTTGAAAATTCTTCCTTTTTTGGTTAAAAAAAATTTTGTAATTAAAAAACGACTTGTTTTCATATCCATTTTTTGTGTTATGAATTGAACTATTTGATTAAAAATTGATGTACTTTTTTGCAAAAAATTAATTTTTATTACTGAAAATTTGACTATTCTATTTTTTGTTGAAAATTTATCTTTTCACTTAAAAAATCCACTATTTGGTTCAAAATTCGCCCTTTTTTGTTAAAAAAAATAATAATAATTTTTGAAAGAAAATTTTAACTACTTCTTTTTAATCCATTTCTTTGTTGTGAATTTAACTGATGGATTGTAAATTGGTGTATTTTTTGGTAGAAAATTGATTTTTATTAACGAAAATTTGACTTTTCCATTTTTTGTTCAAAATTTATCTTTTTGCTTGAAAAATCCACTATTTGGTTGAAAATTCGTCTTTTCTTTGTTGAAAACAAAAAAAAATAATTTTCGGAACTAAAATTTAAGAACATTTTTTTGTTATGAAAGTAATTATTTGATTGAAAATTTATGTAATTTTCCGTAAGAAATTAATTTTTATAACTGAAGATTTGACTATACCATTTCCTCGTGGAAATTTATCTTTTTGCTTGAAAAATCCACTATTTCCTTGAAAATTCGTCCTTTTTTGTTTAAGAAAATAAATTTTGAAGTTAAAAAACTACTTTTTTTAAATCATTATTTTTGGCTATGAATTTAACTATTTGATTGAAAATTGGTATATTTTTTTCGTAGAAAATCAATTTTCATACCTGAAAATTTTACTGTTCTATTTTTTGTTGAAAATTTACTTTTTTTATCGAAAATTAATTTTTTTAACTAAAAATTTGACAATTCCATTTTTTGTTTATAATTCATTTTTGCTACTTGAATATCCTACTATTTGGTTGAAAATTTGTCTTTTTGGTAAAAATTTAATCTTCTGAATTGAAAATTCATCTGTTGAGTTGAAAATTGAACTATTATGTTGAAAATGATTTATTTTATCTGAAAATTCAACTATTCTATATTTGGAGAAAAATTTATATCATTGACTTGAAAATGCATATATTTTATTGAGAATTTTTTTTTGGATAGAAAATTCCTTGTTTTGGTTAAAAATTCAACTTTTTGTTGTGGGTTGAAAATTTTTTTTACTAGAAAATTAATATTTTCGAGTTGAAAATTCAACTTTCCAGATAAGATTTCCTTTCCTTTTTGACTGAAAAGTATTCATACTTTGCAAGCTAAACTCTTCTGTTGAAAATTCTTCTTTTTTGGGTTCTGGAAATAAATATATTTTGGTTGAGGATTGGAATCTTTCTTAGAAATTTTTTTTTATTGCTTCAAAATTTGTCTTTTTGGTTGAAAATTCTTTTCCTTAGTTGAAGATTCAGCTATTTTGTGGAAAATTTTTATTTTTTGGTAGAAAATTAAACTTCTAATTGAAAATTCATTCCTATGGTGGAAAATTTAACTTCTTTTTTTTGCAAATTAGTTTTTTTGTTCAAACTAATTTTTGAATCAAGAATTCATTTTTTTTATTAAGAAATTCGTCTTTCTTGATAGAGAGTTGATTTTATTGTTGATAATTGTATATTTTTTATTGAAAAATCAACTATTAAATTGAAAATCCACATTTTTTTAAAGTTGTTATACATGAAGATTTACGTTTTACTTAGTAAAAATTTTTCTTACGTGAGATTTTTCCATTTCTCTCTTAAAATTCTGTGTGATTTTTGTCATTAAAAATATTTGAAATAAATGTAGGAACAACCATTTTTTCACATTAATATTATTATAAATTTTCTATATGTAAGCTTATTTTCATACCTGAAAAACTATGAAAAATAGGTCAGGGAAAAGTGAGAAAAAGTCCAATACACAAGGTAATCCCACGTAAAAAAAGAGATGTAACCTATTTTGTCAGTCATCGGGTTTTCTACAAAAAAGTGTTTCGTAACCTATCAAGACGTTAATTGGATCGTTCAAACCTGCCCCTCCTTATTCCAAATCCTTCCCCCTACTTCCCCTCTCTTAAACTAAGTTCCCCTACTTTTCCTCTATAATTTGTCCTCGATTTCCGTACTTTGTCTCCCCTCATTTACCCTCACTTATCATAGTGACCCTCCCAATATTGTTTTACTTCAAATCCCCTATTTCCCCTAATTTTCCCTTACTTTGCTACCCCCTCTCAACTATTTCTCCTCATTTTTCTTTCTTCCACTTCCCCATTTCCCCTCATATCCCATACTTCTTTTCCTTGGAAAATAATGCGAAGAATGGACACTCGTCAATTGTGAATTTCAGTTTTGATTCATACCTATTCGATGATAGCTGTTGTCATGAAAATCGATTTTCAAATATTCGTCAAAGGTCATATAGCGTTTGGCGAAAAACAATTCCAATTAGTCGGTAGCTCAGGCTGTAGCGTTTCAGCTTCATACTTGGAAGGTTGCGTGTTCGATTCTCGCTGCCTGCAATTTCTATTTATCAATTTTTTACTCAGTTAAATGTTTATAAATATAATATTGTTGAATAATCTTGAAAAATCATGCAAATAATCGTTTTCAATGCCTTGTTTCACGGAAAAGTACTTTTTAACACTGTGATCATTTGTTAGGGTTTCCTTGCTATGGAAAGATACCCTTATAGTTTCAGTCGTGTGTCCGTTTATCCATCGTACATTGTCCCGAGGAGAGGAAGTCAGGGAAGATTATGTTTGAAGCAGTAGAGGAAGAGATAGGAGGAAGTGAAATGGAAATAGGGGAAACGAGGGGAGGATAAGCAGCAGGAGTGAGAGGGAATAAGGGAGAAAAAGCAGGAAAAGTGAGGGGAAACGAGGGGAGTGGTGAAGAACAGTAGGGGGAGTGAGAGAAAAATAAGTGTGAGGTTGAGGGAAAGTAATGAGAGATGAAATTAAGTGAGGGAAGCAAAAGTAGTGTCAGTGTGTCGTAAGGAAGAAAGAGGAAGTAGTGCATGTAAGGGGAAATCGAAGAAACTAAAGTAGTACAAATGAGGTTAAATAAGAGGAGATAAAGTAAAAAAAATTAGGCGAAATGAGGGAAGGCAAAGTATGAAAACATAAGGGAAGTGCGGTAAGAGAAAATGATGGGATAGAAGATCTGGGGGAGTAAGAGAAGAAAGGAGAAATATGGTGATTGAAAGTACTGGAAAAAAGTTTTAATCATGAGAGAAGAAGGGAAATTATAGCAGGGAAATTAGGAGATGTGAAGGTAATGAAAGACCAGTTTTTTGCGAAAAGTAAGAAAAAATGAGGCGATGGGAAGTAGGGCAAGTGAGTGGAGGGAAAGTAGTGGAAATGAGGAAGAGAATCGGGCAAACATATGGGAGAGAAATTAGGGGAAGTGAGGGAAGGTTCGAAGGGGAAGCGAACTGAGTCAAAAATGAAGGGAGGGGAGAGTGAGTGGACATGAGGAGAAGGTAAGGGAAATTAGGGAAGATGAACTTAGGGTAAGTAAGAAGATGTGAAGTAGAGGAAGTGAGTGAAAATAAAGGGAAGTGGGTGAAATTAGGAGTAGTTGCAGTGAGGGGAAATTAGGGGAGCGGAATCAGGGAAAGTTAAAGGAAATGTGGGTAGAAAAAGTAGGGAAAGTAAAGGGAGATTAGGGAGAGAAAATAGGGAAAGTGTGGTTGAGTGTGGGGAATGAGGAGAAATTATTAGAAATGAGGGTGAGTGGGGGAGGGTAAGTGAAGACTGGTGAAGGGAAGCTATAACGTCAGATAATTTTTGGTCATAAGAAAGTTTAATTTTAATTAATTTTTTAGACTAGAAGTTTACCTATTCCGTTGAAAACTTCGTGTTTTTTACATTCTCGTCAGAGAAAGTATTGGATTTGTGTAAATTTTGAAACCCCCCCCCCCCCCTCAGTTTTTGTCGAATGTCCACGTTTTGAGACTCTCTGAACCCGAAAAACAGGCTTTCACGAATGTATCTGTCTGTTTGTCAGTCTGTATGTCTGTCTGTGAGCACAATAATTAATAACAATAACAATAATTAATATTAATAATAACAATAATTTAATATTGTTTTATAATTATTTTGAAGGGTTTTAATTCCTTATAAAAAAGTAAATGATGTGGCTAGACTCGGGTAATTAATAGGGGCCAGACCGGGGACAGATCGGACGTTTAATCGGGCCCCTAGACATGGCTCCAAGGCGGCCACGTGTTTCATAATGAGTCTGGCCCTGACTCGATTTCCCCATCAGGGCCCGATATGAACGTGTCTGGCCCCGGTCGGGGCCACGGCGAAATTTCTGCACGGGCTCTGAAGCGTGAAAATTTGAATTTGATTTATTTAATTTTTTAAATGAAAACTTATCTATTATAGTTTTCTTTGAAAATTGATCGTTTTTGGTTCAAAATTCAAATATTCATCTTCTTCATTGATAATTCAACAGCTTGTTTGCAATTTTTTCTCTCCCTGGACTGAAAAATCTTTCCAAGTTGAAAATTCAACTCATGTTGAAAAGTAGTTTTTTTGTCGAATTCAACTGTTTCTGATTAAAAATGAATTTTTTTTATGTCAACTACTACATTTTTCGTTCAGAATTCATCTTTTTTGGAATACAAACTCAAGTCCTGAGTTAAAATCTGAACTATTTTGTTTAAAATTAATTTTTGTGTGTGCAAGATTTTTCTTATTGAATATTATTATTGAAACTGAAATCTAATTATTTCAGGCGAATATTCCAACATTTTATTTGAAAATTCATCTCTTTAGTTTAACATAATACAAAATTCAGAATGAAATCATTCAATTTTAGGTGCGAAAATTATCATTTTTAGTTGAAAATTCAACTATTTCAGTCCATGGTTCACCATTTTAGTTGAAAATTCAACACTTTGACTAAAAATTTGCTTTTTTTTCGTGAAAATTAATTTTTTAAACTGAAAATTCAACTATTTGGTTGAAAGTTTTTCCTTTTCAGTTGAGATTTCTTCTATTTTCTTCAAAAGACCTATTATTTGTATAAAATCATTCTTTATGTTTCAAAATTAATCTTGTTGTTTGAAACTTTATCTTTTTGGTGGAAAATGTAAGTATTCATAATTTTAGTTGGAATGAAAATTTTTTTTTCCTCTTTATTCAAACAAAAGAAAACCCGTCGACGTAGTTTATAGACGCTCACCAATGAGAATATAAATCAAATCAAAATATTAATCAAACTTCCCTTTTCCAGAAGATGCTTTAGCAATGTGTTTTTCAACAAACACTTTTGAAAAAACCGGTCAACACCGCGGTAAAAAAAGAAAGCTCAAGACTTTCGTAATTGCGGGTACTTTAAAAATTATATTTACAATTTAAAACTGCTGTTTGAATATCAAGAAAAAGAAAGTGTATGCGATAATGTTCAATGCATTAGATGAAGTAGAACAATAGCGATTAATAGATTTAAAAATATGTAAATCACGAATAATTGAATAATAATTTAAATGACAGGGAAAACTTAGCATTAATAACTAAAAGAGAATGAACCAATTGAATTGATCTGAAGGTCTTACGGTCCACATAAATTAAAAATAAATTGAGACAAAAAGCATTTTTTGACTCAGATGTTTATTTTTAATCAAAAATAAACATCTGAGTGAAAAAATGCTTTCTGTCTCAATTTATTTTTAATTTATGTGGACCGTAAGACTTAAACAAATTCTCAAAATTTTCAAATTTATAAAAATTATCGGTCAATGCGAAAGGATTGATTTGTACTCATCAAATCATTATACAGCACAACAAGTCAGCAACGTTCTGGTTACTATGTGTTATTTATCTTACATCTTGGAAAGGTATGGTGCTGTCACAGGACAAGAAATTGGAGATTGGATACATACCAGTAAAAAATTAGTAATTCTTAAGGAACAGCGTACTTTCTTGATAAGATGTAGAAATAATGCCTTATTTCCAGCACATATTAGAGAAAATTTAAATAAATTTAATATATTCAATTTGAATTATAATTTGATTTCTAAATTTGAAAAAACTAAATTTAATTTTCAAACTAAATTTCTACGTTTGGAAATTGAAAACAGTGTAAAAAATATTCAAAAATTAAGTCGATTTTCAAATTATTTGAAATATCGTTTTTCACGAGTTATATCTCATGGCTCTATGAATAAGTTTTTTTGACTCGCAAGAGTTAAGTCTTCGAAATCTGAAATTTTCAAAGCGAAAAGAATGTATCAAAAGGTTCGATTTATTGCAAAAGTAGGTCTTTAGCTTTTAATAGAGAAATTACTGATTTTAGATTAAACAGATGTTTTAAGAATTTATCGAATGTTGAAATCCCTGATGAGGTTGCGGAAATTTTAGCTTTAGAAAACAAAATTTAATATTCGGAAAACTGTTACTCAAATAATTTCAAATCACAATAACAATAATAAATTTGAAAATTTAGAAAAATCTGTTCAGTTGGTGGAAAATTTTCAAAAAGAACACAAAGATTTAATTTTTGTAAAAGCTGATAAAGGAAATTTAACGGTTGCAGCCAATAGAGATGATTATAACATTACAGTTGAAAACATTCTTAAGAATGATATTTTATACAAGAATGGTCAGAACATTAAAACTAGTATGGTTCCAACCATTGAGAATACATGTAATGACATAGCTATTATTCAGAAATATGAGAGAAAACAAAGTTTAATATATAGAATTCCTGAAAAGACAACAAGAATTCAAACGATTAAATTTGGACAAACACCACAAAATGCTCCTATTGCAATTCCTAAAAAAAACAAAATAAAAAAAAAATTTTTTTGTTTCTTTGGATAAAAATAAAAAAGAGGAAAGAAAAATGAGAAGGCAACCAACCACATCCCCTTCCTTCTCTTTTTTATTTCTTTCGTCTTTTTTATTTTTATTATTATCAAATCACAATAAAAAAGCATGCAATTTACATTACCAACGTTTCGGTGCTCACACAGCACCCTTATCAAGGCAGGAAAAAGAAAACAGGTGACAGGTGGGAGCGGCGACAAAGCGACGACGTTATCCCTTCGGTACCTGAGATCTGAATGTGGGTCAATAGGCCAATCCGTCACAACAATCAAGAAATAAGAGAAAGTCAAGACTCATGAAAACTAAATGTAATTAATCAAATTTGAATAACTTTTGTTTAATCTATCTAAATCAGTTTTTAAATTTATAGAGGACCTATTTTGTTTTTTAATGTAAAGCATTTCCATGAATTCTCTCTTTCTCTCATTACTTTCACTATGTAAAATTTCAACATTATCCCAGTCAAACTCATGATCAACATCAACAAACCCTCTCGTATGTCTAGCAAGAACACTCTTATAACAACGTCCTAAACGGACATCACTTTTGTGCTCCTCCACCCTGGTATTAAGAAGTCTTCCAGTCTGTCCCACATAAGTCATCTTACAGATCTTGCAAGTGATCTTGTAAACCACCCCACCCTTTTCAAATTTATCTAAAGGATCTTTACCAAAAGTTATTATTGAATCCATTTTAAATGGTATACGGAAAATAGTATGAATATTAAATTTTTTTAACATGAATTGAATAGTTTTAGAAATTTGACCAAAAAAAGGAAGAACAAAAGTATTAAAAGAACTATATTCCCTCAATTCCTTCTGATTATCTGTAGCCGAAATGTTACTTTGTTTGTTTTTGATTTGTTGAATTCTAATTGTGATTTGTTGCTCAACCAACTTTTCTGGGTAGTGATTCAGAAAAAGGATGTTCCTAACAACATTTAAATTATC
This sequence comes from Andricus quercusramuli, assembly GCA_932178445.1. NCBI lineage: Eukaryota > Metazoa > Arthropoda > Insecta > Hymenoptera > Cynipidae > Andricus > Andricus quercusramuli. Next base: position 144,085 of record CAKNXH010000468.1, read on the forward strand.
TTTGTGAAATGAAATGTGGGACAAACCTAGAGCCCTGTCGACCAAGTTTTTGATGACTGAAATTTTGTTTTGAAAAGGATGAGCCGAAAAGAAATTTAAAATTCTACCTGAATATGTATTTTTCCTGTACCAATTAGTCATAATATTACCATCCTGAGCTTTAATTACTTCTACGTCCAAAAAACTGATTTTACTATCCTTCTCTATTTCGTGGGTAAACTGAAGTTTTGGATGAAAACTATTAAAAGCATCAAAAACCACCTGTAACTTTGCTAGTGGAACACACAACAAGGTGTCATCAACGTACCGATAATAAAAGGGCAAAACAAAATCCAGCTTCTTGAAAGCAAAGGCTTCCAAATCCTCCATAACCATTTCTGCCAAAATCGGAGAAATGACTGAACCTATGGGAGTAACAAACTTTTGCCTATAAAAAGATCCATTAAATTTAAAAAAAAGTTGAATTCATAATAAAAACTATCCCTTCAATAAAATCCTTTTGACTCAATCGAGTAGGCGTCCTTATATTGTCCCATCTATTTAAAATTGCCTGTTTAACTAATTCAAGGGGTATATTTGGAAACATTGCGACAACATCCAAAGAAATCATCACATGGTCATCAGGGACAGTTTTTTGAATAATATTTTTTTGGAATTCCCAGCTATTTTTAATATTGTATTTAGAAGTTGTAATTGAGTCTTTAAGTATCAAATTAAAGTTTTGTTCCAAGAATTTCGTTGGTGTGTTAATAGTTGAAACGACAATTCTCAAAGGATAGCCCTCCTTATGAATCTTTCTTAAGCCATAACATCTTGCAAGAACTGTGTCCTCAGTATTTATGTCAGTCCATCTTATATCCCTTCCCAAAAGTCCTTTCTTTCTCCAATTGTCCAGCATTTTGAAAGTGTCTCTTCTCAATTGTTTTAACGGATTTTCACTCAATAATTCAAAGTTATCACCATTAGAAAGTAAATCCTCCATATCCCCAATATAATCTGATTTCTTCATACAAACCGTAATATTACCCTTATCAGCATTCATGCAAATTATATCAGGGTTGTTCCTGAGGAAATCTTTTGTTACCCTGAAACCTTCAGAAATTTTACGATCAATACTACTAATGTGCAAACAACTCTTATCAACAAAACTCTTCAACAAATGTAAAACCTTATTTCGGAAATCCTGTTGATCCAATATTGGAACTTTGTGTATACTTGATTCAACATCTTTGACTATTTCCATCATTTGTTTCGATTTACTTTTTATCACTTGGTTACTAAAACCTTTACCTAATCTGAGAATATCTGTAACTGAATCAGGAATTTGAGTATTTGCTAAATTTACAAACCAAGGATCCTTATCTTTTTCTTCAAAAATTTTGTGTAAATTCAAATTTTGCTCTTGAATATTAGTTTGTTGATCAATCAAAATAGAAGGTTTGTTCTCATGCTTTTTATCATTGTTTAAAAATCTTTGATTAAGAAAAATCTGATGTTTTAGAAGATGAATGATTTTATCTTGTGGTAAACATAATTCTAATTCACTTTTAATTTTGGAGATTTTTACTTTTAAAAAATTAACATGATTTGAAACATCCTTGATCAGTAAATTCAGCATTGAGAATTTGAATTTCTTTAAATTATGTTCAAACTGTCTATTGCAAGAATTACTATGAAAAACAAAATCTCTAAATTTGTTATGCAAGAAAAATATTTTTTTAGGTAAAACATCATTTCTTCGACATTCAATCAAAAACCCTTTTTGAAGGATACTGTCTCTTAATTTCTGGTTGACATCACACCATAACTTAACCTTTCTGAAGGCTTCAGGGCCATATGAAACTCTGATCTGATTAAAAAACATAATATTTGAAAAATAAAAAATAATAATAATAATATTTTAAAAAAAGAAAAAAAAAAGAAGAAAAAAGGGGTTAGAAATGACCTCCAATCCAAGTCAGTCAAATTGAAATTCAAGAATTTTAAATCAGACTAAAATCAAATTCAAAATCCCATTTAACGTCCAACAATCAATTCAATATATAGAATTCCTGAAAAGACAACAAGAATTCAAACGACTAAATTTGGACAAACACCACAAAATGCTCCTATTGCAATTCCTAAAAAAAAACAAAATAAAAAAAAAAAAAAATTTTTTGTTTCTTTGGATAAAAATAAAAAAGAGGAAAGAAAAATGAGAAGGCAACCAACCACATCCCCTTCCTTCTCTTTTTTTTTTCTTTCGTCTTTTTTATTTTTATTATTATCAAATCACAATAAAAAAGCATGCAATTTACATTACCAACGTTTCGATGCTCACACAGCACCCTTATCAAGGCAGGAAAAAGAAAACAGGTGACAGGTGGGAGCGGCGACAAAGCGACGACGTTATCCCTTCGGTACCTGAGATCTGAATGTGGGTCAATAGGCCAATCCGTCACAACAATCAAGAAATATTATTTATTATTATTTATTTATTATTATTATTATATATTATATTATTTTTATCCAAAGAAACAAAAAAATTTTTTTTTTTTATTTTGTTTTTTTTAGGAATTGCAATAGGAGCATTTTGTGGTGTTTGTCCAAATTTAATCGTTTGAATTCTTGTTGTCTTTTCAGGAATTCTATATATTGAATTGATTGTTGGACGTTAAATGGGATTTTGAATTTGATTTTAGTCTGATTTAAAATTCTTGAATTTCGAAAACAAAGTTTTCTATTTTTTTTCGGTCTTACGATCCATTTAGAATAAAAGATGTTTAAAAAAAGAATTTCAGTAAAAATTTCTTTTTATTAACGTTTCGGCCTCAACTGTGGGCCTTCTTCAGAAACAAAACATCTGTTATAAAAGTTAAATTAATGAATACTAATGAAGGTATATACAAAAAAAAAATAAATTAGTTGTACAAAAAAAAACAAATTTTTTTACCTTAATGGATAATTGGAGTCAATATTTTTTAAAACATTTTTTGTGAAGTCAGAGCATTCTGCAGTTTTTTAAAAACATTGTAAAGTTTTTTGAAAAAATATTGGAATAAAGTTCCAGGAAACTTTCCCAAATGTTCAAAAAGGTTCACATTTTATAAATTAAAATTGCTGTGAAACAGCTGACAATCTGATGTGACGTGTACAAACAAATGAATGAGTATAAGACCTGAGAAAGTTGTAGTGATAGAAGGATAAAATCAATTCCAAATGAAAAGCCTAAGAAAGTTTAGTGATAGGTGGACAAAATCAATTCCCAATGAAAAGCGCGCCAAATGTGCTGGGGAATTCAATTTAATGGATGATGCTATTGTAATATTGATTTATGGTAAGAATTTCAGTTTTTAAATTAATAGATACTTTTATATATTTATTTATGAAAATTGATTCTAGAATTTTTCTTTTAAAAGAGTTTTTTTCTTTAGCAAGAATTTTAATATTTTTAAAATCGAAATCGAACTAATGATCAGAGTTCCAAGAATGTTGTGAGAGGCCTGTATTTAAGTTACCAATTCTACGATCCCTTTTATGTTCGGATATTCTATTTTTTAACCGACGACCAGTTTCACCTATATAAACTTTATTGCATCCTTTACATTTTATTAGATAAACAACGTTAGAGATATTCTCATTTTTTTCGGAGTCTTCTATGTTAGTGAAACATTTTTTTAATGTGTGATCATTTCTAAAATATACATTAATAGCAAACTTTTTTAACGCATTTTTTATTCTTTCTGATAACCCTTGTACATAAGGTAATGAAACGCGCAAATCAGTTTGTCTATAATTTTCAAACCATTTTTGTTTTTTTTTATCTTTAATTGAGCTATTGTAGATTTCATGTACTCTTCCCAGGCAGAACAATTCTATATAGTTTATACATAATGTATTATGTATAGGCACTATATAAAAAATTATATATATTTTATACATAATCGGCGATTTACAATTTATATAATAGGAACATAACATTTCTTCATATAATTACCTTGTTGGACACGATTTAAGTATGTCATTGAGCCCGGACGGTATAAAGGTGCGTAATATCGGTACTCCTCCGGAAGTGAAAACGACCCCGGTGTACCTAATCATGCACCAGGTTGCTAAAAGCATCGTCTACAGGAATTTTTTTAACATTTAAACTTCGATGACAAAAAGATCAAATTATAATGTAGTTTCGCCGACCCTGGTGTACCCGATCATGTACCAGGTTGCTAAACGCATCTTCTACAGGAATTTTCTCAACGTTCAAACTTCGATGATAAACAAATCGAATTCCAATGTAGTTTCACCGACCCTGGTGTACCTGATCATGCACCAGGTAGCTAAAAGTATCGTCTACAGGAATTTTCTCTAAATTTAAAGTTCGTTGATGAAAAGATCGAATTCAAATGTAGTTGCGCCGACCCTGATGTACCTGATCATGCACCAGGTTGCTAAAAGTATCGTCTACAGGAATTTTCACCAAGGTTGCCGCAACTACATTGGAATCCGGTCTGTTTATCATCGAACTTTAAATTTTGAGATGATTCCTGTAGACGATGCTTTTAGCAACCTGGTGCATGACCAGGTAAACCAGGGTTGGCGCAACTACATTTAAATTCGATCTTCTAATCATCGGAATTTAAATTTTGAGAGAATTCCTATAGATGATGCTTTTAACAACCTGGTGCATGATCAGGTACACCAGGGTCGGCGCAACTACATTAGAATTTGATTTGTTTATCATCGAAGTTTAAATGTTGAGAAAATTCCTGTAGAAGATGCTTTTAGCAATCTGGTGCATGGTGAGGTACACCAGGGTCTGTGCAACTACATATGAATTCGATCTTTTCATCAACGAACTTTAAATTTTGAGAAAATTCCTGTAGACGATGCTTTTAGCAACCTGGTGCATGATTAGGTACACCCGGCTCGTCGTCACTTCCGGAGGGGTACCGATATTATGCACCTTTATACCGTCCGGACTCAATGACATACTTAAATCGTATCCAAGAAGGTAATTATATTAAGAAATATTATGTTCCTATTATATAAATTGTGAATCGCCGATTATGAATAAAAAATATATAATTTATTATATAGTGCCTATACATAATACATTATGTATAAACTATATAGAATTTTTCCGCCTGGGTTTCTTTAATAACACTTTCAATTAAAGGTAGTGGATAATTATTTTGTTGTAATGTAATTTTTAATTGGTTTAAGTTTTCTTTTCTAAAATTGATGTCACTTAATTTGATACATCTATCTATTAAACCTTTATTTAATCCAATTTTTTGACTAAATTGATGGTGAGAATGGTGATTCAAATATTGGCCTGACCATGATGGTTTTTTAAACCAATTTGTAATTAAATTTCCATTATTAGTTTTTTAATAGACAGATCTAAAAAGTTTAGAGTATTATTATTTTCTATTTCCAAAGTAAATTGTAGAGATTCTTCTATACTATTGAATGTGTTAATAAGTACTTGGATTTTATCTCTAGGAACAATAGTAAAAATATCATCCAGATAACGCTTAAAGAGAAGTGGTTTAAAGCTTAATTTGGATAAGGCTCTTTTTTCAACATCTTCCAAAACAAGATTGGATGCAGTAGGTGATAAAGGTGAACCCATCGGGCAACCAGAAATTTGTTTATAAAATTTGTTATTAAATGAAAAAACAGTATTGTTGAAAACAGTTTTGACAGCTGTTAAAATCTCTGAGTTTGATATTTTAGTTAAATTTTTAAATAATTGTAATTTTTCTTCTATAACGTCCAAAACTAAATATAACGGAATGTTATCGAACATAGATATAACGTCTAGTGAAACGAGTGAATGTGTATTAGGAACATTAAAATTATTAATTTTTTCTTTAAAACTCCAACTATCTCTTATAAAAGAATCAGTTTTTCCGGATATAGGCTTTAGTAGGTTGGATAAGAATTTTGATAAATTGTAAGTCGGAGAACCAATAGTAAAGACAATTAATCTCCATTTTAATTCTGGTTTGTGAACCTTGGGAAGGTCGTATGCTTTTGCTGAAACACAACCATGATTTTTTAATTTATAAGCTAAATTTTCATTTATGTATCTTTTTCTTTCCCATCTAGAAATAATACCATTACATTTTTCTTCTATGGACGGAACTAAACTAGTGTTAACTTTTTTATATAAAATATTATTCTGTAAACGATTTTCAATTGTTGACTTGTAATCATCTGAATTTGCGGCCACTAAGATATTACCCTTGTCTGCTTTCACAAAGATAACATCTTTATGGTCATTTTGGTATTTAGAAGCAATATCTTCACAAAAAATGTTTTAAAAAATATTGACTCCGATTATCCATTAAGGTAAAAAATGTGTTTTTTTGTACAACTAATTTATTTATTTTTGTATATACCTTCATTAGTATTAATTAATTTAACTTTTATAACAGATGTTTTGTTTCTGAAGAAGGCTGATTTCTTTAGAAATCTGTAGGTTTATCGACATAGCTATTAGATGGGAAAAAAAAAGATTAATTAATGATCAATGTGCATACCGTTTGAAAACTCATAATAGTGTCATAGCAAAAGCTTATGCTCTCCCTAAAGTTCACAAACCTAATTTAAGTTGGGGATTGATTGTTTCCACTGTTGGTCCTCCCACTTACAATTTATCTAAATACATTTCACATATTTTAAAACCAGTTTCTAGCAACACTAGTTCGTTTGTAAAAAATAGTTGGGAACTTGAAGATTGTTTAAAAACATTAATGTACCAAAGCTCATTCAGTAGTTTCTTTAGATGTAGTGTCTATGTTTGATAGCATCCCACTAGATCATGCTTTAGATTGCATTGAAGAAAAACTTAATTTAAATCATAATTTAACAAAAATAACCAAAAATGAATTGCTAATTGCTACCAGAACGGTTTTTAATGGTATTGTTTTCTCCTTTAATAATAAATTTTATAAGCAAGTTTCATGCTGCCCCATGGGCTCACCTTTATCTCCAGTTGTAGCAGATTTAGTTTTACAAGATGTCGAAAAAAGAGCTTTAGATTCATTAGATTTCACACCTATTTTATACAAACGCTACGTCGATGACATTTTAGCTATCGTCCCTACTGACAAAATTGAAGTTTTCTAAAATTTGTTCGATAGTATTGAAGATCGTATAAAATTTACTCATGAGTGTGAGCTAAATAATGTTATCAACTATCTTCATTTACAAATTATTAAAACTCCAAATGGTGATTTATTAACCAATTGGTATAAAAAACCTTCTTGGTCTGGAGGATATTTAAATTACAATTCACACAATTTGTTTTGTCATAAGATTTTTTTAATAAAATATTTAGTCGATAAATGCGTTAAATTAAGTGATATCCAATTGAGAAAAGAAAATTCAAATCAATTAAAAACAACTTTATTATATAACAATTATCCGCTTGACTTTGTTAACGGCTTTATTACTGAACGCATTCATGAGATTTACAACAATAGTAAATAATAAAAAAAATAAATGGATTGATACTTATAAAAGATTTGATATTAAAGTTACTTCACCTTGCGTTCAAGGTCTCTCTGAACGTTTGAGGAATTCACTTAAAAAGTTCAATATTAATGTTTATTTTAAAAAACATTGATACTTTGAATAATTATTTGAAAAAGAAAAAAAGACAGTGATTCTGTTGAAAATTTATCTTGTGTTGTTTATTTGATTAAATGTAAATGTTGCAAAAAGGTTTATATAGGTGAAACTGGCAACTTTACTTTCAATTGGAAATTGATCCTTATTAGTTACAGATTAGTTTCTTTGGTAGGAAACTAATATTGGTGGTTTGATTTTCCTCTTTTTTGTAGTTAAAAATGCAAATGCAAAAAATTTGTTTTTTTAGGTTGGAAATTTGCCTATTTCTTGGATTATTTTTTATTTGACTGAAGTTAACGAAAAATTTGTTAGAACAATTCATCATTGTTTATAATTATCTTTTATTAGATAATTGCTAGAAAGTTGCGGTTTTTTCTGCATTTTTAAACATTTTATCAACATTTTACTTAGTGAGTTAATAACTAATGCAAGCTGGAGAAAAATAATATACATTAATATTGATTTAAACGAAAAAGTTCTCAGTAACTACTTCAAGAACAATTTACATTTATTATGATCCATACAGAAAATTTAAATAATATTTCAAAGATCTGTTTTATTCTAGAAAAATATATTCACAAAATTCAAAGAGATTTTTACGATGGTCACAAATAATAATGAATTGTTCAAACAACTATTTTCGTTAACTTTTATTAATTATTACCTCACTAAGTGAAAAGTGGACGAAAAGCTAAAAATTTCAGAAAAATAACAAATCCAATTTTAATCTTGAATTTTAGTTGCTATTAAGGAAGTTGGAAAATCATGAGAGATGGCATCCTCAAAAAAACCACTCAACACTCATTTTCATGAATAAATAATAACCGGCCTTCTTTTTCATCTCAATGTTTTTAAACGAAAAAAAATTAAGTCTTTCAAGAAAATTTTTAATATAAATTGCTAGAACTGTGCACTTGAAGTAATTATGCCATTCTTATCAGTTCAGCGATAAGAATAAAAGATACGGGTGACAATGATAAAGCAATAAGAATCAAAAGTTTGTTCAGATTTCTACTTGAGAGTCAGATTTTTATCGAAGCATTATTCGTAAAAAAAATCATCCATAGCTAACCAAATTCTTTATTAACGTAGCTATCAATTTCTACTTTAATTGCAAAAAATGAGAATTATTTACACTCTGGTCTTTACCTTGACTGTGATCCTCTACTCAATTGGTAAATATAATACTGTAGTATGTCTATAATTTCAAAAACGTTTTTATTCTTTCGGTAAGTAGCAATCTCTGCGTCATTATGTTCATTGTCTCCAATAGAAAACATGGTCTGATCTCCAGACCCAAAAAAAGATTTTTTATGAGGTTTTTTGAGGTTATGTCAGAAACCTGACGTACTCGGGTTTTTTGGTCCTCAGATACGGATTCAGCGACCCCAAAAACATATAGTAAACATAGTCTGACCTCCAAACCCGAAAAAAGATTTTTTATGAGGTTCTTTCAGGTTATGTTAGAACCCTGACGTGCTGGGGTTTTTAGACCCCGGGTTCGGATTCAGCGACACCAAAAACATATAGTAAATATGGTCTAATCGCCAGACCCAAAACAAACTTTTTATTAGGTTTTTTGAGGTTATGCCCGAACCCTGACGTGCTGGGCCATGAGCATCTTAAAAATAATATATTTAATTTTTAATTAATTTATTCCTGAAAATATTACAAAAATGACACACAAGACAGACTGACGAAAAGAAAACTACACATTTTTTGTCATTGCTACGACCGAGAAGAGATTTATTTTCAATAATTAATTGAAATCATGGTATAAATATTATTACTTTCAAAACTTGTTTACTTATTTTCAGTTCCTGATTTGATTTACGAACACAAAATTTCATTTCTTCCTCCTGAAAATGTAGCTTAATGAATTTAGACTAGTTCTTATCCTTAGTGAAAAGATAGACTAGTGCTTATTCGTAATGGGATGATAGTCGCTTTCTTAACGGTGACGGAACAATAGCCTAATATTCGTAGAACCCATCGAATTGTGGTGTGTACAGTGCAGCGAGAACTTTGGCAGATGCAAACCGTAAAAAAGAACCAATGGTTGTTCATAAGACCTAAAGACGAATACATCAACTGAGCACAAAGATAGGCTGGGCAAGACAGTACGCGTCCGGCATTCAGTGTGTGATTGACTACATACGAGGGTGGTCCGATAAGTACTTAGCCTCACCGCCCGATGGCGCCAATATCGCAAAAGAAATTTACTATCGTGTAGTACATTGTCCTAGATGGCCGCTATCCAAATTTCAGCCGAATCGGACTCTTAGTTTTGTTTTGACCGCGTCTGTAAGCTGTCGTGTCCGCAGATTTTAGAAAAGTGGAGAAAGAGCAATATCGGTCGGTGATTCGATTCTTGTTTTTGGAAGGGAAATCGCGCAGCGAAATCAAAGAGCGCTTGGATGCTGTCGACGGTGACTCTTCTCCTTCGATGGCGGCCGTCAAAAATTAGTTCAACGAGTTTCAACGCGGTCGCACGTCGGTTTTTGATGAGCCATGCCCGGGTGCCCCGAAAACGGCTACCACGGAGTATAACGTGACAAAAATCCACGATCTCTTATTGGCAGACCGCCGATTGGAGGTGCGCGAGATAGCTGAGACATTAAGCATCTCAAAAGACCGCGTGGGTCATATCCTCCATGAAATTTTGGACATGAGAAAGCAGTCGGCGCGATGGGTGCCGCGTTTGCTGATTCCGGACAACAAGAGCAACCGTGAGACCATTTCAGAGCAGTGAGTTTCTGCGTTGTTTCGTGACCGTCGACAAAACATGGATCCACTGGTACACACCAGAGACCAAGATTTGGCACCGTGCGACTTCTTTTTGTTTCCAAACTTGAAAAAGTCACTCGCCGGGCAGAAATTTCAGTCGAATGAGGACGTTATCGCCGCCACGGAGGCCCACTTTGCAGACCTCCAGAAAACTTATTTTTCAGACGGGTTAAAGAAGTTGGAGCATCGCTGGGTCAAGTGTATCGAGCTAAGAGGAGACGACGTTGAAAAATAAATCGCCAGTTTTCCAAAATTTTCGTTTTTCTTTTGTAGGCTGAGTACTTATGAACTTTCACTGCCAAGGTTCGAGAGTTCGCGCGCGAACTGCGGATCCGCCTTCACACAATCAGAGAGTATTAAAGAAAGTGGAAGGTGCCATAAGAGTCCAATGTATTTTTCCGCACACGAGTTTCAGCGCTCCTATAGTCTCGGGGAGGAACTAAACCAGAAGGCCGCGAAATTCAAATCCATAAGAAATTTAATAAATTCAAATTACCAGATTAAATACTATTTAAAAAAGATTAATAATAATAAACAATTCATTCTTTTAACCAGACATATTTCATTAATAAAAAATAACCAATAAATATGTACAAAAATCGTATCGTTATACTATGTAAATCTAATTTATCTTATTTACAATAAATATATAATACAAAGACATTTAATTCATAGAAGTCGAGGGTATTGCGTAAATATAATTTCTCTCGTTTACAATTTAATTTACTATTAAGCAAAATATTGTTTTCTTTTTCTTTGTAAAATTATTTCAATTGGGCTCATGCTCCATATCGAGAGTAAAGAAACAATCTCTTAAATTGCAGAGTTATACTTTTAAAATTCTTACCACTTATTATTAACTCTCGAACATTTTTGCACTCCACTTTAATTTATGAACACGATTCGGACGAGTTCTTTCCGGCTTGTGCTGTTAAAATTATATTCGCACCACTTGGAACTGTTTCGCCCTCTTCGCTGTCAGTGATTTTCCCTTTGGTAGTACCTGTAATTTGACAATTAAATTCACAATAAATTATTCAATCTTTCCTTCATAAAACTTGTGATTGTCTCGAAAAATTTTCGATATCTATAAAACATAAAATTAACAATGTTATCCTATGAACGGTTAATCCAGCGTCGCAGCTGTTATCGTAGAAATGTCATGAAAATTATAATTTTGGAGTCAAGACGTATAAAGTAAGAACAAGAAAAAACGAAGTATCGTATTTTGAAAGGACAAGCATAGACTAAAAAATTCAGGGTGTCCGCTGACCCGGGAAATGACCTTGACTTCTTTGAGACCGAGAAAAACCGGGAAATAACAGTAAATTTAAATTTTGACCGGGAATTTTATAAAGTTTTAGGAGAAAAATCTGTCCAAGTACGATTTCGATAGTTTTTTACATAATTAGTTGATATGAAAGTGAACAATAATTGATTCGACAACAACATTGTCAATAACTTCAAAACTGAAAAATATTAAATGCAATATTAAATATTAAATATTGAAGGAAAGTAAAGAACAATATTCAATTTTGAACCCTTTCAATTACAAAATTTTTTAATGAAGAAAAGTAAGAATTACTTCATATTTAGCAATGTGTGACTTAAAGCGAGTAATTAAAAGTGAAGAGGCATGAAGAACTATTTCGCTCCCGCTCCAGATGGTATCAAGATCTTGTGGTGGAAGAAATTTCCTTCAACCCACCAGCATCTGACCCGATTTTTCACCTTATATCTAAAGTCGGAAGAGCCTATTCCGGAGTGGTTGGTGGAAGGGCGCACAGTGCTCCTGCGAAGACGGGCAACTTAGCTGACCCTAAAAATTGCAGGCCAATAACTTGTCTGAACACACTGTATAAGATCTTCACAGCTATCCTTAATGATAGGCTTGATCGGACAATTGGACCTTTGTGGCGAGAGATGTATGAAGAACGCAACTCAAAGAAAATCGTAGCAGAATGTCGGGAGAACCTGCTCATCGATAGATGTGTTTGTAAAGACGCAGCATCCTATCAGCGATTCCTATCAATCGCCTGGATTGATTACCGGAAAGCTTTCGATTCAACCTCCCATAGACTTATCATCTGTCTGTTGGAAAGCTTAAAGGTTCATCCACACATCGTGAGGTGCATAGAGATTAATATCGCTTTGGAACACTAGATTTACTATCTCATCTGGAAAACATCGTTTGATCACCAACAGTGTCACCTTTCAGACAGATGTGTTTCAGGTCACTCATGTATTTTACAAGGACGATCTCAAGATCTATGCTAGAAATCAAGAGAAACTACATCAAGCTCTAAAAATTTTCAAACGGTACACTCAAGAGACTGGAATGGAGAGACCCTAAGCTCGTCGACAGAAGCGCTATACGACACCTCAGCGCTGGAGAGACCTATACATACCTGGGCGTGCCACAGAGCCGCATTCAGGACGTGACATCTATAAAGGATTTTCTCCGAAGCAGAAACAAACGGCACATCCGGCAGATTTGGTGTTCCGAACTGGTGGCTAAGAACAAAGTATCTGCAACGAACATACTTGCTATCCCGGTAGTACTCTATTCATTTGGAGTGGTTCCATGGACGAAGGACGAGCTCAGATCCCTTGATATTTCCTGTTCCTGTTTTGAACAGTCTTGTCTGCGAGTCATCAGACAGATTTTGTCGTGTTCATGATCACACTTACCGATCTGAGAACTCGTTATTTTTGGTTCTTGTGTAAATCAAATCTTGTGGATTATGAAAATCATCAAGAGTGAAAAGGATTCATATACTATGTATTATGAAGACGCTATTTTACAATGTAATGTATATTATGTGATTAAGTTAATTAACATTGTATCAATGTCAACATTCCTCTCTGAGTTTGAGTTCATTTTAGTGATATCGATTTCATTTGCGGTTACAATATTTACAAATAACAAAACACCGTTGGTGAGGGTAGATTCCAGAATTTGTGACACCAATCTATTCATGTAAAGCCATCAGATTGAGATATAGGCTTTAAAAGCCTGGATTTGAAAAGTTAACAACATTATACGGTTTTATATCTATAGATTCTGAAGAATATGATTTTTTGTCAATACTAGGTATAGTTGCAGATTATTAGTAATGCAAAAACATTCGCTCTTTATAAAAAATTAAATCTCTTGTTTCTGGTTGCAGAGTTAAGTTCACAATTCGAATGTTTGCCCAATGGCGCCCCTATTCCTGGTGTTCCTCGTGGCGGCATATCTTCTTTTGACACACAAAATCCTCCTGCCAGTTCTCTTCCTCATGCCAGATCTCATTCTACGACGATGACTTCTTCTCCTGCCAGATCTCATTCTACGACGATGACTTCTTCTCCTGCCAAACCTTCTACTCGTTCAAGGTCCCGATCTCCTTCTTTCAATTCTATAAGTCCACCTACCAGGCTACAAACTTCCGACGGTCGTATATATGGACTTGATCAACTTGAATTTATTCGGCTCATTCCCCATAATAATGCGAACCGGCTATTCGAACTTCGAAGATACACTTTTCCTGTCGATAAACCAATCCAATTACGCAAAGCACAGAAACGCTTTGTACCCATGCCAACCCAAGAACAGATTGTATTATCAACATTTGATGGTGACGTCTGGGCAATATTAGACAGTACACGTGCTCTTGCTGGATTATATACACATAATCATCGCATTCACAATAAAGGACGGGCAAAAATTAACATGGAAAGCGGCACGATTACCCCAATGACTCCAGCTGAAATGGAAGAAGTTCAAGTAGGCTCCCGCCGTAAAATTTTAAATGGTTTTAGAATAGTGCATGTAAACCTCGAAGATATGTAAGATACTGTTTAAGAACTGTCTATTATCACAGAATTTTCCGTAAGACTGAGGACATTTTCAGTTCGTTCCGAGCTAACGTTGAGAAAAACTCCGTAGCACTAGCCCTAGCAATATACTTGAATGATTAGCTTTCCGGAAATTTTCGTGATACTAGTCAGTGCCTATTTTTTTACAGAAACTAGGTATCGTTGAATCACATTTTTCATGTAATTTTTCAGTTTAGAAATACGAGGGAAGTTTACTGCGCTTATTTCTATTGATACTCATGGCTGCCACAGAATCAATAATGTCACTTTTAGTCACTTTTTTTTCTTAAATTTCTTCTGGGTCACTGTTTTGAAATAAGGGCATTATATTCGTTAAAAAAATATCACTTTATTCGCTCCTTTTGCTAAAATAAAACGGAGAACCCAAGGATTTCTGAATGCCATTACAATTTTTTTCAAATATCTTTCAATGAACCATGCATTCTTTGCAATTCCTTTGAAATCCACAGCTTCCGTGGATCTTTCTGGGATTTGATCAGATTCTTGTTCACAAATTCTATTCTCACCCATTTCACGCAATTCGTTAAAAAAATTTTTTTAAGTCAGTTGAAAAATTTTGTTTGTTATTATATTCTTCTCAATTTTTATAAATTTCATGAAAGTCTTGAATCCCTCTGAATTCCTTCAAATTAACTTCATATTTATTGAAATAGATTTGAAATTTTATATTTCTTAATTTTTTGATAATGCAGTTGATTTTCTATTAATTCACTTGGAATTTTTATGGATTTCATCCAAATCTTCAACTTTCCTTAAATTGCAACCAAAACCTTTCAGAAATTTTATGTAATAATTTCGCAACAAGGAGAATTATTTTGTCACTCATTCTGGACCACTCTTATGTATACAAGTAGAACAAATTAAAATTATTAATTAATTTAATCTTTAATTGTTTTGAGTTTTTTGCATACTTGGAAGAGACTTAATAACGGAAAATAATTTATATTGAAAAATATTTTTAAAACACAAGATTTCATTTAAATGTACTAAAAAGAGGAAAAATGATTGAAGAAGCGCTTGGAAAATACTATTGATATATTAAGGATGTGACAAATTATTATTATTATATCATTATTCCACGAGCCATTTTCGACTTATTTTTTCTCTTTATAGTACATTTGAATGAAAGCTTAGCTTTTGAAAATATTTCTAATATAAATTGATAGAACTGCGCACTCTAAGCATTGATTTGATTCTTATCAGTTCAGCGATAAGAATGAAAGATAAGGGAGACAATAATGAAGCGATAAGAATCAAATCTTCGATCAGATTTCTCCTTGAGACAACTTTTTATTGAAGCGTTATTCATAGAGAACTATACACGGCTAACCAAATTCTTCATCATCGTAGCTATAATATTTTTCCTTTAATTGCAAAAAATGAGGATCATTTATACTATGGTATTTACCTTGACCGTCATCCTCAACTCTATTGGTGAATATAATACTATACTTTGTCTATAATTTTAGAAACGTTTTTAAGCTTACTGTAAATAGAAATCTCTGCTTCTTTATCTGCATTCTTTCCCAATAAATATTCTCTTACAAACTCCAATTGAGTTTGCCTGACTAGAAATAATTTATTACATTTTTTAAATGTTTTATATAATTTATAGTTAAGTATTGAGGATAATAATTAATGCTCTGGAAAGACCCTCATATTGATTTAATTATTTTTCAAAAAATCTTGTCGATAAAAATGATTATTTAGTTGCTTTCAATGTTTTGAGGAAACGATTACGAACTTCGATAGTTCAACATTTCAATTTAAAAGGAATATCATTTTTACATTCCTTAAAATCAGTAACATCAAAAACAAAAACAGTTGACAGTATTTCAGTTTGTTAATTTTTGTATATTTTATAAATTTGAAAAAGTTTGTGGAAAAATTGTTTCAAAAAGTGATAGTGTTTTTAAAAATTGACATAATGGATGAAATGTTTTTGAAGGCAATTACGTGTTTAGGAAATTTAAAGAAGCAAATGTATAACATAGGATTTGTGGGAGGTTTTTCTCCTAGTTTTCCTTTTGCTGAATAATTGGCAATGGTGTGTCCGTAGACTTCAAGTAGTACTTCTCGGATTAAAATTTTCCATTTTTCGTAAGCATCCAAACTGACATCAGTTTGCATCGACGTATTTACATATGAAATTACATTTTCCGGCAGGTAAAATCCACATGCGGGCGAAATTTCTCGCTAAGATTAAATTGAAGAGTAATGAGGTACCTGAAAAAATTAAAGGAAAAAAATTGTTGAAGGAAACCGCCAAATTAAGATTCAAACCAAGTTTTTAAATAAATTATACCTCAAATTTCTCACAAATTTTTTCAGTGGGATGCGCTAGCTTATATGACTCTTTTATGGCAGCCAGTAAAAGTTAATGGAATTCAATATCCCGTTTCGTGACTGTAAAGAAATATTATGTAAATATAACGTGAAATAAAAGGTAGTTAATAGTCGTTGCCAAAAAGTTGCGAAATTTGGTAGATTTTTTTAAAATAGAAATTTTGACAACTAAACTAAGTTTCTACATTAATTGAAATTCCAAATAGAACGATGATATTCATTTCAGAGATCAAGAATCATTTTACTTTGCGAACTAGTATTATAAGACACGTACAGAATAGATATTTTGACTTTTTGAGGATTTTAATTTACCATTTCTAAACAAAGTTACTTTTTTTACCAAAGTTTTCATCTGAAGATTTAACTATCTAAGGTTTTGTTGAAACTTTAAGCTGTATATTTTATAAGTTAAAAATTGAACTTTTTGGTAGCAAACTCATGTATTTTATTGAAAATTCGTTTTTTTTAGTAGTGAATGAATCTTTTTTGTTGAAAAATCAACTATTTGGTAGAAAATTAATATATATTTGGTTAAAAAGTCGTCTTTTTGGTAAAAAATTATTCTTCTGTATTGAAAGCTCATCTTTTTGGTTTAAAATTTAACAATTTGGTTGAAAATTCTCTTTTTTTTGGTACAAAGTTTTTTTTTTTATCAGAGTTTTTATTTGAAAATTTAACTGTTATATTTTTGGTTGAAACTTTATCCTGTATATTGTATAAGTTAAAACTTCAACTATTTGGTATAAAATTTAAGTATTTTATTGAAGTCGCATTTTTGGGTATAAAATAGTCGTCTTTTTGGGTACAAAATGAATCTTGTTTGTTGAAAATTTAACTGTTTGGTAGAAAATGCATATATTTTCTTAAAAAGCCGTCTTTTTGGGTAGAAAATTTGTTTCTTGAAAGTCTAACTTTTTGGTTGAGAATTCAACTATTTTGTTAAAAATCTAGTTATCTTTGGAAAATTTAACTATTTTGTGAACGTCATCATTTCTGGTCGAAAATTTAACTATGTTGTAAATAATTAATCCTTTTGGATTGAAAAATCATACTTCTTGGTTGAAAATTTATCTTTCTTGTTTGAAAAGTAACTTTTGTTAAAATTTTAATCATCTTCGAAAAAATTCGTCTTTTTGGCGTCAAAATTTTACTACTTGGTTAAATCTTGAAATATTTTTCTGGAAAACTCGTCTCTATTACGAAAGTTCATCTGTTTGGTTGTTAATGCTGAAGTTTACTTGAATTTTTTATTTAAAAGAATTTATAAACGTAAAAGCCGCCTTTAGCTGACGGCTACGTTACTTTCGGGGAAGGGGGAGGTTCAAAGGCCAAAAACGGATAAAGTAGTTTATGGACGGCCCGTAACTGGAAACGTTTTTCGTCTGACAAGAAATTGGCTTGCCGCCGCCAGGCCTTTAAAAAAAGTACCCTGGCGGTGCCAGACCCCGCCAGGCCTCGACTGCGCCACTGTTCATGATTTCAAATTATCTGCAAAATGAATTCTACAATTAACATATGCTGAGCTCAGGAAATTTCGTCGTAGCAATTTGTAGGTTATGTCGTCCAAGGTATAGAATTTTTTCGATCGATTAAAATCGCTCCAGTTTTGTGATCGACCCATGTCAAATTGGAAATCGAGTTAATAGTCCTGTGCTTAACGGGAAATGTGGATAATTCAAGCACATCTTTGTACATGCTATTTAGCCAACAAGTAAGAGCGTACTTCTTGACTCTCATGATGACGAATTTCGTCGATTGACTTTTAGCCAAACAATTTCACTTTTGAAGGAAAATGCCGACCACACTTGGCAAAATTCTCGTAATGATACCAAAACATGTGGTTACTTCGGTCGATTGATCTGATTGATCGTCCACGACCACGGTCTGCTGTTTGAACGCGCATACCATGATCTAAGAATACATGGTCTAGCTACGCGCAACTAAAAAAAAGTTAACCAATAGGAAGATTTCTACCACAGGCGGCCATATTGGATAAGTTAGCGCGCGAGAATGCAGTATATTTCAAACGACGTAAATGTCATGACAGAAGATTTCAAGTTAAACATAAAGAAATTGTACATTCTATGAATCAATCAATAGTGAAAGTTAAAATAACTATTTGATTCTACTCCTTTAGAAATAAATAATTGCTTTTAAATTTAAAGGAAGAAATTTCTCTTGAAACTTCTTTTAAGGATTTTGAAAGGTTGTAAGATAGTACAAAAATTGTCTTAAGATTCCTGGGAAAATTTTAAATGATTGTTTATTTCAAAAAATTAATTTAACAAGAATATTTAAGAATATTTCGAAACAAAAGCAAATTTTACTGAATAAATAACAATTGCAAAGTTATAAATTTGGAAAAAATTGGAATAAGTTTAAGAGATATTTATAAGTAATTTTTTGTTTTGCAAAATTAATGTTAAGGAAATATTTAAAAAGATTTTCGAACATTTTCGAAAATGTAAGAATAATAATGTGGAAGATTTCAAGGCAATTTTGTTAATTTCGCAGGATTTATTAAAAGTTTTAGGAAAAATTCGAATTATTTCAAAAGATATTTGGAAGTTTTGAACAATCTTCAAAAATAATTCAAAATTTGTAAATATTTCAACAAATGTTGAATCAAATGTAAATTTTTAAAGATTTTGAAACAAGATTCAGTAATTTTTTAAAGATTTTAAAAGGTTACAAGATAACACATTTTTTTAAGGCTCCTGGGAAAATTTTAAGTGATTTTTTAGTAGAAATGAATATTGTTTTAGAGAATGTTTTAAAAGATTTCCAAGTTTGTATGTAAAAATGACAAGTAAACAATTATTTAGTTACAACGACTTTACATCAAAAAAATTCAAATTCAACTAATTTTGTAAGAACAAGAAAAAATCTGCCTCAGCCCGGATTCGAACCACGAACGCCACAATCCATGAGTTAACCAATTACGTGGATTCATATATTTTTGAATCTTTGAGCTGTATAATTTATAAAAGTTCAGAATGTTTTATTTTGCAGCTTAACGGCATTTAATTAAAAATTGTTTAATTAAAAAGTGTTAAAAGCTTTCATTTCAGATATGTAAATTATTGAAGATTTGAATAAAAAAGTTTTGAAATTTTAATTTTGAAACTTAAAAATTGAAAAGAATTCCACGTTGAATTTTTTAATTTGAACTTTACTGCTTATAAATTCAAACGAAAAAATGTGTAGCTTCAAAAGTTTGAATCTAAGTTTCAGTGAGCGTGAAAAAGTTTGTGAACCGAAAAAAACCGGGAATGACCGGGAATTTCGCCCTCGATTAAAACGGCCACCCTGATAATTGTATTCAGACTTAAGAAAATAATTCTTCAATTTATTGAAATAAAAAAAAAAATCTACGGAACCAAACCCTTGGAGAACTATTTCGGAAAAGAAAGCATGCCTGTGTGTAAATCCGTTAACTTTTTTATTTGAAAGATTTGGTTGAATCACTTTGTTAAGAAATCCTTTCTTTTAAGATTTATATTTTTAGTTGAAAATTCATCTCTTTGGTTAAAAAATCAACTGTTCAGTGGAAAAGTCTTTTTTTTTTGTTCAAAATTAATTTCTTAACTGAAAATGTAACAAGTGTTACGTCTTAATCAACATAACTTACCTTATATTTTATTAAATAAAGATGGTTCCTCGTTTTAGATTTTAATGTAAATTAAAAAACTGGGATGAGGATAACTACGGTCTACAGAAACAAATTAATAAGATTTGAATATAAATTAATTAAAGTTTATTAGAACAATAGTAATTTTACTGAGATGAAGTACAAAAGGTTGATTTGAGATTAATGCAGCTGGAGTACTCTTGTTTTGGCTTGCCTCTTCTCGTTTAGTTTTAGTCCACCTTAAACAGGGATGACTAATTAAGTAAACGATAGAGTAAGAGAAAGGAAAACGAGAAAGCGAGATAATTTACTACTTACTTATGTGTGGTTGATGTGTTGTACCCTCTGGCCGGAGCTCTTTGTGGGACCCGTAGGGGGTGAGTATACAAGAATGGAGGCTGCGCTGACCAGGTCAGTGGATCTGGGCCTCCCTCGTTTCTTTGTTACAGGTGGTTTATTGTGTTTCGATGTGACGCTCCCGCACAGAAGTTAGATTTGAAGAAGATTTTGACGGGCCGAGTATTTGGGACCGGAGTTTTAGGGTTTCTA
>CAKNXH010000468.1:184634-200730 GCA_932178445.1 Andricus quercusramuli
ATCCTCCTGCGAGTTCCCTTTCACCTGGAAGACCTCATTCTCCGATCGGGTCTTCTTCTCCTGCCCTACCTCCTGCTCTTTCAAGGTCCCGGTCTCCTTCTGCCAGGTTTATAGCACCATCAACCAGATTTCCTTTATCTGATAGACATATAGGTGGACAGGATAATCTTCAATTCATTCGGCTTATTCCCAAGAAAAATCCGAATCGGTTATTCGAATTTCGAAAATACATTTTTCCTGCCGATAAAGCAATTCAATTACTTGAAGGACCAAACATTTTTAGACCCATACCAAACCAAGAACAAATTGTATTATCAACATGCGATGGTGACATCTTTGCAATATTAGACAGTACATATGCTCTTGCTGGATTATATAAACATAATCATCGCATTCACAATAAAGGACGAGCAAAAATCAACATGGAAAGCGGCACGATTACCCCGATGACCGCAGCTGAAATCAGAGAAGTTCCAGTAGGCTCCCGACGCCTAATCCCGAATCATTTTAGAATAAAGCATGTAAACCACAGAGATGAATAAGTAACTTTTCACAAACTGTCTACCATTACGGAATTTTTCGTGAGACTGCCTTTTTTCTAGCTCGGTCAAGGCTAACGTAACAGAAGTTGATGTAGTATTTACTAGCGCTAGAGATATACTTGCACGATCCATTGTACGGAAAATTCCGGAATAATAATCAACTCCCACTTTTGAAAGAACAAAATTACTTTAGTCGCTCCTTTTTATAAAATAATACAGAGAACCCAAGTATTTCTGAATTGGAAAAAAATTTCAACTAAACCTGCATTCTTTGTAATTCCCTTCAAATATACTTACTTCAGTGGATTCTTTTTAGATTCACAATTTTTCTAATTCACACTTAGGACTTATGAATTCACTTTGAACTCTTTTTTGCCTTATCAGATTCTTATTCACTAATTCTATTCGCAACCATTATTCTGAATTAAATTCATTTTTTTGGAATTATGTTAATTTCGTATGAATTTCGTCAAATTCTCTTCGCTTCCCTGAAATTTGCTCGAACTTGAAGAGCTTGAACCCTCTACACCGGACATGTCCAACTCGGGGAAATTCGCTCCGGGAACACACGTTCCGCTTCTACCTCTCTTTCTCCTAGAGAGCGGAAGTGGTGGTGAACGCTTGCGAGAATCTCTCCAGTGTGGCGTGCACGTCTACCACGCGCATGCGTCTAACACCTCTCCCGCTTTCTAGGAGAAAGAGAGGTGGACGCGGAATATGTGTTACCGGAGAGAATTTCCCCGAGTTGGGCATGTCTGCTCTACACCATGAATTCAGTTACAAAAAAATTTAAAACGTAAATCTGAAAGTGGTTCTGATCCGAAATTTTTTTTAAAATGATTCAAATAGCTTTTAGTTACAAATATAAATGAAAACTTAATGTTGTCAAAGTTTTTAATGTTCTCAAGGCTGCCGTCTTGAGGCCATACCCTACCCAGTCTTTCTCGTAAACAAATCAAAAAGTACTCTGACAAAGGATAAAAATGGACAGTTTCAATAAGCTTCAAGCTTATGCTTTTGTCTTACGGAAAATCTTGTTTTGAGATGATCAGAAAGTGCATAGAAAAATTAATGAATTTGTCAGGTTACGAATGAGTGTATTGTGCACCAAAGCAGTGAAGTAGTCTTTTCACGGCTAAAAATGAGTTGGCAAGACCGAGTCGCAGTGGAAGCGTAAATGGTATGTAGTAAACGCGCGAGACCGCAAAAGGTCGTCTTGGTTGCAAAAAGGCGCTTTCACTTTATCGGCCTAGGTCGGTAAAGTAGTCGACTGCCATCAAATACCTACCTTGATTCTCTAAACCACGTCAAAAAAAATAGTAAACCATATTTTTGTTACATAATGGTAGACATTTTCCTGATGCCCTAGCCGGCAAGTCGTACTGCTTCATAGAGCAGTCGGACCATTCTTGTAAAATTTTTAAATTCTGTTATTCACGATATAATGTAACCTTTACAATTCTATTCAAAACAGGAATAAAAATTAAAACACCTGGCTTCTCTAAATACGACTTGGACTTATTTCTCCTAAATACCTGGCCTCTGCTACAAATCTATTCCCTGCAGACCTTTCAACAGCTTTTCCCACAAAGTCCACGCCCCTTGCATACAGTACTCCTACCCTGTCCACAGTTCCTTCTACTTTTGATGATGCTAAATTGTTCTTTTCTGATACATCGCAAGAAAGCCCCATCAAAAATGACTTCGTGGTCAAATCAAATCCTCACTCACAGTTCTGATAATATCTCTATCAAAATACTTCGCCTTGCTTTACGAGTCATTGGACCTATTCTTTTGAACATTTGTGACAAACTTCTATAGGTGGGAATATTTTCTGCTACCTGGAAAGAGGCGATCATTCGCCCTGTTCCTAAAATGTCTAATCCTACCACTCTCAAGGACTACCACCCTATATCGGTCCTCTGTGACTTGTCTGAATCTTTCGAACGCATTGTACATCAGTAACTCACGACACTGAAAATTTGATGGACCGAATGCAATCAGGGTACCGGGCCAGATATATATTACATTTGAAGCTTCATTTGAAGTAACTTCTGACCTTGAACTGGCAATTGATAGAAAGGGAATAGCGGCTGTGAAAGTCTACAAATTAGAAATAGTTAGCAGTCTGATTGTGGGAAGGTTAAGTGTGGATCCACGCTTGCACCCGCTCTATTTAATATTTATACCTCTGAACGTGGTAGCGAGCTTCGACACAGCAACTATCGCAAAATTGCTGATGACTCGAAGCACTGCCTGTACGGGCATACACGGAAAGAATGTACAAAGGCCCATCCAATAGATTAATTTTTTCAAAAGTTATTGTGCTCAGAAATATTGTATCAGACTTACTATTATTGTTTTAACGTGTTTTCGGGTGAACCCAGTTTTTCATCATAGCAACGGATTAAGTAAAGTACCTGAATAGATAAGGGTGTTATAAGTTAATTATATACGATGTCTGAAATCTTATGCGATGATGTTGTAGGTACAGAATTGGGAGCATGGTGAAGTTTGGAGTTTGTTTTTTACGGCTGTCACCCATACACAGCGGCCACGAACATTGGAGGTGACAGCAGTCGCCTCTGCTTACTTTTTTAGAGCTACCATCTGCCACTCTACAGGTTTTTAGTCACTTGCTTTCTGATGATCTAGAACATTTCTTACAAGGCGACAGTTTAATAAAACAGCCTACTGAGCTGCGGGCAGTACCCTACTGACTAAATTTAAATTTTGGTTGTATAGTTTGGCTGGCATGCAATAATCCGTCTGGATAGTAGCATCTCAATATAAGATGTAATCTTCGTTTTCTAAAACGGGCAATAGAATATATCTATAGAAAGGCATCCATTCTGTTAAGATTTTTAAGTTTGAGGCAAGTTGTTGACTTATAATATCCGCTACTTCATTATAACTGTACGTATATCCTCTCTGAGCCATCACGCGAAATCTATCAATAATGTTCTCGATGGATTCGTTTGTATTTCCACAACATCGGCAACGGCCAAACATGCCTGGCGTATAAACCTGTTTGGGAAAATCGCTGGAGCTGACAACCCTGTCCTCAATCGCAATGATGAATCCTTCTGTTTCTGGTCACAGGGAGCCTTTTCTCAGCCAAATATTGGATACCTCACTATCCACTTCATATTGATTTAACGTTTTGGCGTGCTCACCGTGGATGGCTTTCTGTCTCCATTGCGTTTCTAATTCCTCCATGGTTTTCTGCCCTAAAATTCAAGGCCTTCTCTAAAGAGAAATTCCAGGGCGTATATTCAAGATCTGCTTTACAGATGGTACTGTAAAGCGTAACTGTGTTGCATTCCGCGTTTCGTCAATTCTACGTGGATGATTCTGTTTAGTCGTTGAGCCCAAAGGAGTACGTAAGGACAGGGATGGTATAGGTGTTGATTGCCCTGATCTTGCTTGCCGAGTGAGGAGAACCCTTCAGAACCAATCTGAGACTTGTAGGAAAGGTATTCGTTAAGCTCTCCTTAATTATCGTATACTGAATACCCGTATATTCGAGAATACGCACGTATTTACATGACTTCCCCTCAGCTATTTCCTCGATGCCATTCTATAATTTGTCCTCTAGCTTGGCGGTCCTCAATTCTCGTCTGGTTAAATGTACTGTTCTGCATTCATCTAGTTCGAACTCCATGTGGATATCATTGGGAAACTGCTTTGTGACATCGATTACTTGCTGCAGTTTCTGGTCCAAACTAGCGTATAGCTTCAGGTCATACATGTATAGAAGATAAGTCACTTGATGACCATCCTCGTTATCATGTACTCGGAACTCATGAGACATGCTATTTAGTGTTTTGCTCAGAGGGTGCAACGCTAAACAGAACCATAATGCACTGACTTAGAAAGTCAGTGATGCGTGGACAAATTTTTTATACTTTTTAAGACTTCAAGCTTGCTTCATAGCAAAAGCTCCCATGGTGACTAGATCTTCAGTGCCTCGCGAGTTTTTGCAACATCGTTTTTGTTCTTCTGTAAGGATAACATTATCGTCGCAGAGAGAATATACCTTATCTTCTATGATAGCTGGAAGCCATGTATATATTGTTGGAAGACAGGCTATTGGTTGAAATTCAGATAGATTTCGAGCGTCTAATTTTTCAGGCAACTTATACGTAGTACCCTGTTGCATATAGCCTGGCATCAGATCTGGGTGTTTGATGATCTTCTGCAAACACCTTGTCAACGAGAATGCACGCTAGTCAGGTACTTGTACCAGAAGTTGTGGACCATGTCCGGACCTCTAATCCTCATGTCCTTCCTCATACTTTCCATCTTCTCCTTAGCGCCCTAACGTCTTCCCTTAGTCCCTTGATCTTGCCCATCAGCCAGATCAGCCCCATCATACATACGAAAAAAACCCTCATCCCCTCAAAAGACCAAGCTCCTGACCACGAACTCCCCCGATCTCTTGCCAACCTAACCCCACGCAAATTCCATAAAATACTATCATCAACTATTAGCGAACACGTTCTCACTACCGCCAATAACACGCATGTCTTCTAAATTTCTACTATATTCATCTATATCATTTTTCATTTTAAATGTACACTTAACGAAAGTTCAGTTTGTCACGAACAAGTACTAAAAATGGAAGAGATAGCTTCATACTAAGAGCAGGAGCATCGTATTAAAAGTGTAGCTATTTGAATTTTTTTCCTTCGAGTGCTTTTCTTGAAAATTTTGTCACAGAATTGCAACCATAATAAGTTCTTTTCAAGTATTGATACTACGGAAAAAGAAAATATGGTTTCGAAAATGGGTAGCTACTCTGAGCTCTTACGTCAGTATCAGGTACAAGGCTAGTATAACCAAGAATCGTTTAACGACTTTAGACAATAAGGTTATCAAGGGATGATTTGAGATTAGTGTCAAAGAATAAAGAATTTGTTAACAATTGCTTGCCTTTCAATTTGAAACTGCTAAGCTTTGGCAGTAACTCTGAACATCATTTAAACATTCTGCTTAAAAATTCCAATAACCAGAAAATTAATAAACTCAAAGTTTGAAAATGTACAATTGTAGTAAAAAATAAAAAATTACGGTTCCGATATATTTTATGTGACAAATTTCTAGAAAATTGTTTGCTCAAAAAAATAAGCTTCTTGGTATTTATTTAAATTTTTATCACGTTAGCGATAAGGATAAGGGGTAAAGGCGATAAGAATAAAACGATAAGATTCTAATATTTGGTCAAATCGGTGTCACTTCATTATTTCGAAACTAGCTTCTATTGATGTAATAAAATTTCAGTACATGATTTTATTTATGGAGTACAAGCATGAGTATCTTAGGAGAACAACCTTGACGCCTATAACCCATTACATTAGAATATCAACTAGATACACTATTATCTAAATTCTTTATTAACGCATAAATCAGTCTTATCTCTAATTGCAGAAAATGACGATCGCTTATACTCTGGTTTTGATCCTGACGGTGATCCTTCATTCTGTTGGTGAATATAAGACTACGCTATATCTGTATGAACAATACATTTCATTTTTAAACATTTCAATATAAGTCATGTCGTCTTTTTAATCCTAAAAATCAGCAACGTCGAAAATGAAGAGAATTGCCAACATTTCAATTTGCTAATGATTTCATAACGATAGTTTTACTGTGGAAAGAACAATATCACATGGTCCTTCTTAGGAACTCGATTTTCAAGATGTGAAATTTTAATGAAATTCTACAGGCCATTTGATAGCCCTTCATCAAATTCTTTCATCTGGAAATCACATACTTTTACATCAATATATCTCCATCATAATTGTATCAAATCTTGTCAGTACAAGACTTGTATCGAATCCCATGCCCCAGAATTTTGAAAGTTTTTATCCAACTCTTTCCATCCAGAAATGTTATACTACTCTATCAGCATTTTCTCACTAAAATTCCTTCTTAATCTTATTTTTTCTGATCAAGATTTTTCTCATAGCATGAGATTTGATAAATTTTAGGTAATAGTATCTTGGTAATAATGTATAAAGTGTATCGACGAGTTAAATACGATACAAATTTTCCAAGGTCTGGTGTGGATGAGATTTGACACAGTTTAGTTCAAAATTTTTTGACAGAAAAAGTATAGGATCTTGTGAGGGATAGAATTTCCAAATATTTTCGAGATTTCGAGAAGTAGGATTCAGTAGAGTTTCAAGTAGGATTTAGTAGATTTTCAATGGAAAAATGCTGATTAAGAAGTATGGAAACTTTCTCGACTCATAGATTAGGATGAAAATGATTACCTAAGTAAAACGTCAAATAACATCTTTGTTTACTGAAAAAGGAAGAAAATCTCTGCGAACCAACTTCCACATTGTTTATACTTTAGGTTTAATTCCAGGCATATTATTCAATACAAATTATTAGCGAGAAAAAAATTATCGTCAAATTACTTCTGAGTCAATCTAAGAAATCAATTGAATACCAAAATGTACAAATACTACCCAAATTTGCATGATTATTTTTAAACATGTAACACTCACTTCTGGAGAGTTCATCAGAATTTAATGGTAATATCTACATCTGCATAGTTGGAATTAATTAGGTGAATCAATATTTTTTATTTGTAAATTATTATAACTGTCACCTTCTGATAGAACACCAATTTCAAAATAACATGAGGAGAAAATAAAAGCCTGCCTCACTACAAAACAAATTCATTCTGCCAACAGAGTGTACTATCTGAGGACACTCGTAGATTATCTTCAGTAATGCAGAAACATTCGTTCTTCAAAAAAATCTAATCGCCTGTTTCTGCTTCCAGGGTTAGCTTCACAATTCGAATGTTTGCCTAATGGTGCCCCTATTCCTGGTGTCCCTCGTGGCGGCCTATTCTTTTCTTCTCTTTCTTCTGCTTATGACATACAACATCGTCCTGATAATTCTCTTTCTCCTGCGAGACCTCCTAGCCTGATCAGGTCTTCTTCTCCTGCCACACCTTTTGTTCGTTCAAGGACTCGGTCCCCTCCTTCCAGTTGTCTTTCTCCTGCCAGACCTCACTCTCCGATCAGGTCTTCTCCTGCCGAACCTCTTGTTCATTCAAGGACCCGGTCTCCTCCGGTCAGGTTTATAACTCCACCTATAAGGCTTGTTTCAACTGATGGACGTGTATACGGACTTGACCAACTTCAATTTATTCGGCTTATTCCCGTGAAAAATCCAAACCGGCTATTCGAACTTCGAAGATACACTTTTCCTGTCAGTACACCAATACAATTACTCAAAGCGCGGAAACTCTTTGTTCCCATGCCAACCCAAGAGCAAATTGTATTATCAACATTTGATGGTGACGTCTTTGCAATACTGGACAGTATTGATACTTTTGCTGGAATATATAAATATAATCCTCGCATTCACTGTAAAGGACGAGCAAAAATCAACATGGAAAGCGGCACGATTACACAAATGACCCCAGCTGAAATCAAAGAATCTCCAGTAGGCCCCCAACGCCAAATCTTAGGTAATTTTAAAGTAGAGCATATGAAGCACAGTGATGGATGAGTTACTTTTTTATGAACTGTCTGCTGTGACGGAATTTTCTGTAAGTTTCGCCCTCTTCCCAGCCCCTTTCAGGCTATCATGACAGAAAATTCCGTGATACTACTTCTACATATATACTTTATCAATTAGTTTTACGTTTGACGATTGTTCAGAAGAACTAGGCCTAGGCCAGTAAAGTAGCCCGCCGCTGTCAAATACCTACTTTGCTGCTCCATATCATGCCCAGGGAACGAGAAAACCGTACTTGTGCTACATAAAAGTAGTTACAGTCGTAACCAGCGAACCGGCATGTCGTGCTGCTTTAGAGAGCAGTCGAAAAAGTTTGTAGAATTTCAGTATTCAATAAAGTGAGGAATGGAAATGGTTAATTTTCATTTCTAAAAGCGAAATAAACTTTAATTCAGTTGTTTCCGACATAATGTAACCTTTTCTTTTAATTTCATATCTCGCTATTGGCTAATCATGTAAGGTGATAAAAGGTTCGTCAATAGGTCAATTGACTTGTTTCAAAAACGCGAAGAATTACATCAAATGCAGCTCTGTTAGAGTTCGCTTATAAAAAAAGATCTTCTGTAAAAAATTGTCCTGTTATAAATAAGGTCAATCGTACATTCACAAAACTTTTAATTGATGTATTTCCCCCAGCTTTTGAAATTCAAGGACAAAGCATCGACAACTGGAATTTGATGATTGTGAATTCTCTTTTGTTAAAGGTTCTTTGACTTTATATCATATTTATTTCTATACCTTTGCCTTCGACTACTTTAATATTTTATTTTGAACCGAGATTTCTACGAATAAAACGAAAACTACGCATCCAAACAAAAGCTATTTATAACAATTAGCATGATTTTGTGTGAAAATAATAAATAAAAAACAACGTGACCTCTTAAAACACTAAAAGACTAAAAAAAGTGGAAGGGTTGATTCCAACCCCTAAATGTGAACGTTTGCCCAACATTTTTTTTCATAGTCTGGGATCCTACGTTCACCTTCAAATTAACAAAAAAATCGGTGCCGGACACCAACCAAATCCCCCTTGTGAGTAATTAAAAAAAATTAATTGTTTGAGAATTGTGACCAGTAGCTGAATTTGTAACCGAAATCTATTACTGAGTTGATATTATTTTTGAAACAAAAAAAATTAATGTAAAATATTATTATTTGTTTCTTTTTCTTTGTTTTTTAAATTATTTGTTTATGATTTTAAGCATTACAAAAATATGTTTCAAGAATTGTATGGGGCAAATCTGTAGAGATTTTTTTCTTTTGAAAGCTTCTAGCTAATCATTTAAATCTTAATCACTTTAGCGATAAGAATAAAAAATGAAGGCGGCAAGAATAATGCGGTAAGAACAAGTGTTTAGCCGAATTTCTGTCGCTTTGTTATTTCAAAACCAGCCTCTAGTGATGTTACGAAATTTTCCTCCTGGAACTGATTTATGAAATATAAATATGAATATCTCAGAAGGCTAAGCTTCACACCTAAAATCGTTGACTTTAGAATATTAATTAGAAGCACTGTTAACCAAATTCTTCATTAACCTATGAACCAGCTTTCCCTCTAATTTCAAGGAATGAAGATCGTTTATACTCTAGTCTTTACCTTGACGGTGATCCTTAATTCTATTGGTAAATATAATACGCTACTAAACCTATAATTTCAAAGAAATTTTTACGTTTTCTGCAAATAGCAATTACTGTGTCGTAATCTGCATCTTATGCCAGTTGCTATTCTTTGCCAAACTCTATTTGGGTTTGTTCGAAACAACTGTGAATTCAATCTGCAGTGTAGACCATGCCAGAGTATGTCACACGAAATTTCTAAATGTTTGATATAATTCATAGTAAATTATTAACAATAATGATTTAGGCTTTGGGAAGACTTAACTATTATTCAAACTATTTTTGTTCAACTTCTTTCGATAAAATCAATTATTCAGTTGCTTTTCATATCTTTACGATACAATATTGTTATTACATCCATTGTCCTTATTGACGTTATTAGGGTGTTTTAAGATTTCGATTGCTTCTCTATGTTTTCTTGGGGAAATATTATACGTTTTTGCGATGATGGTTGTTTTGTCAATTAAGATGCTCTGTCCTGTTTCGATATGATGCTCAGCTAGTGCTAATTGCGTGCAATTATTTAGTCTGACTTCACTCTCATGTTCCTTTACACTTTGGCTCACCGCCCTCCCGATTTCTCCAATATAGACTAAGCCACAAGAACAAGGGATTTTATATACTCCCGGATCACTAAAAGGTGCTTTTAGTCTAGTAGATTATGTTGACTTATTTTTCTGAGTGTAGTTTCTTATTGCTTCATCAATTTGTTTGTGTAATCGTTTTGTATGAGGATTGGTTTAACATGCCAAAATTCCGGTTCAAGCTTGGATTTGTTAAAATTTTCAGTATCTAGATTTTCCATGAAGATGTTGGCTATTACAGGTGAGATTGGAGATCCCAGTGATACTCTTGAATTCTGTTTCGTCGGAAAGATTTATAGTTTCACACGATTGAAACCCGAAAAAGCTTTGAAATTAAACATTTCAATCTATCATGATTAGTGCTGATTTCATTTATTTTTTTAGATATAGCACATCCATTTCCGACTTTTACGTACTTCCTTCGCAACACAGTCGTGGTGAAACCAAATCAAACATGAATCGCATTCTGAGTGCATTTCATTTTCTCTTGTACTACGGGAACTTGAGTCTTCACAGTTAATTATATCATCTATTAATTTAAACCATTGTTTACATTTTCCGCATTTGAATATGCTTTCCCATTTTTTAACTTCTGCTATGTTTTTTATGATAACCCAAGCTTATTCGGAGCAGAAATGTTCAATTATTGATATATTGACGGAATCGTACAGCAAGGCATCTGAAACGTCTTCAGAGTTTGTTTTAATCTATGCTTAATCTAGCCAAATTTCATTATTTAGAGCATTTACGACATTTTCTGTAATTTTCGGTTTTCCTTCTCGGTCCACTGCAGTCGTCCTATTCACTGGTGCTATGATATCTGGCAACTTATATGTTGCATCCATTCCAGGAACTTCAGGATAACTTTTTGATTCCTTTTTTATATGTTCGGTCGAGATCAGCAGTCCTTTAAATTTAATCCTGTGTTTTAAAACGTAATAGTCAGCGCCGAGAATTAATATTCCTCATCAAATGAAGAATTAAATTTAATATCGTTCATTTGAGAAAACTATAGGGATGAGAATGAAATACTTAGCGTATTCTTGGCAGAAATCTTCAAGCGCTATGTTCAAATCATGGTCACATTTTTTCAACTGAGCTACGATATTGCTGATGTCTCTTAAGAGAACGGTTTGTCTGGTTTTTCTGGACATACAGTCAGTTACATTTTTGTTTATTAGCATTCAAATTGAAGAATTTTACAATTCCTTCTTCATTTTCCAAGCTTGATTTCCTATTTCTGGCTTTTCCCTTATGAATTGTCTAGAATAAATCTTGTCGAGAAAATTTATTCTAGAATTCGATAGATATTTTCGAAATTTCGAGTCGTAAGATGACGATTAAGAAGCATATACGAGTAAGCTTTCTCGACAAATAGGGTAAGATAAAAACTTCCCAGATTCTGGAACATAGGATCTACACGAATGAATATCACGAGCTTGAAGAGTAATCGCTTGGTGATCACGTGGACACACTTGAATGTAATCATTAAATTGGACCTCTGGAAAAAAAATTTGTTCCGATTGATATCAGAAGTAACAGAGGTTACCTTAATAAAACGTCAATTATCTTCATTGGAGAAATATTAGTTACCAATCACATGATTTTCTTCAGCACTTACGTGTTTTTTAAACTTAAATTAATGAAACTAATCAATTTTTAAGAAACTGGAATCAGAAAACAAAAGAATCTCTCCGAAGCAACTTGCACGTTGTTCATCATCAATTAAATGTTAATCAACAATTCCAATCTTCATTCGCATACTTCAAATATATTAGGTGAACCAATATTTTTAATTTTTTAATTCTTCCTCTTGCAGAATTAAGTTCACAGTTTGAATGTTTGCCTAATGGCGCCCCGATTCCTGGTGTTTCTCGTGGCGGCCGATCTTCATCTCCTTCTGAGAGACAACATTCTCCTGCCAGCTCTGTTTCTCCTACCAGACCTCATTCTCTATTCAGGCCTTCTTCTTCTAGCGAATCTATATTTCGTCCAAGGTCACAGTCTCCTCCAGCCAGGTTTGTAGCACCACATACCAGGCTTCTTTCTTTTAGAGGACGCACATATGGACTTGACCAAATGCAATTCATTCGGCTTATTCCCAAGAAGAATCCGAACGGGATATTCGAATTCCGAAGATACACTTTTCCTGCAGATAAAAAAATCAAATTACTCGTAGCACGGAACCTCTTTGGGCCCATGCCAACCCAAGAACAAATCGTATTATCAACGTTCGATGGTGACGTCTTTGCAGTATTGGACAGCAATAATAATATTCTTGCTGGAATATATAAATATGTTACTCGTAGTCACAGTAGAAAACGAGCAAAAATCAACATGGATAGCGGCAGGATTACCACATTGACCCTAGATGAAATAGAGGAAACTCCAGTAGGCCCCCTCCGTCCAATCTTCGAACATTTTACGATAATACATCGAAACCACAGTGATGCATGAATAAATTTTCACGAACTCTCTACAGTACCAACATTCTTCATAAAACAGCCCATTTCCGGCTCTCTCAGGGATGACTTGACGGAAGATTCCGTTATGATGGCTCTAGCGATATATTTAAACTGTTGGATTCACGGAAAATTCAGCAATACTAGTAAGTATCTACTTTTCGAAAGAAACAAGTTATCGTTGCTTCACATTTTTTGGTAAAGTTTGTAATTTTCACATCCCTTCTTTTTAAAATAAAGCACACAAAGATATCTAAATTACATCAGATTCTTATTTACAAATTCCCTTCATTCTCATTTATTTGAATTCGATAATCTTCATTCATTTGGAATTCACCCTGAATTTTGAAAAATTCACCTCGAATTCTTCAAAATTTTCATGAATTTTTTTAATTTACCCCGCGGTTTTTTAATTCGATGCAATTCTTATAAATTAACTCAATTTAATTCAGTTCATTGGATGTTTGTTTTTGTGCACGGAGAAAAAAATCGCACTG
This sequence comes from Andricus quercusramuli, assembly GCA_932178445.1. Lineage (NCBI taxonomy): Eukaryota > Metazoa > Arthropoda > Insecta > Hymenoptera > Cynipidae > Andricus > Andricus quercusramuli. The sequence goes on from CAKNXH010000468.1 coordinate 197,882, forward strand.
TTATAGTAGGCTGAGCTCTTAATATTACAGCACGGAACTTCATGTGCGAAATTGGTATGAATTCCTTCCAATATTGGCATCAGGTTAGACAATTTTAGCATTAAATGGCTCATACCATAAAGAAACTTTGCCTTACTACGGTTGTAAGAAAACCCATCCTCTTAGAGTATGAGTACTCTTGCAAAAGCGATGTTAGGCCACGCGTACCGGTGCTTGCTATGAAGCTAGGTTCGTAAGTAGGCGTGGCCTAATATATCTTTTGTAAGAGTACTCATACTCTAATAGAGTGAGTTCTTTACAAATATAGCAAGGCGGAGTTCGAGCTATTTTCGCGAGGGATAACGGCTTCAAAAGCATTAAATGAAACCTGCGACAAAAGCATGACTAGTCTTCTTACTATTGTCGCCAAATTTTTTCTCCGTGTAGGGTCGACATTCGAAATTAAAAAAATGTAATCAAATTTTTAAAATTCTATCAACCTGGTAGATCTTCCAAAAAGTTAGCACGAGGGGGTATTCATGACGAAAAATACAATTATCACATTTCTATGAAACTCAGAATGAGGGGGGTGTTCGTGGATCAGAACATTTCTACGAAGCTCAGTACGAGGGAGTTTTGAGAACTACGCGTTTTTAAAAGTGGAAGGTACAATCGTTCTTCGATTATGCTTACGAGAGCTACGATCCCTGTCTAATGTAAGCATTGACTTAAAGAGAAGGAATCAGAAAGAACAACATTCCTGCCTTAGATTCTGTTACAATTGACGTGACCTAACTTCAACTTACCTCACCTGACCTTTATACGTTGGCTCACCGCTATCCCGGTTTCTCAGGACAGAGCATTTCATTCAGCATAATTACCGTCATCGCGATGGAAGATAAGGGTGACATGAGGCAGGTCAGATTAGGTTAGGTGAGTTTAGGTTAGGTTAGGTGAGTTGAAGTTAGGTCACGTCAATTTTAAGGATGAGACTCCGCTGATGGCTTTCAAAAAAAAATCAGCCTTCAAGGCAGTGTATCACAATTTTATATCATTTTATTGAGCTTTTCTCAGGTTAGTGCTAAAGGACAACGTTTGATATTAATTCTGATAGCTAATTCGCATTCAGTGGATCGAAAAACATAAGATTTTATATGCCTTATCCCCAGAACAGGAAATACCAATTTTCTCAAGTTTCTTAAGGTTATGTTGAAACGCTGACGTGTAGGGAAAATTCTGACATTAGATTCAAATTCAGTAGTCAAAATCCATAGGAAAACATATATCGTGTCGCCAGATCATGACAGATTTTTTTGTGTGGCTGCGTTATCATTTCAAGATCCTCGGCCTCACGTGGACAAATTTTTCGAATACCAATCCGACGAAGGAAACAAATTTTATTTTTTGTGCATGTTGTGCAAACCCAAATCTACAAAAATCAGGGGCCACATGTCTTCGATTTCATGCAACGACGGCACCCCTTCGCAATCATCGAGTGCGGTTTTACTTTCGCTTTCCCCAAGCAAAAGGTCACAACAACAATGTATCACATATTGAACCCCAAAATAAGTTCAATATCGAGAAAAACACTAGGCAGGCGAATCATTGCTTTTCATAAGAATTTGAAGCAGCGCTTGATCAGCTAATGAAATGAATATAACTTTCATCCGCATGTATCAGCTGATTCATATTACTCACGTTTTGGTAGAAGCAGTAAACCGATTTTCCTTTGACTTTTGCTGAATTTGTAAAAAAATCATTAAATTTGCTAAAAGTGTTGTTTGTGACCTAACATTTTTTTTTAAATGAGTGCCCAAAAATTTTACAATTTTTTTTTTCTTCTTTGCGTACAATTTCTTTTAAACTCTCATATTATTGAATGATACAGTAACTCCTGATACGCATTTGAAGAGAACAAAACCTTGTCTAACATATATTCGCAGAAAGATAGGAGAAAGAACTTGCAGCTTGGACGTAAAGTGGATGTCCGTCATTTTGTAAATTCTTGAGTTTTTCCAAAATTCATTTCGGATTTAGAAAAAATGTGGAACACTCCGTGTTTCACGCCGTCAGACATGAAAATTCCTCTGGACAAATCTGAGAATGCTGATTCGGGTGCTTTATCAGCTGAATCCGTTGTCGAGCAGGATCTGGATTTGGAGTCTCTGACGGGAATTCTGGACGATTCTAGGTCCTTGAGCACTAACGTCTTCCTCCTTGTCTTCGCTATACTCATCTCGCTGTGAAATCGATTGAATCACACTATTAGAAAAACACCTTTTCTCTTTCATTATGGAATATTTTCTATCTATTTTTATCTTGTTCTGAGGTTCAATTTTCGGATACTTTTTTTTCTGTATTGTAAAGTGCAGCGCGAGCAATTTTCAAAGTCCCCCGATTTGATCTTACTTGCTTTTGTACAACTTTGTCAAGTCTCCGACACTTAAAGTTTTGACCGAATGTGATATTTTTCATATCATCGAAATGAGCTTCTGATCTCGCAGAAGTTGATACATCTTTAGGTGAGCCATATAAATATTGCATAACATTTTTACACCCTGGAAACTGCTTTGCGATTCTCAAGATATCTTTTTGTATGTTAGGTATTTTATATGCATTGGCGACTTTACCTGTTTCAGCTGGTTCAGGAACTGAGATAGCTCTATTGTTGATTCCATCAATATAGACTGATAAATCGCTGTTTTCAAAATAGTCGTCTGTGCCGGAAACGTCTGTCTCGTCTTCTTTACTATTATTCATTTCCATTTCATCAAGATCGTCCATAGCGGAGGTGTCTTCATTATCAGCATCATCTGTTTTTCTAGCATCAGGCTTTGCGGGTGGATTCAAGCTTAGAGAAAAGGTCTCCA
>CAKNXH010000469.1:19182-31066 GCA_932178445.1 Andricus quercusramuli
CAAGGAAATTTCTCAAATCTGGATTAAATAAAGATAATGTAGGAAATTCCCCTAGAATCCCCTAGAATGGGTATGAATTCCTGATAAAAATTGCTGAAATAATAATTTTGTTTTTCTGTTCCTGGAACGGCCCTTCTTATGCACATTTCCCAACTTCTCTTAAAATTAATACACATTATTTTTTTTAACATCCCAGAATTTATTGCTGAGCCTGAGAACTTTGTCAATTAGTCGCAGGCAATAATTAATCGCCGGATCTGCGATTAGAGTGACGAAGGTATAAACGAGCAATAATCAACTTTTTTCTCTCGCTTATGACTCCTATATCAGAGACAGTTTCATATACTCACTTTTATAAATCTCAGAATTGCCCTAGATTCTTTCCTCGGGGAGAGGAAATGAGTATCAGCTATCAAGCAATCGACGCTATTTTTCTCGCACTTTTTCAATCTCTAACTGGAGATTATTAATAATAACTTAATTGGGTTCAGTCAACTGGGGTAATTATGGATCAAGCTGGGTAATTATCGATTGAATAGGTTTTTTTTGGGGGGGGGGGGGGCTAGAATGAAATTTTTGAAACTTCATAGGTATTATGAGATTTTTGACAAGTGATGACTTTGTGAAGCTCTTCACCTGGGCTGATTGCTATTGTGATTGATCAGCTTGCTGTGTTGTAGCAGTGTCACGATTTACCGAGAGGGGTTGGGCTCAATGGTATGATAATAATTCAAAAAATAAATAAGAAAATTATATTTTATGTAATGTCCAATCAGATCAGATCACAGTTTGAAGAGAGGGTAGGAATTTTAGTGTTGGAAAAGGGGAATAGCAATTTAGAAGTTGGAAATAAAAGATAGAAATTTTATAGTTAAAAGGAGATAGGGGTGTTGGTGCTAAGAGAGACAGAGAGAGAGAGACAGAGAGAGGTAGTAATGTAAGTGTTAAGAGGGAAGGATTAGAATGTTGGAGATCATAGAGAGGGACAGGAATCCTATAGTTGGAGAAGAGAAATAGGAATTTTACAGTCAGAATAAAAGAATAAAAGTTTTAGAGTTCGAAAAACTGGATGGAAATTTTATAGTTGATAGAGAGGAATAGGAAATTGAGTGTTGGAGAAGGGTAATAGAAATTTAATGGTTGAAAATAAGGGATAGGAATTTTATAGTTGAAAGGAGGGGATGGAGGTGTAAGTGTTAAAACAGAGGGGTAGTACTTTTGGTGTTAAAAGGGAAGGATTGGAATTTTGGAGATCATAGAGAGGGACAGGAATTCTAAAGTTGGAGAACAGAAATAGGAATCTTACAGTTAGAAGAGAGGGATAAAAGCTTTTGAGTTTGCAAAAATAGAAAGAAATTTTATAGTTGATAGGGAGGGGTAGAAATTTAAGTGTTGGGAAAGTAAAATGGAATTTTAAGGGTTGGAAATAAGGGATAGGAATTTTATAGTTGAAAGGAGGGGATAGAGGTGTAAGTGCTAAAAGAGAGGTGCAGTAATTTTGTTGTTAAGAGGGAAGGATTAGAATGTTGGAGATCATAGATAGGGATAGAAATCCGAGAGCTGGAGAAGAGAAATAGGAATCTTACAGTTAGAACAGAGGAATAGAAGCTTGAGTGTGCGAGAAAATGGATAGAAATTTTATAGTTGTAAGAGAGGGGTAAGAATTTGGGTGTTGGAGAAGGGAAATAGAAACTTATGGGTTGGAAATAAGGGACAAGAATTTTATAGTTAAAATAATGGGATGGACGTGTACGTGCTAAAAGAGAGGGGCAGTAATTTTGGTGTTAAGGGGGCAGGATTAGAGTTTTGGAAATCATAGAGAGGAACAGGAATCCTATAGTTGGAGAAGAGAAATAGGAATCTTACAGTTAAAAGAGAGGAATAGAAGCTTGAGTGTTCGAAAAAATGAATAGAAAGTTTATAGTAAGAAGAGAGGGGTAGGAATTTGGTTGTTGGGAAAGGGAAATAGAAATTTATGGGTTGGATAGAGGTGTAAGTGGTGAAAAAGAGGGGCAGGATTGGAATTTTTAAGAGCATAGAGAGGGACAGGAAGCCTAGAGTTGGAGAAGAGAAAGAGGAATATTGCAGTTACAAGGGAGGGATAGAAGCTTCAGATTTCGAAGGAATGGATAGAAATTTTGTAGTTAGAAGGCAGGAAAAGGAAATTTGAAGTTCAAACAGGGGGCTAGATATTCTAGAGTTGGGAAAGAGGGATAGGAATTCAGATCTGGAAGGGAGGAATAAGAATTTCTGATTTGGAGCAGAGGGATAAAAATTTTATAGTTGAAGGAACGACAAAAATATTATAGTTGAAAGATTGGGATGGAACCTTAGAGTAGAAAGGTAGGGATAGCAATTTGAGTGTTGGAAAAGGGCGATAAGAATTTCAGAGTTTGAACAAAGTGATTGGAACCTTAGAGTTGGAAGCGAAGGTTAGGTATTTTAGGCTTGAAAAAAAAGATAGGAATTTTCGTGGTAGGAAGGAGGATAGGAAGCGATGGGAATTTTGTAATCTAAATGGAGGGATAGGAATTTTAGAGTAAAAAGAAAGGGATGGGGGTATTAGTGTTGAAGGAGAGAGATAGAAATTCAAGTGTTGAAAGGAATGGAGAGGAATTTCAGAGTACGGAGAGAGGGACAGGAATCCTAGAGTTGAAAAAGAGGGATAGGAGTTTCAGAGCTTCAACGGAAAGGTATGAATCTTATTTGAAAGGGAGCGATAGGAATTTCAGAGTTGGAAGAAAGGGATAGGAGTTGTAGAGTTCGAAAAGATAGATATAAAGTTTATGGAAAAGAGGGATGGGAATTTTATATTTAAAAGAAAGGGATAGGAATCTGAGAGTTCGAAGGTTTGGACAGAAAAGTTACAGTTGGAAGAGTGGGATAGGAATTTTAGAGTTAAAAGGGAGGAATGGGAATTCTAGTGTTAGAGAAGAGGAATAAGAATTTTAGATTTGGGATGAAGGAATACAAATTTGAGAGGTGGAAGGGATGGATGGTACTTTTAGTGTTAGGAGAGAGAGTTAGGAATTTAAGTCTTTGAAGAGATAGGTTTTTTGTGTTGGAAAATAAGGATAGGAATGTCAGAATTGGGATGGAGGTATAGAAGCTTGAGAGGTGGTAGGGAGGCATATTTACTTTTAGTTTTAGAAGAAAGAGGTAGAAACTCTAGTTTCGGAAGAGATAGGAATTTTAGTTTTGGAAAAGAGGAATAGGAATTTTAAAGTTGGGATGAAGGAATATAAATTTGAGACATGGTAGGGTGGGATAACTACTTTTATTGTGAGAAGAGAGAGGTAGGTATTTTAGTGTTGGAAGAGATAGGAATTTTAGTGTCGGAAAAAAGGAATACAAATTTTAGAGTTGGGATGAAGGAATAGACCCCTCAGATTCGGGATGGAGGAATAGAAATTTAACAGGAGGCGGGAAGGGATAGTATTTTTAGTGTTAGAAGAGAGTCAGAAATTTTTGTGTTTGAAGAGTTACGTTCTTTTGAGTTTGAAAACAAGAATAGGAATTTTAGAGTTTGAATGGAGTAATATAAACTTAAGAGGCGTTGTGGAGGGATAGTACTTTTATTGTAAGAAGAGAGTCCGGAATTTGAGTTTTAGAAGAGATAGGAATCTTAGTGTTGGAAGAGAGGAATACAAATTTTAGAGTTGGGATAAAGGAATAGAAGTTTAAAAATTTGAAGGTAGGGATGGTACTTTTAGTGTTGCAAGAGAGAGATTTAGGAAGTTTAGTTTTAGAAGAGATAGGAATTTAGTGTTGTGGAAGAGGAATACAAATTTCAAAGTTGGGACCGAGGGATAGAAATTTGAGAGGTGGCAGGAAGGAATAGTACTTTTAGTGTTACAAGAGAGAGTTAGGAATCTTAACCTTGGAAAAGATGGGAATTTCACAATAAGAAAAGAGGAATATGAAGTTCAGATTTGGAATGGAGGAATAGAAATTTAAGAGGTGGTACAGAGAGAGATAGTACTTCTATTTTTTAGAAGATAGTCAGGAATTTCATTTTTGGATGAGATAGGAATTTTAGTGTTGGAAAAGAGGGATACGAATGTCAGTATTCGAAAAGAGGAATACAAATTTAAGAGTTGGGATGGAAGAATAGAAATTGAAGAGGTGTAAGGGAGGGATATTACTTTCAGTGTTACAAGAGAGAGTGAGGAATCTGAGGTTTGGAAAAGATAGGAATTTCAGAGTTGAAATAGAGAAATAGGAAGTTAAGATTTGGAATGAAGGAATTTAAATTTGAAGAGGAGGCGGGGAGGAATAGTACTTTTATTGTTAGGAGAGTGTCAGAAATTTCAGTTTTGGAAAAGATAGGTTTTTTTGAGTTTGATAATTGGTTTTGGAATTTTAGAGTTGGGATGGAGTAATATGAATCTAAGGTGTGGTAGGGAGTGATAGTACATCTAGTGTTAGAAGAGAGTTAGGAATTTCAGTTTTTCAAGAGGTAGGAATTTAAGTGTTCTAAAAGGGGAATACGAATTCCAGTGCTGCAAAAAAGGAATACATATTTCAGAGTTGGGATGGAAGAATATAAGTTTGACAGATGGAAGGGAGGGATAATACTTTTAGTGTTACAAGAGAAAGTTAGGAATCTTATTTTTGGAAAGGATAGAAATTTCTGTGCTGGAAAAGAGGAATAGGAATTTCAGATGTGGAATAAAAGATAGCCAGGAATTTTAATTTTGGAAGGGATAGGAATTTTAGTGTAGGGAAAGAGGGAGATGAATATCAGTGTTCTAAAAAATGAATACAAATTCAAGAGTTGGGATGGAGGAATAGAAATTTAAGAGGTGGATGGAAGGGATAGTACTTTTATTGTTACAAGAAAGAGTTAGGAATCTTTGATTTGGAAAAGATGGGAATTTCACAATTGGAAAAGAGGAATAGGAAGTTCAGATTTGGAATGGGGTAATAGTAATTTGAGAGGAGGTGGGGAGGGAAAGTACTTTCAATGTTGGAAGGGAGTCAGAAATTTTAGTTTTGGAAAAGATAGGTTTTTTGTGTTTGAAAAGAGGTTAAGGAATTTCAGAGTTGGGATGGAGTAATATGAATTTACGAGGTGGTAGGGAGGATAGTACCTTTAGTGTTAGAAGAGAGTTGGGAAGCTGGCAAAGAGGAATAGGAATTTCAGATTTGGAATAGAGTAATAGAAATTTGAGAGGAGGTGGGGAGGAAAAGTACTTTTAGTGTTAGAAGGGAGTGAGAAATAACAGTTTTGGAAAAGATAGGTTTTTTTCATTTTGAAAAGAGGTTTTGGAATTTTAGAGTTGGGATGGAGTAATATGAATTTACGAGGTGGTAGGGAGGATAGTACCTTTAGTGTTGGAAGAGAGTTAGGAAGCTGGCAAAGACGAATAGGAAGTTCAGATTTGAAATGGAGGAATAGAAATTTAAGAGGTGGTAGGGAGGGATAGTACATTTAGTGTTAGAAGAGAGTCAAGAATTTTAGTTTTGGAAGAGATAGTTTTTTTTTTAGTTGGAAAAGAAAAATAGGAATTTTAAAGTTGAGAGGGAGGAATAGGAATATTTATTTGTAATTAAAAGAATTGAATAATAAATAGGAATTTCAGAGTTTGAAGAGAAGAATAGGATTTTAAAGGTTGCAAGAGAGGAATAAGGTTTTGAAGGTTAAAAAAAATGTATTTCAGAGTAGAAAGAGAGGGGAAAATCGAATTGAATTTAAATCCAAATGCTCCTTTGGTGTAAAAGCCCCTCGGGGTAGAATTGAAAGCCAGCTAATTAAGTCCCCTTTTTTACGACCGCAATTTTAAAAAAATTCTAGGAGAAAAAAGCAAACTATATTTAGGGGAATGAAATCGTTTTGTTGGTGGAGCTGCACGCAGGTAGTAAGGTGTATACATATTTGTTGCCTCGTGGACCTATTATAGTAATTTCACGGTACTATCGCATCGGCGCGCTTCGAGAAGCAGGACTAATTTCATTAGGGATAAAGATCATCATTATTTTTCAGCGACCGTCCCGAAAATTGCGGCCCGTGGGCCTCTTTCTTTCCGCCATCCGATTTATACCGATCCACCCTCTCCGACAAAATTCTAAAAGTACACTTTGATAATGACCCGGGTAATTTAATAATTTTCGCCGGAATCCTCTTTAGAAAAATCCCCAATTTGAGAAAAAGTTTGATTTATTGCGATCTGGAATAGAATTATTGTATTTAGTTATGGAGACCGTAATCAAAAGATTTTTTAGAAGATCTTTTTTTTAACTTGAATCAGGACTTATCTACTTAGATCATTCTATTTTTCTTATTGGAAAAAAAAAAATTGGAAGAATCAGATTTTTTTTAAACTGCGAATTTCAATAATTTTTTTTTATATTTCATACATTCATGTCTCATCTGGAATGAATCTTTCAGGTCTTCATAGGTAGAAGAGAAAATGTAAAAAAAAAATCAGAAAATTCAAATAAGACTGATTTTTTACTAAAAAAAAATCTTCAATTTAATGTCAGTTTAATTTTTAAACGTAGATTATACTCATTTTCATATCGAAAAAAAATAAATAATAAGAACAATCTGATTTTTTTAAATTGCGAATTTTATAAACATCCTTCAAACAATAATTGAACACTGGAAGATATATTTTTAAAAATTATTATTTTTTCATTTATTCATTTTTTATTTTATTTTTTTATTTTATATATTCATGTCTCATTTTTAATAAATCTCTACGGTGTTCATAGGTAAAAAAAAATGTCAAAAATATAACAAATTAAAAATAAGGGTTTGATTTTTTTATTTAAAACAGAAATATTCTTCAATTTAAGTTCAATTTAATTTCAATAATTAGGTTATTATATTTTTCTTATTGCAAAAAAAAGGAACTGATAATGCAATTAATAATACACACAATATTTAAACAATAAAAAATCTATTTTTACAAATTATTATTTTTTATTATTTTTTTATTTATCTTATACATTCATGTCTCATTTTTAATAAATTTGATTGATGGTGATAGGTAAAAGTGAAAATGTCAAGAAACTCACAAAATTAAAATAATACTGTGATTTTTCATTCGAAAAAAAATCTCCAATTTAATTTCAATTTAATTTTAATACTCAGATTATTCTCATTTCCTTATTGCAAAAAAAGGAATAAAAAAACAATCAGATTTTTTTCAAATTGTGAATTTTATTATTATCCTTTAAACAATATTTGAACAATAAAATATATATTTTTACAAATTATTATTCATTTAGTTAGTTTTTTATGATCTTTTTATTATTATTTTTCTATTTTTTATTTTATACATTCATGTCTCATTTCAATTTAATTTCAATTTAATTTTAATTTCAATTTTAATTAATATTTCACTTTGGTATTTCATTTATTTATTTATTTTATCACTTATTTTCAATAATTTTATTAATCCATTTTTAGGATTTTTACAGTTCATAATCAGTATATGTTTACAGTATAAGTTTACAATTTAGAATCATGAAATTCTGAAAAATTTTTGGACAAGAAGATTCTTGAGGATTTGTAATTGGAGATTCTTCTTTTTTTATTGTGTTTCATTGAAAACGAAATTTTTAATAAATTTTTAAAAATAAATTTTAATATTTTATAACTGAACATTTTTGAGTTTCAAATGTGAGTGAAGAAAAGTTTTTGAATTTCGACGATTTTAAAAATGAAAATTCCAAATCTAATAAATTGAAGACATTCCGAAGTAAGTCTTCAGAATTAGAGAATTTTTAATCGTGAATTTTCAAAATAAAAAATTCTTCAATTTTGAAATTATCGAATTTCAAATTATTTGATTTTTAAGATTTGAATTCTAAAGGTTTATATTTTTTTATTTTTTTGGAATGGTCAAGCTTCTCATTCACAATTTTTAAAGTTAAAGAAATTTTGAATATAAATCATCATTATTAGAAAATTTCAAATTCCATTTTTAAATTAATTTTCAATTCATAATTTTACGATTTTGAAGAGTTACGAATGAGAACTCTTCTTCATCCAAAATTCAATTTTTTTTCTTAAAAATCCATTTTTTAGTTAAAGATACATAATTTCAGCTGAGAATTTATCAAATTGTTTAAAAATTATATATATTTTTAAAATTAGTTTTTTATTGAAGAAAAAGCTTTTTTATTCAATGAAAAATTTAATTATTCTACTTTTGGTTGTAAATTTCTTTTTTTATTTGAAAATTCAAATGTTTGGTTGAAAATTTATCTTTTTTGATCGAAAATACAACTACTAGGTTAAAAATTTATGAAATTATTTCGAAAATTTGTCATGAGAATATAATTCATCGAAATTTCAGAATTTTTAATAGTACACCTTGTAAGTATTACAATTTTTATTTTTGAATATTCTAAATTAAAATATATTTAATTCAAAAGACTGACATTTTAAAGGTATATAATTATGATTTTTTTGTTTTTTTGTTTTTTAATAGTTCGATTTTAAATATTTATAATCAAACACTCTCCAATTTTAAAGATTTATAATAGAAAAATTCAATTTTGATGATTTTGAAAATCAAAAGTTAAGCTTTTTATCTCAAATCTTCAAAATTGGATAATTTTATAATAAATTTTCAAAATAACAGGATTTCTTATTGTCAAACTTGAGACTTGGATTATTTTTAATTGAAAATTTTTTAAATAGAAAAATAATAATTCAAAACATTTTTAATTCACAGTTTAACGATTTTAAAGAGTTTTTACAATTGAAATCTCATCAATTTTGAAGTTTTCGTTGAAAATGAAATTTTTAGCTGAAAATTCAACTATTTTATTATTATTTTTCTTCAAATAATTTTTCAAATAATTTTTAATTTTTAATAATTTTTTCAATAATTAAAAATTTTCAAAATAATTTTACCCTGATAAACAACACGAACATCATTCTGGACATTTTATTTTTTATTGCAAATTCATCTTTTCCATTTTAAACTTCAACAACATGCTTAAAAATATAGTTAAAAATTAAAAGATTTGGTTGAAAATTAATGCATTTCGTTAAAAATTTGTATTTTTGGTAGAAAATTATTTCTTTCGGCTTGAAATTCATTTTTTTGGTGGGAAATTTAATTGGTTTGTTGAAAGTCAAAGTATTTTGTTAAAAATCAATTTGTTGTTTGTAGATTAATTATTTTAGTTGAAAATTCTCATTCTTTCCCAAATAAAAACTATTTTTTTGGAAATTTAACTACAGGAATATTAATAGATATTTATGAATTTAGATGTGGAACAGAAATTTAATAAATTAAAGAAAAAAATTTTTTGATTCAGATTGAATTTTTCTTGTTTGAAAATATCAATTTTCAATGAAAAATTGAATTGTTGAATTTTCATACTGAATAATTTATTTTCAAGAAGAAAAAAACGAAAAAAAAATTTAACCAAAGTGCTGAATATTTTTAAAAATGCTCATTTAACATAGTTGTTCAGCTCTCATCAAACAGTTAAATTTTAGACCAAAAAATATGAACTGTTAATGAAACAAATCAAGCTTCTCAAAAAAATTATAGAATTCTGAAGCAAAAAAAAAAATATATACAAAACAATTACATTTTTAACCCGGAATTATTATTTTCAATCATAAATTCAATTTTCGATAAAATAATTAAATTTTCATAAAAATAGTTTAATTTTCATTCATAAATGTGAAATTTCTACCAACAAAATATGAATTAACAATTGAAGAAATAAATTTGCAAAAAAGCAACGGAAAACAAAATTTCAAATGAAATGATGAATCTTAAACAAAAAAATTAATTTTTCAAAAATTTTTCAACTTCAAAGCAATTAGTTAATTTTTTAACTAAAAAAGACGTAATTTGAACAAAATTGTAAAATCCGCGAAAAAAAAAGATTTATTTTATCTAATTTATTTATTTAATTTATTTATTGAAAATATTATTTCGTATAAAAATGGAATAGTTAAATTTACAACCAAATAGTAGACTTTTCAAAAAAAAAGAATTATTAACAAATATTTAAATTTGAAGCTGAATAGATAAATTGTTATGATAATTTTTCAAACAAGAAGAGTATTCTTCTCAAAATGTAAAAATTAAATTTTCAACCAAATTGATGAATCTTCAACCAAGAGAGTGATTTTTTAACAAATTAGTGCATCTTCATACCAAATAGTCAAATTTTTGACCAAAAAAGATGACTTTATTACAAAATAGTTTCATTTAAAAAAACCAATTTTCAACCAAGTAGTATAGCGTTTAGCCAAGCGAGATAAATTCCTAAAAAGAAAACAAAAATTTGTTTTCTTGGACAAAAATAACAAAGAGGAAAGAAAAATGTGATTTTTCAATCAAGAAGATTCCACTTTCTATAAATGTACTAATTAAATTTTCAAATAAATGATAAAATGTTTAACCAAGCGAGATAAATTCGGAACGAAAAATTTGATATTATACTTTTTAAACCAAAACAGTTGAATTCATTAATTTAGACAGCATTAAAGCATTTTCAACCAAATAGTTGAATTTTCAACTAAGAAAGTTAAATTTTCAGTTAAGCATATCATTTTCAACATAAAATAGAAAATTTGAATTTTTAGTTAAACCATTAATTCTTAAAAAGAAAGAAATTTTTAAGAAAATATTTGAATAGTTGAATTTTCAACAAAATAGTAGAATGTTCAACCAAGCGAGATGAATTCGGAATCAAAGATATAATAGTAGACTTTTCACCCAAAAACAGTTGGATTTATTAATTCAGCCAGAATTTGAACATTCTCAACTAGATAGTTGAATTTTCAAGCAACAAAATTCAAGTTTCAGTTGAGCATGTCAATTTTCAACAAAAATTCGAATTGTTAAATTCTTAGTTAAGAAACTAATTCTTAACAAAAAATAAGAAATTTTCAAGGAATAGTCGAATTTTTAACCAAAGAGATGAATTTCCAACCAAAATGATAAATCTTTAAAAAAAAAGGAATTTTAATGTATGGAATTCCTGAAAATAAAAAAAGAATCCAACGATAAAATTTGAACAACCACCACAAAATTCTCTTATTGCAATTCCTAAAAAGAGAACTAAAATTTTTTTTTTTTTTTGAAAAAAATTACAAAAAGGAAAGATAAATGTGATTTTTTAATCAAGAAGATTCCATTTTCTATAAATGTAATAGTTAAATTTTTAAATAAATAGTAAAATGTTTAACCAAGCGAGATCAATACGGAACGATAAATTTAATATTAGACTTGTTAAACACAAACACTTGAATTCATTAATTTAGATAGAATTTAAACATTTCTGAACCAATACTTGAAATTTCAACTAAAAAAGTTCAATTTTAAGTTAGGCATATCAATTTTCAACCGAGATTAGAATAGTTGAATCTTCAGTTGAAAAATTATTTCTCTACGCAACAAGAGAAATTTTCAAGAAATTAGTTGAATTTTCAGCCAAAGAGAAGAATTTACAACTACAATTATAAATCTTAAAAAAAGAAATTTTCAAAAAAAGAGTTCATTCAACCCAAAATGTGATTTTTTGACTAAGAAGATTCAATTTTTTTCAAATCGGAATGGTTACATTTCTAAGCAAATATTATAATGTTTAGCCAAGCGAGATAAATTCGGAATAAAAAATATAATAGTAGACTTCTTCAGTATGCCTAACTTCAGTTTGGCATATCAATTTTCAACAAAAGAGTTCACTCAGCCCAGAATGTGATTCTTTGACTGTCCAATCAAGCAAGATAAATTCGAAATCAAAAATTTAATAGTAGACTTCTCAACCAAAAATAGTTGGATTCAATAATTTAGACAAAATTTGAACATTTTCAATCACATACTTTTCAGACAATGAGATGAATGTTAAAGTAATCTGATAAATCTTGAGAAAAGAAATTTTTCACAGAAGAGTT
>CAKNXH010000469.1:49756-98217 GCA_932178445.1 Andricus quercusramuli
CCCCCCCCCCCCCCCCCCCCCCCCCCCCCCCCCCCCCCCACAAATTGAACCCTACCCTTCAAAACCTTCTCATGAATACCCACATTGTTGAAGGTCTCTGACAGTATAAAAATACGTGGGTGGGTTCCAACACGAGGGGGGGGGAGGTGTTAACTCAAATTTTAACTCTACTCTCCACGACCTTTAAATGGATACCCATATTGTTACAGTTTTCTAACAGTATAAAAATACCTCAGATGGTGTTCCAAAGTAATGGTGAGGGGGGGGGGTGAACACAAATTTTAATTCTACTCTTCAAGACCTTTTCATAGATACCCATATTATTGGGGGTTTTCAAAAGTATTGAAGTACATATTGGGAGGTTCACAATAGGGGGGGGGGCAACTCGAATCGAATAGTTTTGTCAAATCAAAGCTTGTAAGAAGCAGATTTCTCAGTAAACATCAGCTAATCGAGTTTGCTCACGTGTCGAGATAAGAAAGCACTTTAGAACAAACACAATTCAATATTCTTTCATTGCCCCCCCCCCCACTCTTCCTGATTTTCTATATCATTGGCTGGCCACACCACAAAACTCGGAACCACGTGACTCACGATACCGGAACCGCACCAAAAAAATCAAATCACTCGCGTAGAGACACTGGCTTCGAATCACGTGCTTCCGGGTTGCCCCCCCCCCCCACACTTTCAGTCTATTTTCCCTCTCCCTCCTCCCGAAAATATGGCCTATTGTGTGCTTTTTGCTCTCATTTTTCTCCTTCCCTACTTTTCACAGAGACACGATTCAGATCGAAGAACAAACGAAGAGATTTTCTTTTCTCCCTAGTGAGATAATGAGAGAAAAGGTGAAATAAGAAGGAAGAGAAGAATTTTTGGATGAACTGGAGCGAGGACCTTCTATCTGCCGCGAGCTGAACGAGTAAGTGAGCCGCAGTCGGGAGCGGAACTTTGGCATACTGGGAGTATGGTAAGTAGGTACATCCCTGCCACCACCGTGTTCGCCGGGTGCCCATCGTTACGGTGTCCCACCCCACCCCCGATTCGCGTCACCATAAAATCGTGCCACTCCCCGCTTTACCGCCCCACGTGCGCCGGGAGGACGACGCGCCCGGAGCTTTACGTGGGGTCCAGGAGCGTAGCTATTAAAATGAAACTTTCATTGAGAAGGATTTTTTTGATGGGGTGAGTTCAAATAGTGAAGGGGGGGGGGGGAGGTCAACTTAAGAAGAGAAGACCATTGAGGGTAGTTTTGCGGAGGAGAAGTGGAAGAGGTTAAAATTTGTCATTACTATTGAAATAATGCCAGTGAAAGTAAATAAACTGACAAGGGAAAGTGTTATAAATAAAAAAATCAAATTTGAAATGAATGAATTCTAGGTTCTGGGTTCTTTCCTCAATCATAGGGGTTCCTGTTTAGAACCACTTGAACTCGAAGAGGTTTATTTTAGAGCACTAAACCCTTTAGGGATTCATTTTGAAATACCTTAGGTGCTTGAACTCAAAGTTGTTCAATTTCAAAATCTGCAAACTCTAAGGGGATCAATTTTGAATCTGCAGACTAAAAGGGGTTCAAACAACAAACCTAGAGAGATTCCAGATTGAAAAACAGCGAACTCAAAGGGCAAATGGTTCTGAGCTTTAAGCACTTCAAGCTTCACATTAGCACATTTGAAACTCAAAGGGGTTCAATTCCAAAATCTGTTAAATTAAAAGGGTTCAATTGCAAAATCTGAAAACTCAAAGGGGTTCTTCAAAGAATCTAAAAACTCCGAGGGTGACATTTCTGGATATGCAAATACAAAGGGGTTGAACTTAGAAAAGCAACAAATCAGAAGGGGTTCAAGTTACAAAAACGATGAACTCAAAGAGGTTCAAGTTTTGGGAGCAACAAACTTAAAGAGGATTCAGGCTAAAACACTGCAAACTCAAAATGCGGAGCATTTAAAGGCTTTGAACTCTTCAGGCTTTCTATTTAATATATCTAAAACTGGAAGGGGTTCAATTGTAAAATTTGTAAACTCAAAGGGGTTCAATATCAAAATCTAAAAATTCTGAGGGGTGAAATTTTGTAATCTGCAAATTAAATGGGGTTGAACTGAGAGAAGCGACAAATTAGGAGGGGTTCAAGTTAGAAAATCGATTAACTTGAAGGGGTTCAAGTTTCTAAAACAAAAAACTTGAAGAGGTTCTAGGTTAGAAAACTGTAAAATCAAAAGGCAAAGGGTTTCAAGCTTTGCACAGTTCAAGCTTGACACTTAACATATTTGAAACTGGAAGGGGTTCAATTTCAAAATCTGTAGAGTCAAGAGGGTTCAATTGCAAAATCAAAAAACTCAAAGGGTTTCTTTGAAAAATCTAAAAACTCCAAGGGTTACATTTATTAATCTCTAAACACAAAGGGGTTGAACTTAGAGAAGCGACAAATTAGAAGGGGTTCAAGCTGCAAAAACGATTAATTTAAAAGGGTTCAAGTTTTGAAAACAACAAAACTGAAGAGGTTCCAGTTTCAAAAAATGCAAACTCAAGAGGCAAAGGGTTTTAAGCTCTAAATCCTTTAGGCTTGATATTTAATACGTCTTAAACTGAGAGGGGTTCAATTGTAATATCTTTAAACTCGAAGCGGTTCAATATTCAAATCTAAAAACTCTAAGGGGTGACATTTTTAAATCTGCAAATTCAAAGGGGTTCAACTTAGCCAAGCAACAAATAAAAAGGGGTTCAATTAAGGAAAATATGAACTCAAAGGGGTCCAAGTTTTGAGAACAACAAACTTAAAGAGGTTTCAGGCTGCGGAGGGTTTAAAGGCTTTGAACTCTTCAGGCTTTCTATTTAATAGATCTAAAACTGGAAGGGGTTCAATTGTAAAATTTTTAAACTCAAAGGGGTTCAATATCAAAATCTAAAAATTCTAAGGGGTGAAATTTTGTAATCTGCAAATTAAATGGGGTTGAACTGAGAGGAGCGACAAATTAGGAGGGGTTCAATTTAGAAAATCGATTAACTTGAAGGGGTTCAATATTCAAATCTAAAACCTCTAAGGGGTGACATTTTTAAATCTGCAAATTCAAAGGGGTTGAACTTAACAAAGCGACAAATAAGAAGGGGTTTAATTAAGGAAAATGATAAACTCAAAGGGGTTCAATTTCAAGATCTGCAAGCTCGAAGGGGTTCAATATTTGTAAGAACAAAAACTCAAATGGTAAGGTGTTTTGAGCCTCATAGATTTGAGCTCTCCGGATGTTATATTAAAAACATCCTTATCTTAAAGTGGTCAAAACTCCAAATCTGGAAACTCAGAGGGGTTCAAATTTTTAAATGATAAAACTCAAGATGGGTACAATATTACAATCTGAAAACTCTATAGGGTTCAATTTGTAAGTCTTTAAACTCAAAGAGGTTGAACTTTAAAAAACGACGAACTCAAGGGGGTTCCATGTATAAAAAACAAAGAACTCAATGAGGTTCTATTTGAAAAATTTGGAAACTCAAAGAGTAAATGGTTTTTAGCTTTGAACCCTCAAGGTTATATTTGAAACATTTAAAATAAAATTTATTTAAAATTTTATTAAAAATGTTTCAAATCTTTGAACTCAAAGAGGTTCCATTTTTGAATATTTGAACTCAAAGGGGTTCGATTATTAAATCCCAATAATCGGAGGGGTTCATGTTCTGGAAACGGTCAGTTCAAAAATGTTCAATATCAAAATATGGAAACTCTGAGTGGTTCAATTTATGAACCCCAAACTCGAAAGGGTTCAAGTTCAAAGACGATCAATCAAAAGGCGTTCAATATTAAAATACGAAACTCGGAGGGGTTCAATTTTCAAGTCTTCAAACAAAAAGGGGTTCCGCTTTCAAAACTCTCAACGCAAAAGGATACAAGTTGAAAAAAACTGTAAGCTCAAAGGGGTTCAAGTTGAAAAGTTACGAAATTAAAGAGGTTCAAGCTTCTAACTTATGATCTAACAAATATTCGATCATGAAAGATATTCAAGGGGTTCAAGTCCGGAAGGAACGAGATTCCAAGTCCTTAAGCTTAAAAACTTCAGTCCGAAAGGTTTTAAGCTCATCTAGGGAGATAGACATGATGTGTAAAGGTAAGTTTGTCTGCATGTTAATATTTAAAATAGATGATTGACCTACTTTTTCAAGAATCAGTCAATGAAATGATAGGTCAAATACTGAAGTAGAATTTTGCGACAGTGACTGAGAAATTTTTCAAGACAATGCATCGCCCACAAAATCTATGGAGATAAATATATTAGGTGGAGGTCAATTTTTAGGAGAACAGTATTGAAAATGAATGATTGACCTACTTTTTCAAGAATCAGTCAATGAAATGATAGGTCAAATACTAAAGTAGAATTTTGCAACAGTGACTGAGCAATTTTCGAAGACAATGCATCATCCAAAAGTTGATTGAGTCACAAAATCGTGGGTCATGAATTTATTAGGTGGAGGTCAGTTTTTTGTAAAACAGTATTGAAAAAAGATGATTGTCCTACTGTTCGTAGACTCACCCAACGAAATGATAGGCCTAGGACTGAAGTACAGTATTGCAATGATGACTAACAAGCATTTCCGGAAGACAGTGCATTATCAGAAGGTTGTTGGAGACATACAATCTGGGTACATAGACAAAGGGGAAGGTTGGTTTCTTGTATAAGAGTGTTGAAAATAGATAATTGACCTAATTTTCCCAGGTTGAATCCCAAATGCTATCTGTCTGAAACAAATACGATTGAATAAATGTAGTTTCTGAATCTTATTTGATTTTACGAAAGTGTTAAACATGGCTGATTGGCCTACATTTTCAAGCAATAATCAATAAATGATACGTCTAATACTAAATTAGATGTCCGTTGCAACGAGAACTGAATTTCGCAAGACAATGCATCTTCCCAAGGTTGGAGAGAGAAACTCCAGGGACATAGACAAATGCGCTCTTTCCGTTGTGGATAGGGTCAAGGGTCACTTTGGCCTAACCTAATACGACTCTGGTGGAGAAAGATCTATGCGGACCGGAAGGTACCATACCCGGAAGGCATTACTACCCCTCTAATTTCTTTACGATCATAATACCATTGGTCACGCTCTTGCTTCTGCAGAGCTTACGACCAAATCGATCGTTCCGGATCGTTCTTCACTCTTGGACATTTGGAGAAAGAATTCCTTTTTAAATCGAATAATTCAAAGAATCTTTTAGTTTAAGACAATCTAGAATTAGTCTGGAGCAATGAAAAGTAGGTCTATCACAATAAAAGTGAGTCAAATTGAGCCAATTTGAGCCGATCACATCAGCCTCGACCACGTCACCAGGCAGTCTGTTCTTTGATGAGTTTGATGAGTTCTGTGTTTGAGCATTCAAGATATTTTCAATTGGATGATTTTTTTTACTTCAGGCATTCTATAATTAGCCTAGGGCAGTAAAAAGTAGGTCTATCACAATAAAAGTGATTCAAATTGAGCCAATTTGAGCCGATCACATCAGACTCGACCACGTCACCAGGCAGTCTGTTCTTTGATGAGTTTGATGAGTTCTGTGTTTGAGCATTCAAGATATATCGAATTGAATGCATTTTTCTCAGATTCAGACACTCTATAATTAGTCTCGAGCAATAAAAAGTAGGTCTATCACAATAAGAGTAAGTCAAATTGAAGATTGCTTCGAGAGCTTGTCAGAGTTAATTTCCAGCGAAGTGAAGGGAAGGGAAAAATAAGAGGAAATCGAGAATGGGTTTCGAAGAGACTGGAGGTGCTCTTGAGAGAAGCTGCTCGCTGGTGCGGGAGGTAACTCGTTGGTGGTAGTGCCAGGGAGCACCGAGTGGCTCGAGGCACAATGAGCCTATCAGATTATATTTCTATTTTCGACACGCGGCCTATCGCGCAATCCCATCTCTCAGGCACGGCTACCACTCCCGCAGTCCATAGCACACACACAACCCAGTTCCACTTTCCGCCCGCCTACAATCTACATGTATTGAAAATGAATTCCCTTGCACACTTGCAAGTACTAGGCTTATATGCTATATGGTTTCAATAGCCTCCAGGCTCAATCCTGACGCTGATTCTGCTTCTGCTCCTGCATCTTTCGAGCCTTTAATTGCTGACGTTACATGCCTTTTCACGCGTGACAGAGTCTCAGCAGGTGATGGGTCTGTATTCACAATGATTGTTAAAAATTATTATTTGTTAAGGGACTATCCATAAAATACGTCACCATTTTAGGACTGTTTTTGGATGAGAGTATTGATAATAGGTGATTGACTAAGCTTTTTTTTTGATTATCCACTCAAATGGTAGGTCTAATATTGAAGTAGAATCTTGCTTTATCGACTTGGTCAATTTTAAAGACAATGCATCTTCCAAAGCTTCTGAGGGATAGAAAATTGAGGGGCATGATATCGAGGATCAAGGTTATATTTTTTGGGGTGAGAGTACTGAAAATACATTACTGACATGCCTTTTCTTTGATTACTCATTGTTATGATAGGTCTAATACTGAAGTAGAATATTGCATCAATGACTGGGCAAGTTTTGGAAGATGATGCATCTACCAAAGTTTCTAAGAGACAGAAAAGCGAAGAACATGAACATAATAAGTAGAGATAAGTTTTTTGGATAAGAGTATTGCGAACAGATGATTGACCTACCTTTTCTTAAATTACACATTGAAATGATAGGCCTAATGCTAAAGTAGAATATTGCATTAGTGTCTAGGTCAATTTGTGAGATAGTGCATCTGCCTAAGTTGAATAATGACAGATAATCTAGGTTTATAGACATAGTGGGTACGGATAAGTTTATCAGATGAGAGTTTTGCAAATAGAGGATTGACCTTCGTTTTCTTCAACTATCTACCGAAATGATAGGTCTCATACTGAAGTAGGATCTTGTCACATCGACTTGGTCAATTTGGAAGACAATGCATCTTCAGAAGTTTCTTAGAAATAGAAAATTTGAGGAAAATTTGAGGCTCAAGGTGAGTTTTTTGGATTGCAGTACCGAAAATACATGATTGACTTACTTCTCCTTCGATTATCCACTTTTATCATAGGTCTAATACAACAGTAGAATATTGAATTCGTGCCTTACTTAATAAGAAAGACAATGCATTTTGTCGAAGTCCCTTGAAAACAGAAAATTTAATGACAAAGACATAGCGAGTGAAGACAATTTTTGTTGTATCAGAGTATTGAAAATAGATGATTGACCTAACTTTCCTTTAATTTTCCGTCAAAATGATAGGTCTAAAGATTATTTGGAATATTGCATAAGTGATCGGGTCAATTTGCAAGACAATGCATCTGCCCAAGTTTAAGAAAGACAGAAAGTCCTAGTACATAGACATAGTAGGTAAGAATGAGTTTTTTGGATGAGAGTATTTCAGATTGACGATTGACACCTACCTTTCCTCAAGAGATATAAGATCCAAGGACATAGAGATAGTAAATAAAGATAAGTTTTTTGGATGAGAGTATTGCAAAAAGATGATTGACCTACCTTTTTCAAATTTTCTACTAAATGAGAGGTCTAATACTGAAGTAGAATATTGCACAAGCGATCAGGTCTATTTCGAAGACAATGCATCTTCCTAAGTTTAAGAAAGGCAGAAAATCTAGCTACGTAGACATGGTAGGTGAGGATAAGTTTTTTCGATAAAAGTATTGCAAATAGACGATTGACCTACCTTTTCTTTCATTATCCGCATAAACAATAGGTCTAATACTGTGGTGGAGTATTGAATTAGTGATCAGGTCAACTCGAAGGACAATGCATCTTCCTAAGTTTAGGGAAGACAGAAAATCTAGGTACATAGACATAGTAGGTGAGGATACGTTTTTTGGATAAGAGTATTGAAAATAGACGATTGACCTACCTTTTCTTTCATTATTTGCCGAAATGAAAGGTCTAATACTAAAGTAGAACATTGCATTAGAGACTAGGAAAGTTTGGAAGACAAATATTTTCCAAAATAGTTGAATTTTAAAGAAATCATTTAAATTCTTGATGCCAAAAGACAAATTCTGTTGAAGATAGTTGAATAATTAACAAAACAGTTTATTTTCAGCCAGGTAAATTTCAACAAAAAGATTAATTTTCGACAAAAAATATTAATTTCCTAACCAAAAAGATGAATTTTTAATAGAATACATGACTTTTCTGATAAAAAGTTTATTTTCAAACTTAGAAAGAATGAATTTCCACCAAAAAATGGAACTGTTAAATTTCCAGATGAAAAATTAACTTTTAAACAAAGAAAACGAATTTTAAAGAAATCTGGCTCAAAGGATCAAATCATTGTTTGACAATAAGATGCTAGTAATAATATGAAAAGTGAAAAATCGCATCGAAACTCAAATTCCAAAGGCCTAGTTTGAATGAAATCTCTTTTTTAGGGCAATCTGTTTTTGATAATTTTCAAATCCGGCTCGAAGGACCCAATTTCATTTTGATGATTATATGAAAGTAATAATACGAAAATTGTGAATCGCACCAATGTCAATATTTCAAAGGCCTATTTTGATTGAAATCTCTGTTTTAAGGCAATCTGTCTTTAATAATTCTCAAATCCAGCTCGAAGGACCAAAAGTCAGATAATGATATGGAAGTAATAATACGACAGTTGTAAATTGCACCAGAGCCAAGATTACAAGGGCATAGTTCGATTGGAATGTCTATTTTAGGACAATCTGTTTTCAATCATTCTCAAATCCGGCTCGAAGGACCAAAAGTGTGATAATTACATGAAAGTTATAATAGGACAATTGTTAATCGCACCAGAGCCAAGATTTTGAAGGCTTGTTTAATTCAAATCTCTATTTTAAGGAAATCTGTTGTTAATAATCCTCAAATCTGGCTAGAAGGACCAAATTTCAGCCTGATAATGCAAGTAATAATACGACAATTCTAAATCGCACAATAGCTGAAATTCCAAAGGCCTAGTTTGACTGGGTTCTACTTTCTGTAGGTCAAACACGTTTGATTGTAGTTTACGTCCGGCTCGAAGGACCAAACTTCTCTCTGGCAATTATACAAGAGTCATTCTTCAATTTGTCTCTGGCCTCTTGATCCCATTATGTGTAATAATAACGATAATAATACCATACATGGTGAACAGGCTCTGCTAATATCGTCACGTCAGGTAGTTATAGTCATCCGGTTCCATAATAAAAGGGTCGGTATGTGGAGGCAGCCCTAGGACGTAAATGTCAACCCTTGCCGTAAAAGCTAGTACAGGCTGGTATAATAACCGTACCACATTTCCCCGAGACGTTTTATTAAAGAGGAAAAAATGTAACAACCTCAAGCTGAAAAAATAATGAAGTGTAGGAATAATTTTACTACGAAAGGTGTTCATGCGAGACCGGGAGGTGTGAAGATATATTCAGTTTGAGCCTTATTCTTATAGTATTCAGAATTCTCCTAATTTCTTCAGTATTCAGGATTGCCTGAATTCTTTGCATTTTCAGAATTCCTACAATATTCAGAATTTCACGAATTCCTTCAATATTTAGAATTCCAAGAATTTCTTAAATATTCAGAATTCCAGGAATTCCTTTCATATTCAGAATTCCAGGAATTACTCCAATATTCAGAATTCAACGAATTCCTTCAATATTCGGATTTCCGTGAATTTCTTTAATTTTCGAGATTCCAGAAATACTGTGAATTCTCTGAATTACTTGAATCCTCTGAATTCCTCGTCTTTTATGAATTTCTTGAATATTTAGAATTCCACGAGTTCCTTCAATATTCCGAATTCCAGGAATGACATCAATGTTCAGAATTTAAAAAATTTCTTCAATATTCAGAATTCCGCGAATTTCTTCAGTATTCGGGATTCCACAAATTCTTTGAATTTTCTGAATTCCTCGAATCCTTTGAATTTCTTGTCTTTTATGAATTCCTTGAATATTTTCAAGTCCCTGAATTCCTTGATTGTTCAGAATTCTTTCAATATTCAGAATTCTCTGAATTCCTTCAATATTCAGAATTCATTCAATATTTAGAATTTTCGGGATTCCATGAATATTCAGAATTCCACGAGTTCCTTCAATATTCCGAATTCCAGGAATTTCTTCAATTTGCGAATCCCTGAATTCCTTTACTATTCATAATTCTCATAATCCCTTCAATATTCAGAATTCTCTTAATTTTCTAAATATTCAGAATTCCAAGAATTCCTTCAAAATTCAGAATTCCAAGAATTCCTCCAATATTCAGAATTCCAGAAATTACTTCAATATTCAGAATTCAACGAATTCCTTTATTATTCGGATTTCCGCAAATTTCTTTAATTTTTGGGATTCCACAAATTCTTTGAATTCTCTGAATTCCTTGAATATTTAGAATTCTTCCAATATTTAGAATTCTGCGGATTCCTTGAATATTCAGAATTCCACGAACTCCTTGAATATTCAGAATTCCAGGAATTACTGCAATATTCAGAATTCAACAAATTCCTTGAATATTCGGAATTATTAAATTTCTTGAATATTCAGAATTCTAAATTCCCGGAAATTCCAGAATTCCCAATACTCAGAACTCTCTGAATGCCTTCAATATTAGGAATTCTTTGAATTCCTATATTATCCAGAGTTCTACATATTCCTATCACATTCAGAATTCTGTGAGTTTTGAATTTTGAATTCTTTAAATTCCTAGAATTCTCTGAATTTTCGAAATTCCTCAATTAATCGGAATTCTCTAAATTACCTTAATATTCAAAATTTTCCTAATCCCTTGAATATTTAGAATTCCCTTAGTTCCTTGAATATTCAAAATTCTCTAAAGTTTTCAAATATTCGGAATTTCCTAAATTCCTTGTATATTCAAAATTCTTGAAGTTCTTTGAATTCTCTGAATTCTTCGAATCCTATGAATTTCTTCAATAATCAGAATTCTCTAAATTCCTTCCACATTCAGAATCCCCGAATTCCTTGAATATTCAGAATTCTACAAATTTCTCGAATATTCAGAACTTTCTAAATTCCGCAAATTTTTGGTTAAAAAGTCATATTTTTTGAAAATTAAATTGCTCAGGAGATAACTTGTCTTCTTAGCTTAGAAATTCATCCACATTTTTGTTCAAAGTTAAGGTATTCTGTTGAAACTTCATCCTATTTATGAAAAATTATTTTTCTTGTTCAAAAATATATAGTTTTTATTGAACATGTAACTATTCGGCTACAAATCTTTTTGGTTGAAAATTGAAAAACTTGGTTGAAAATTAGACTAATTTATTAAAAATTCTTGTTTGTTGAGAATTTATCTTCTTGAATGAAGATCGAGCTATTCAATCAAAAATTCACCAATTTTTTGGAAATTTATATATTTTGTTGAAAAATGGTCCTTTCTGAAAGAAAAAAAATGTTTTGGGTGAAAAATTCGTCTCTTTGCTAGAAAATTTAACTATTTGGTGAAAATTGTTTTGACTGGAAATGCATCATTTTACTTACAAGAAACAGACTGTTTTCTTCAAATCCTCTTTTTTCATTGAAAATTTTACTCTTTCGTTAAAAATACATCTTCTTGGACTGGAACTTAATTTTCTTGTCTTATGGCCATCCACATTGTCACATTGGCAATTGGCAAATAAACGCACTAGAAACACACTATTTTGTTCGAATCATTTTTTTTTTTAAATTCAACTCTTTTGTAAAATATCCGTCATTTTGGATTAAAATTTTATTTTCTCACCTTCTGGTCAACCAAATTGTCACGTTGGTAATTGGCAACTGATCTTATTAGAAACACACTATTTTCTTCAAGTCATCTTCGTTTTTTCCAAATTTAACTCTTTTGTTGAAAATACTTCTTCTTGGACTGAAACTTCATTTCTTATCTTACAGTTCTCCACATTATCACGTTGGCATTTGTTAAATGAGCTCACAAGAAACACACTATTCTGTTCGAATAATGTTTTTTCTCAAATTTACCTCTTTTGTTAAAAATCCGTCATTTTGGCTTGAAACTTCATTCTTGTAACATCTGGTCCACCATATTGCCACGTTGGCAGTTGGCAACTGATCTCACTAGAAACAGACTGTCTTGTTTCAATCATTTGTTTTAATTTAACTTTTTTGTTAAACGTCCGTCATTTTGGATTGAAACTTGATTTTTTATCTTATTACCCATAACATTGTCACATTGGCAATTGGCAACTGAAGTCACTAGAAACACACCATTTCCTTCAAATTATCTTTCTTTTTGGATCAAAATATTATCTTTTCACCTTCTGGTCGACAACATTGTCACATTGGCAATTGGCAAATTATCTCACTAGAATCAGACTATTCTATTCAAATAATTTTTTTCGAATTTATCTCTTTTGTTAAAAATCCGTCAGTTTGGATTGAAACTTCATTTTTTTACCTTCTGGTCCCCCACATTGTCACGTTGGCAATTGGCAACTGAACACACTATAAACACACTATTTTATATAAATCGTTGTTTCTATTTAACGCTCTTGTTGAACATCCGGCATTCTGGATTGGAACTTGAATTTTTCATCTTATTACCCATAACATTATCACATTGGCAATTGGCAACTGAACTCACTAGAAACACACCATTCTCCTTAAATTATCTTTCTTTTTGGATCAAAACATTATTTTTTCACCTTCTGGTCGACAACATTGTCACATTGGCAGTTGGCAAATAATCTCACTAGAATCAGACTATTCTATTCAAATAATTTTTTTCGAATTCATCTCTTTTGTTAAAAATCCGTCAATTTGGATTGAAACTTCAATGTTTTCCCTTCTGGTCCCCCACGTTGTCACGTTGGCAACTGGCAACTGAACACACTATAAACACACTATTTTATATAAATCATTGTTTCTATTTTACGCTTTTGTTGAACATCCGTCATTTTGGATTGAAACTTGATTTTTTATCTTATTACCCATCACATTGTCACATTGGCAATTGGCAACTGAACTCACTAGAAACACACCATTTTCTTTAAATTATGTTTCTTTTTTGAAAAATTAACTCTTTCGTGAAAAATCCTTCTTTTTGGATTAAAACATTACTTTTTCACCTTCTGGTTGACAACATTGTCACGTTGGCAATTGGCAAATGATCTCCCTAGAAACTGACTATTCTATTCAAATAGTTTTTTTTTCAAATTCAAATTTTTTGTCAGAAATCCGTCACTTTGGAATGGAAATTCATTTTTTCCTCTCCTGGTCCACCACATTGTCACGTTGGCATTTGGTAACTAAACACACTAGGGAAACACTAATTCATTCAAATCATTGTTTTTATTTAACTCTTTCGTTGAACATCCGTCATTTTGGATTGAAACTTGATTTTTTACCTCATTACCTACAACATTTTTACATTGGCAATTGGCAAATGATCTCCCTAGAAACAGACTATTCTATTAAAATCATTTTTTTCAAATTTAACATTTTTGTCAGAAATCTGTCAGTTTGGACTGGAACTTCATTTTTTCACCTCCTGGTCCACCAAATTGTCACGTTGGCATTTAGCAACTGATCTTACAAGGAACACGCTATTTTGTTTCAATTATTTGTTTAAACTTAACTCTTCTGTTAAAAATCCGCCATTTTGGATTAAGACTTCACCTTTTTACCTTTTGGTCCTTCACATTGTCACGTTGGCAATTGGCAACTAATCTTTCTATAAACAGACAATTTTCTATAAATCATCTTCGTTTTTTTGCAAATTTAACTCTTTTGTTAAAAATCCTTCTTCTTGGACTGAAATTTCATTTTTTATCTTACGGTTCACTACATCATCACGTTGGCAATTGTCAAATGAGCTCACCAGAAGCACACTATTCTGTTCAAATCTTTTTCTTTTTTTTTTTCAAATTTTCTATTTTGTTAAAAATCCGTCATTTCGGCTTGAAACTTGATTTTTTTAATCTCATTACCACAACATTGTCACATTGGCAATTGGCTACTGAACTCACTAGAAACACATAATTTTCTTTAAATTATCTTTCTTTTTTGAGAATTTATCTCTTTTGTTAAAAATCCGTCAGTTTGGATTGGAACTTTATTTTTTTACCTCCTGGTTGACAACATTGTCCCGTTGGCAATTGGCAAATGATCTCGCTAGAAACAGATTATTCTGTCCAAATCATTTTTTCCAAATTTAACTTTTTTTTCAGAAATCCGTCAGTTTGGATTGGAACTTAATTTTTTCACCTCCTGGTCCACCACATTGTCACGTTGGTAATTGGCAACTAAGCACTAGAAACACACTAATATATTCAAATCATTGTTTTTATTTAACTCTTTTGTTGAAAATCCATAATTTCGGATTGGAACTTTATTTTTTACCTCCTGGTCCACCACATTGTCACGTTGGCAATTGGCCACTGAACACACTAGAAACACACTATTCATTCAAATCATTGTTTTTATTTAACTCTTTTGTTGAACATCCGTCATTTTGGATTGAAACTTAATTTTTTTACCTCCTGGTCCATAACATTGTCACGTTGGCAATTGGTAACGGAACTCACTAGAAACACAACATTGTCTTCATATTATCTTTCTTTTTTGAATATTCATCTATTTTGTTAAAAATGCGTCAGTTTTGATTGAAACTTTATTTTTTCACCTCCTGGTCCACCACGTTGTCACGTTGGCAATTGGCAACTAAACACACTAGAAACACACTAATTTATTCAAATCATTGTGTTTACTTAACTCATTAGTTTAGTATCCGTCATTTTGGATTGAAACTCAATTTTTCACCTTATTACCTACAAAATTTTCACGTTGGCGATTGGAGGTCTAGGGGATCAAAAAAGCCCAAAATTGCCAACGTAGTTCATGAACGGCCCCTAAGGGTCGAAGCTCAAAGTTTCTGTCGGATCACAGCTTTTATAATATATTGACAATTTAAAAATGGAGATGAAACAAAGAGTGCTCATTGCAACAATGGCGCATATAGTTAAAATGCAATTACGTTGACCCCACGTGCGTCGTCCCCATGACAGACCGCGGGCGTACCGCGCTGTCAAAATAGATAACGCTCGGGGTAAGTCACCCCGAAGTTAAAACCCACCCCTGCGGCGGGCGGTATAGTTCCATTCACTTTGAGTTAACGTCGACAAAGGGTAAGAGGAAAAAGGAGGGAAAGAGGAGGTTCAGAAACCTTGTATCTATGTAAGCAACTAAATTCTCACACAAACGCACTCATATTTGTATATGGGGTTGATATCACGCAACAGGGGTGGAAAAGTCTCCTACGTCAGGAGAGATTAACATAAACGGTATGCCGCACGTTCTCCCTTCTATGGTCTATGTTTGTTTTAAAAAGCTGCAGACCGGCAGGAAGCTGAATTTTATAAATTGAAGAAAATGGATAAGAAAATAGAAATAGTTGATGGACCTACATTTTTGTAAATATTTATCGGAATGGTAGGTCTAATAAAAAGTAGGACATTGCAATAATGAATAGACAGTTTCGAAGGACAATGCATCTATCAAAGTTTGTTGGAGACAGAAAAATAAAGGTGGTAGACATCGCGGATAAAAAGTGACGTTTCAAATGAAAGCATTAAGAATGCATGATTGACCTACTTTCTTTAGAATTGTGAATCGAAATGATAGGTCTAATACCAAAGTAGAATATCACGCAAATGCACTTATATTTTTATATAAGGTTGATATCACAATGCTTCTGGAACTCAGTGGACCAGAGTACGGAAATAGTTGATTGACCTACCTTTTCTAGAATTATTCATGGTAATTATAGGTCTAATGGAAAAGTAGGATATTGCAATAATGAATAGGCAATTTCGAAGGACACTACATCTACCAACGTTTTTTGGAGACAGAAAACTTAGCGAGATAGACATCGTGGGTCAAAATTCGTTTTCCAAGTAAGAGTATTAAAAATAGATGATTGACCTACTTTTTTCAGTATAAACAATCAAAATGATAGGTATCATGCTGAAGTAGAATATTGCATTGGTGACTAGGCAGATTTCAAAGATAGTCATAGTGGGCGAAGGTGAGTTTTTTGGATAAGAGTAATAAGAATAGATGATTGACCTACTGGTTTTTAGAATCAACCAACTGAACACTTATGTAGAGTATTGAATTTTATTATTTTTTTCATTTATTATATTTATTAACTGGTACTACATAAATTACAAACAACGACTCGGGGGAGGGGGTGATTGATGAAATCTCGTTCAATTTTCAACAAAATAATTAATCTTCCAACAAAATAATTGAATCTTCAACCAAATGGCTAAATTTTTACCCTGCAAATATTAATTTTCAACCAAGAAAATTAATTTCTACTAAAAGATAATTTTTAAAATATACACATACATTTTTACCAAAATAGTTAATTTTTTAACCAAAAATATGAATTTTCAAAAAAAAAAAAAATGATTTTCTACAGAAAATATGAATTCTGAATTAATTTGTTCCCGAAAAACAAAAATGTTTGGTTAACAAAATTGTTCAATTGTCAATCAGGAAGAAAAATCACTGGGAAAAAATGGATTTTTTACCAAATAGTTGAGCTTTTAATTAAAATTCAAACGGGCGAACTAAAATGATGAAACTTCAACACAAAAAAAATCAATGTTAAACCAAGTAATTTAATTAGCTTAAATTCTGAATCCTCAACAACAACAAAATTGATCTTCCACCAAAAAGTTAAATCATTACACACAAAAATAAATTCATTTTCTACACAAAACGACGAATTTGTGAACAAAAGGTATAAATTCTTAACAAAAATATACAATTTTAACCAAATAAATAAATTGTTAACCACAAAATATGAATTTACAACAAAAAATATGTAACATTCATCAACATTCAAAGCTGAAATTTATGAATTAAACAAATAAAATCTATTTGATGATCATTTGAATCATATTTCTCGTGAAAATTAATGAATAAGAGCATTGAAATACTTGATTGACCTACTTTTTCTGGAATTATCTATTAAAATAATAGGTCTATCACTGAAGTAGAGTACTGCAATAATGAAAAGGTACGAAAGGACAACGCCTCTACCAAAGTTTGTTTTGGACAGAAAATCTGGAGGGATAAACATAGTGGATAAAGTTCCCTTTTTTAAGAGTATTGAAAATAGTTGTTTGACCTACTTTTTCTTAAACTATTCACCCTAATGTTATGTCTAATACAAAAGTGCAATGTTGCAATGACAGAAAAGTTTCGCAAGATGAAAACAAAGCTCTCTATTTATTTAAGAAATGTACACTCTGGGTCAGAGCTGAATTTTTTTTAATAAAAAAAAAAACAGATCACCGAGAATTGAAGAGAGAGAAAAAAAAGATGTTGGTATCGTTGCCCAACGCAAGTGTCCGTTCAGTTAAGCGGATCCTCGATAATCCGGATTACGCATTTGCCCGGTCTGCTGCCATCTTGATCTCTCTCTTTGGTGCCAAAGACGCAGTTGCTCGATGGAAACACCGTCTGGCTGCTAATACCTTTCTCCCAGAATAAAAAAGCTATTCAAGAAACCTTAACAAACTCCCTTCTAATTAGACTTCCACAAAATCTTGATCGGTTTTCTCATTCTGATGGAGTTTGCTGTTATTTCTGAATCTGCTCTTGTCAGCTGGTTTACAAGATTATGATTTTTGAAACACGGGTTTGTGTGGGAAATAGACGATTGACCTACTTTTTTGCAATTATCCATTGAGATGATGGGTCTGATACTAAAGAGGAATGTTAGAATAACAGCCAAGAATGTTGGAGAGAGAATATCTTGGCATATAGACATGGAAATAGTGGATGAAACTTATTTTCCCTGGATGAGAGTATTAAATGTCGTATTATAAATGATTGAACTACTTTCATGTGGATTATCTAACAAAATGGTAGGTTTAATACTTGAATAGAATATTGTGAAAATTGATAGCAGGAAATTTCTGGAGACAGTGCTTTATTCAGAATTTGTTGGACACAAAAAATTTAGAAGAGAAACATGGAGGGTGAAGACCAGTTTTATGGATAAGAGTATGGGAGAAAGATGATTGACCTATTAATTTCATAACTTGTGGATGAAATGATAGTTCGACTACTAAATTAGATGTCCACTGCGAGAAAAAACTAGCTAAATTTAGAATATTCCAAACTTTAAGGCTCCTTAATTTGAATATTTCCAAAACTGGAAGCTGTAGAAACGAAAAGCTTTTGCATGATGTCTATGTCTCAAGATAATAATGAAGAGAATAGTGGAGAGGATTTTTTAATCACTTACTTGAAATAAAAATAGATGGTTGACCTACTTTTTCTTAAGTTATTTGATGAAATGGTATAACTGATACTCAAATAGAACATATCTAGAATAAATAATAGGTAATTTCCGAAGACAGTGCATCATCCAAAATTTGATAACACAGAAAATCTAGGGAGAGAAACAAAGGGTGAAAGTCAGTATTATGGATGAGAGTATTGAAAACAGATGATTGACCTATCAGTTCCATGACTGATCAGCAAAATTATAGTTCTACTACTGGATTAGATATGTTAAAAATAGATGATTGACCTACTATATCTTAAATTATTCAGCAAAATAGTAGGTCTAATTCCTAAATAGAATATAGCAAAAATCAATAACAGGCGATTTACGAAAATATTGAATCTTCCAAAGTTTTTTGAGGACAGAAAATGTTGGGAGATAAACATTGTGGATGATGGCCTGTTTTTTGAATGGCAGTATCGAAAATAGATCACTGTCCTATTATGTTCATAATTGAATTTAAATATTTTCAAGACTTGAAGCTGTGGAAATACAAAGCTTTAAAATAGACATTGTGCATTGGAGGATTTGTGAAGAAGGACCTTGAAATAAAAAAGATGATTGACTTACTTTTTCTTGAATTATTTAACGAAATGGTATGGCTCATATTCAAATAGTATATATCTGAAGTGAATAATAGGCAATTTCTGTATTGAAAATCGATGATTGACCTATTATTCTTAGAATTTCCAAAACATTGTACTACGAATGGATGATGGACCTACTGCTTCTTAAAATAACCTCTGAAATAATGTGTCCAATTCTGAAGTCGACTATTAAAAGAAAAACTATAGGCAATGACACAAAAATATTTATGGAAACAAATTTTTTTACCAGTTTCCAGATTACTAAACAAAAAATCTTGAGACATGGACACATCGAATGTAGGTCAGTTATTTTCATGAGAATACTAAAAATAGATGATTGACCTACTTCTTTTAGAATTCACTATCGAAACTATAGGTCTAATATAGAATTAGAATATTGCGTTGACTTCTAATTGATTATGCAATTTCTAATGATGATGCATAATCGAAAGTTTCTTGAAAAGAGAGAATCCAAAGACAAAGACATTGCAAGTAATGATCAGTCTTCTCTATAAGAGTATTACAAACAGATGATTGACCTACCTTTTCTCAAAATTTTCACTGAATTCTAGGTCTAGTATTGAAGCAGAATAGTGCACATGCGATCAAGTCAATCTGGAAAACAATGCATTTGCATAAGTTCAAGAAAGACGGAAAATCTAGATACATAGACATAGTGGGTAAGGATAAAATTTTTGGGTGAGAGTATTGAAAATGGATGATTGGCATACTCTTTCTGGGATCGTCGGAAATGATAGGTCAAATATTATTGTAGAATATTGAAACATAGACTATAGCAAACTTCGGAAGAAGTTTCAACATTCGAAGGCTACTGGAGACAAAAAATCTAGGAAGTTAGACATAGCGGGTGGATATTCAGTTTTTTGCGTAAGATTTAGAAAAACAGATGATTGACCTACCTTTTTTCGGAATTAACAAATAAAATAACAGCTTTGCTACTGATTTGAATGTCCACTGCAATCAAGAGTAGGAAATTTCAGAAGACACTGCATCTCCTGAAGGTTGTTGGCAACAGAAAATCTAGGCACATATTAATAGTTGATAAAACTCAGTTTCTTGGATAAAAGTGTTAGAATTAGATGAGTAATCCATGAAATGATAGCTTGAATATTAAATTAGTAGAATCCTGCGTGAAAAATCGAACTGTTGCAAAATTTAGAGCTGTCGAAAGTACGGACTGCGATTGGGAATGGATGATTGGCCTACTTTTCACTTGAATATTCAACAAAATTTTATGTTTAATAATAAACTAGAATATTGGAATAAAGGTTATGGACAATTTCGAAAGGCACTGCATCCTTCGAAGGTTATTGCAGGCAGGAAATAAGGGCAGATAGATGTACTGCGCAAATGTGAGTTTCCTTGGATAATAGTATGAAAAATGAATGATTGACCTACTTTTTTTTGAAGTTTCTTGAATGGTGGGTCTAAAACTAAAGTAGAATATCTGTATCAAGACTATAGGAGACAGCACAACATTCGAAGTTCGCTCGATAAGGAAATCTCTGATTTCGAACGTTGCAACAGACAGAAAGTCTAGAGTAATAGACATAGTGAACAAACTATAGATGATTGACCTACATTTTCCTGAATCATAAGAAAAACTTGTATAAAATGGATGATTGACCTACTTCTTCTTCAATCATCCAGGATAATAAGTCTGATATTAGAGTAAAATAGTGAAATAAAGACTTTGAACTCTTTGGAAAGACAATAATGTTTTTGGAAACAGAAAATAAAGAGTTTTTGATTAATTCTGAAAGTGTTCTTGTCAGCAGATTGAGCAGAGTAAAAATTTTGAGAAACGGGCTTACACAGGGTCGATATTATGGTCTTTAAACGTTGCCATTAGCGATTGCGTGCACCCCGATCGAGGGGGTTGCGATCACAGGAATATGATGAAAGAGTAGCGGCATTAGGCGAACGTGCTGTGCATACTGATTTGCGGCTGATTGATTGGATTTCCCCTTTCCCTTTTCAAAATGCTGCACTTGGACTCTCTCGATAATATCAAGCTTCTCATTGTTGCCGTAGTGCTATAATAAATCAGTTTCACGGGTAAACATATACCTTTTAGTAATGACTAAGCTCTTTCCATTTTATAAAGTCTCTAAAAACCCTTCATTAGCTTCCTCAATTTAGATAAGGGGTCAGCCGCAAATTACGTAAGGTGTTTTTCATATTTGTCGACGACTTATGTTTTAGTAGACACTGAGGTCAAATATGTCAATTTGAAACTGAAAATTAAGAAGCGTATTTACAAAAAAAAAATCTTTTCTTTGGGTGTTTGACCTAGATGTATGCTATTAGACCTACATGTTAGGCATCGGAC
The DNA here is from genome assembly GCA_932178445.1 of Andricus quercusramuli. Classification (NCBI taxonomy): domain Eukaryota; kingdom Metazoa; phylum Arthropoda; class Insecta; order Hymenoptera; family Cynipidae; genus Andricus; species Andricus quercusramuli. The sequence goes on from CAKNXH010000469.1 coordinate 70,982, forward strand.
CTAATTGATGTTGGCAGAAGACTTATTTTTCAGGTAGTAAGTCCTAAAAATGAATCAAAAAACATAGAAAAATAAGAAATTCCTGAACTAATATTTTTTAAGAATTAAAAATGAAATTCAATTCTTCTTTAAACTATTAGTTCTCATTGTGTGAATTATCAAAATTCGCAATTTACATATTTCAATGAAAAATCTAAGTATTTTTGGTTAAAAATTTATTGGTTGAAATTCCTATTTTTTGGATTACATCAAATTTTTTTCAATTCAACATTCTTGCTAAAAAGTCATTCTATTTTCTTGCAAATTAAACTGTTTTGTTGAAAATTCGTCGTTTTGAGTTGAAAATTCAACTATTTTAGTAACAAAATTCATCCATTAGGTTGCAAATTTTGTTTATTTGTGGATTTAACTATTCAGTAGAAAATTCATGTTCTTGGTTAGAAAACTTAATATTTTGGATGAGAATTTTTTACTTCAATCACTGAAAATTTTTCATTTTTTTTAAATTCAACTCTTTGCTTTCAAAATTTGTATTTTCAGTATTTGACCGGGTGTTTCATTAAAAAATAATCTGCGTTTGTCAAAAATTCGTCATTTTCGTTGGAAATTAATTTTTGTTTTTGAAGATTTAACAATTTCTTTGGAAATATGTTCATTTCTTCGTAAAAAAATTAATTTTTTTCGAAACCAAAATTTTAACCATATTGTTGAAAATTCCTTTCTCTGGTTGTACAATAATTTTTCTATCTATGACCTTAACTAATTTCAATTTGGTCGGAAATCCTTCTCTTTTTGTCAAAAATTTGAAAATTTATTTTTTCGTGAAAAAACTAATTTTTTTTCGTTGGTTGGAAATTCTTGTTTTTTTTGTTGATAATTAATTTCCTGGATCAAAAATTCATCTTTGTAATTGAAAATTCATTTCTTTGGTTACAAACTGAACCATTTTGTCAGAAACTTGTTTATTTTTTCGTGAAAAAGTTAATTTTTTTCAACTAGATGTAGAATCGTTTCGTTGGAAATCGCTTTTTTTTGGTTGTATATTAATTTTTCTATCCAAAAATTAAAACTGATTTAAATTGGTAAAAATTTAAAGATTTTGTCGAAATCTTGTTGGTAAAAATTCTTTTTTTGTTGTTTGAAATTATTTTTTTCAACTAAAAATTTAAGTTTCGTTAAAAATATAATATTTAATACAATTTGTGAAGGATCCCTAGCTAGAAAAATTATTTTCAATATGATAAGATGCAATCAAAATCAAAATAAAATTTGGATCTCGAAGCAGTGACGCAAGTGATTCAAAGCCATTATGCCAAATTGATGTTCAACCAGTTGATCAAATAAAGAGGTTTATTTTCTTTTTTTGGTATTCATATAAAAGTTGCATCAGTTTCGTTCGTTGTTTCGCGATCAAAACCCTGAAACCGTTGGGCTGTAACGTAATTGTTTTTGACGCAGTAATTTTACAGTGTCATGAATACACCTCGAGTCTGTCCATTCACAGAACCCCGGGCCACAAAGCCGCGAAGCGTCGTGATAACCACTTGCTTTTTCTACTCACAAAAACCCTCCATCTGCTTTCTCACTTCTCTTGCTTTTCTTACTTGACAGCCCCACCAATCAGAAGCCATCAGCCAAGATGGAAGCTCTGCCATGTCGCTCTAAATGCGAACCAGATTTTTCTTGCCTTCGGCACTCTTCATATCAAAGTATCTTTCAGATTTACTTCCTTCTGTTTTTAGGTTAATCAATTTGTTTTTCAGGGTTTACGACATGAAAAAGTAGTCTTTGATTATTATTATTCAATATCCAAGCATAAAGTATAGGTCTATTCAAGGGAAAGTAGGTCAAACAGCCATTCATAATATTTTTCTCATAAATTCTCCGCAATAATGTGAAGATAAACATGGTTCTATTGAAAATGGTGCAAGACCAATTTTTCTCCGATAATCTTAGTATTGAAGTTTCTTTAAGATATACTTTTTTGTTTCCAAGTCGAATAATTCCTTCTTAGCGTTTGCGGCCTTAAAAATAAGTATTTGATTCATATGATTCAAGCTCCAAACACAAAATATAGGTCTATGTGAAGAAAAGTAGGTCAAACAGTCATAAATGAGATTTTTATTCTGAATTTCTACAATAATATCAAGATCAGCATAGTTTGATTGAAAATGATGCAAGAAAATTTTTTTTCTAACACTGTTGGTATTGATGTTGCTTTAACATATATATATATATATATATATATATATATATATATATATATATTTTTTTTTTTTATATATTTTTTTCCAAGTGAATTGATTTCTTCTTGGGGTTTACTAGCTTGAAATAAGTCTTTGACTGATATAGATCAAGCTTTTGCCATATAATGAATGTCTAATCTGAAAAAATTAGGTCAAACAACGATGAGTAAGTTCTGAAATAATGCCAGGATAAACTCGGTTCGATTGAAAATAATGCAAGACCAACTTTTCTCCGACACTCTTGGTATTGCAGTTTCTTTAAGATATACTTTTTTGTTTCCGAATTAATTTATTTCTTCTTATGATTTACGACCTTAAAAATAAGTCTTTGATTGAACTAATTCAAGCTCCGAGCATAAAGTATAGGTCTATGTGGAGGAAAGTAGGTCAAACAGCCATAAATGAGATTTTCCTTCTGATTTTCTACATAAGTGTCAAGATGAGCATAGTTGAGTTAAAAATGATAAGTTCCTCGTAATGCTAGGGTAAACTCGGATCGATTTAAAAGGATGAAAGACCAATTTTTCTTCGAGCTTTTCCTTCTACACTCTTGATATTTAAATTTCTTCGAAACATACTTTTTATTTTGTTTCTCAGTTAATTAATTTCTTCGTAGGGTTGACTACCTGAAAAATGAGTCCTCGACTGATGTAAATTGAGCTTTGGGCATAGACTGTAGGTCTACTCGAAAGAAACTACGTCAAACAAGAACAAAAGATTGTTCGAATTTCAGCAATAATGTCAAGATAAGCTTGGTTTCTTTCAAAATTATGCTATACCAATTTTTTGTTGATTCTTTTTTTTGGTAATTGAGTTTTTTTAAAGATACAATTCTTTCTGCTTGTGAGTTCATTAATTTGTTTATAAGGGATTACAATCAGAAACATATGTCTTTGGCTGATGTAAGTTAAGCAGCGAGCATAAATTATAGGTCAATTCGAAGAAGAGTAGGTCAAACAACCATTAATAATATGTTCCTCATGAATTTCAGCAATCATGTGAAGATAAACGTGGCTCGATTCTAAGATATGCTTTTTTTCGAATTAATTAAGGGATTTCCACAATCCACAGGTGCAGCGTGACTCAGGATCGCATGAGCTTTTTCAAGATCCACCATTTTTTTCGAAGGGAAACTGAGGGAAAATTTATGATACCTCGGAAAAAAATCCCAGTTGGAAGGGCTCGGTTCTGAAATTTAAACATGTAGGGCCCTTTTTTTAAAGGGTCCCAAGCGGCTCAAAACAGGTAAAGGATTTTGTCAGTTCTGGGTCGGAGCTGAGTAGATCTGACCTAATGGCCTGAGTTCACCAGTAGATACAGGATCTACCTTTGGAGACCCCTGAGTTAATCAATTTTTCTCATGGTTTACGACCTTGAAACAAGTCTTTGATTAATATAATTGAAGATCCGAGCATGAAGTATAGGTCTATTCAATGGAAAGTAGGTCAAACAACCATAAATAAAATTCTCTCTATGAGTTCCCACATTAATGTCAAGATAAGCATAGTTTGATAGAAAATGATGCAAGTTAATTAATTTCTTCTTAGGGTTTACTAGCTTCTTACTTAAAATATACTCTTAGTATTGAAATTTCCACAAAATATACTTCTTTTGTTCATAAGTTGATAAATTTCTCCGTAGGGTTTTAGCTACCTAAAAAATGAGTCTTCGGCTAATGTGAATTAAGCTTTGGGCATAAAATGTAGGTCTGATTGAAAGAAAGTAGGTCAAACAACAAGAAATAAGATTTCTTGAATAGCAGCAATTATGTCAAGATAAGCATGGTTCGATTAAAAATGATGCTAGACCAATTTTTTGCCGATTCAATCTTTTGACAGTATAGTATCAAAGTTTTTTAATGATAAAATTCTTTCTCTTTGTGAGTTAATTAATTTTTTCTGAGATATTACAATCAGAAAAATAAGTCTTTGGCTAATATGATGTAAGCACCGAGCATAAAGTATAGGCAAACTTGAAGGAAAGTAGGTCAAATAGCTATGAATAAGATTTTTTCTCTGAAATTCTACAATATAGTCAACATAATTATTGTTCGCTTGAAAATAATTCGAGACCAATATTGTTCCGATACTCTTGGTATTGAAATTTCTTTAAGATATACTTTTTTTTTATTTGTGAGTTAATTTATTTATTCCTAGTGTTTACTACCTAAAAAATAAGTCTTCGACTAGATGAATCAAGGTCCAAGCTTAAAAGTTAGTTCTACTCAAAAGGAAGTAGGTCAAACAACGAAAAATTAGATTTTTTTCAATTCCCGCAATAATGTCAAGATAAGCATGGTTCGAATGAAAATAATGATAGGGCTATTCTTCAAATATATACTTCTTTTTTTTATAACCTTATTACTTCCTTAGGGATTACAAGCTGGAAAATAAGTCTTCGACTAATATGAATTGAGCTCCTGACGTAAAATGTGTGTCAAATCGGAAGAAAGTAGGTCAAACAACCCTTTAGAACGATAAAAGACAAATTCTTCACCGAACCTTTGCTTGCCTTTGATTACTTTGAAAATAAGTCTTTAAATAACATGAATTCAGCTTCAGGCATGAAATATAGGTCTACTCAAAAAGAAAGTAGGTCAAACAACCAAAAATAAGATCAATTTTCCGCCTACCCTTTTTTGCATACTATCGGTATAAATATTGCTTTGTGATTCCCTTATTTTTTTTTTAAAGTGAATTGATGTCTTCTCAGGTTTCAATACCTGAAAAATAAGTCTTCCAATAATATGAATTAAGCTTTGGGCATAAAATGTAGGTCCAATCAAAAGAAAGTAGGTCAAACAAAACAAAAATGAAAATTTTCTTCGAAATTTCCGCGATAATGTTAAAGTAAGCTCTAATCAATTTAAAATTATCACAAAATAATTTTTTGCTAACCATTTTCTTCGAAACTTTTGGTACTAATGTTTTATTGAAATGTACTGCTTCTTTCTTAGTTAATTAATTTCTTTCTAGGGTTCACTTCATGAAAAATAAGTTTTTGACTAATATAAATTAAGCTTCAAACACAAAATGTAGGACTAATCGAAAGAAAGTAGATTGGAAAGAATGCAAAACGAATCTTTCGCTGACCGTTTTCTTTGACATTCTTGATACTTATTTATTTACTACCTGAATAAAAGTCTCCGATCAACATAAATTAGGTCTGCTGCCTAAAATGTATGTCTTATATTGAAAATCTAGGTCAAGCACCCACAAAAAAATTTTCCTGCTGAATATATTTCCGCAATGAATTCAAGGCAAGCTCGCATCGATTTAGATGATTGAAATACCAATTTTTCTGTTAAACTTTTTTGCGGCACTCTTGATAATAATTTCGTTGCTTTAAAATATGATTTCTCGTTTTGGTTCCAAGTTATTTTTTTTATCTTAGGGTTTGCTATATGAAAAGAGTCTTTGATCAATATCAATGAAGTCCGCTGTCTGCAATGTAGGTCTAATACCAGAAACGTAGGTCAAACAGAATAAATAAATTTTTCTCTGCTGAGTCCATTTCTGCAAGGAATTCAGGGTGAACTCGAAGCGATTCAAATGAATACAAGACAACTTCTATCTGACCCTTTTCTTCAGCACTATTGAAATTAATTTTTCTCCAAGATTTCGAATTGTATGAATGAATTGTTTTTTTTGAGATTCACTTCTTTTTCGTTTGAAGTTATATAACTGATATTTATCCAGTATTTACTACGGAAACTATAAGTCTTCGACAAATACAAATCAAGTCTGCTTCCTGAAATCTAGGTCTGATACGATTATAGTAGGTCAAATGCCCAAAAACTCATTGATTTTGCTGAATTCCTGAAAATAACGTCGCGAAAAGCTTAATTCGATTCGAAAATAAGATCTTTTTTTCTCCGACTCTTTTCATTGAGATTCCTGATATTACTGTTTCATTAATGTTCACTTATTTCGGTTTATCACTTGATTAATATTTGTCTAGGGTTTTGTCTAAGTATATACTGTTCAAAAAATCAGTTCTAGACCAACATAATTTATTCTTGCTCACTGCATGATAGGTCAAACACCAAAAAAGTAGGTCAATCATACAAAAAAAAGATTTTTTTTTAGTTTTCGCAACAAAGGCGCGACAAGTTTAAATCAATTTGAAAGGATGTAAGACCACTTTTTCCTCGACCCTTTTCTCTGATATGAAATGCGATTGAACGCATTTAATATAGAGCTTTTTTCGCGTACGTGTGGCGAACTCTTCGGAAGATTAAAATCTCCCATCCCCTGGCCATTCTGGGAGCGTCGAAGTTAAGTGTTCGCGGCCCTTGGAGTTGCGAGATGAAAAGAGAGGTGACGAGAGAGAGAGATGGAGAGAGAGAGAGAGAGTCCGCGCAAAAATACAGCAAGAGAAAGAAAGGGAAGAACACGAAAGAGATAGAAAAAGAGAGAGACAAAAAAGAAAGAGATAAAAGAAGAAGTAGATGAGACCAGAGGAGAGAAGCTGCACCGCCGGGAGGAAGGTTCTTCCTCTCTCTTCCTTTTTCAAGTTTTTTCTTTTCTCTCTCTCTGTTGCCATCATACTCGCAATCGAGGATCACGGGAGCCTCGATGTCCAGGTTGTCCGGAGAACGTCGAAACGTCCACGAAGCAACCAGTCCGTGGTAGCCTGGAGCAAATGGAAGCCAGAGCAGCCTCATCGAAATCATTCCAGCGCTTGAGAGACGAGAAGCTCTCAAACTGCACCGCATACCAACTAACTATCGCCAGATCGTGGACCCGAGACGATCCAGGACCTCTTGATCACAGGAACTCGGACTACCGTTTCCTGATAATCATCTCCCAACGAATCGTTTGACTTCTCTCGGAAATGAATCATCCGAGGTCAACCCAAGTAGATCTCTACTTTAGAACCTATTCAGTGATTCCCTGATCCAGGATTCTGCGTGAAAGACTGCATGGATTGGATTAGAGTATGCGAATAGTTGATTGACCTACTTTTTCTGGAATCATCCAACGAAATAATAAGTTCAATAACGAAGTAGAATATTGCAATAATGACTAGGGAATGTTAAAATGCAACTTCTCTCATAAATGAATTATCCCACGTCGAACCAAGTAGATCTCCACTTGAGAACCTAGTCAGTGATTTCTTGATCCAGGATTCTGCTCGAAAAACTGCGTAGATTAGATTAGTGTGTAGAAATAGTTGATTGACCTACTTTTTGTCGGATTATTCAACGAAATGATCGGTCTCATACTGAAGTAGATTATTATATTGTGATAATAAATAGGAAATTCTAAAATACAATATCTTTCTGAGGTTGTTGAAGTCAAAAATCGTGAGTTGGAGACAATCCTCGATCTTTTGATCACCGGAACTTGGACTTCAGAAACGATTCAGTGATTTTTTCGGTCCAGGATTCTGCTCGTAAAACTCAGTGGGTTGGATAAGAGTATGAAGATCGTTGATTGACCTAGTTTTTCTGGAATTATCCAACAAAATAGTAGGTCTAATACCAAAGTATAATACTGCAATAATGACCAGGAAATTTCGAAATACAAATTGGGTTTCATAATTAATGTTCTTGAATTTTGATACCAGACTTCAGAAGAGAAAATAGATCGGAATATTGAAAATAGATAATTGACCTACTTTTTGAACATTATTAGTTAAAATGGGAATTTATCTTTTTTGGTTAGAAAATCAACTACTTAACTAATTTTTCAAATATTTTTTTAATGATTATTATCATAATTATTTTTTGGTAAAAGATTCACCATTTTAGAGAGAAAAAAAAATTTCGGGTCGAAAATTCAACTGTATTGTAGGAAATTCTTCTTTTGGTCTTTTCGAGAATTCTTAGCCTTGTTGAGGATTTTTCTTTTTTTGTGGAAATTTGCATAAATTTGTTGAAAATTTAATTATTATTTTGAACATTTGACAATTTTCTAACAAAGATTTCAATTATACTGTTTTGTTAAAAATTCCTCTTTTTGGGTTGAAAATTGAACTGCTTTGGTAGAAAATTGAACCATTTAATTGAAAATTAAACTATTTGGTTCAAACTGAACTTTTTTATTGAGAATTCATACTTTCGCTTAAAAATTGAACTATTTTCATGAGAATTTAACTATTTGGTGAGAAATTAACTTTCTCTTTCAAAAATAATTTTAGTTTCAACAATTTGGTAAAAAATTAACTGTTGGGATGAAAAATAACTGTTTCTTTGAAAAGCTATATTTTTGGGTTTGAAATTCAACCGCTTCGTAGATAATTCATTGGTCGTTCTTAAAAATTATAAATTTTTTTTACTTGATGTATTTTTTTAAAAACGTGGAGATCGGGTCTGAGACGACAAAAACAAACCTGGCTATTCATCACAGCTAATGCAGCAATTTCTGGTGAAACACCAGAAATTGCGCAAATACTTTGCACAACTACTCCAGCCACCACACAGTCCTAAATTGGCTTTCAGTGACTTCTGTTTGTTTTCCAAATTTGAATATTTATTATTCAATTTGAACATTCATCTCTTTTGTTGAGAATTTAACTATTATTTGAAATAATGAAATGAAGGCTAATATATCAAAGCTAATAAAAAATCCTTTTACTTTTGTAAGAACATCACGTGGATTGTATTTTGTTGATTTGACTTTCAGAAATGAAATTATATAGAATTATACTTTTTTCACAATTAACCAAGGGAGCGTCGACACATTTCGTGACGCAGTTGGAAGGAAAGGCCCTGGTATGTGGCGAAATGGCGATTGGTCTGAGGCGACGAAAACAAACCTGCTCGTTCATCGCAGCTAATTCAGCAATTTCTGGAGAATCGCCAGAAATTGCTGCAGCCCTCATGCAGTATTTATTATCTTAGTGAAACATTCATGACTTCGGTTGTGAATTTAACTATTATTTTTATTATAAAATAAAAGCTAATAAAAAATACACTCACTTTTGTAATAAAATCACGTAGCTTGTACTTTGTCGATCTGACCACTCATCTAAATTTTTACAAGATAAATCGATAGCTTGTTGAATTGAGACACGCGTCTGGATCGAAACATCACGATAGTATGCAAAAGACAGACTTTGCATTCTAATGTGTCTATTTTAATGGCGTCATTCTGTCTTTCACATATCGATTGTCTCTCCAGACACCACTTTATTAGAATGCAGAAGTATATGAATGAGCTCCTTCCACTCTTATTATTGATCAATAAAACGAAAATAAATTTATTTTTTTAAATAAAAAAATCTATTTTATTTTATAATTATCTTTCTCACATATCAAGTTTTCGAGCCAAAAATATAGTTTGTCAACGAAAAAGTTAATTTTATACAAAATAGGTAAATTCTGATAAAAATATTTGGCACTAAAAATAAGAATTTTTAACAAAAAACTTCATTTTCAACGAAGTAGTTTTATTCTTCAATAAATCGATTAATCTTTATGCTGAAAAAAATGTATTTTGAACCAAAAAAATTAATTTTCTACCAAAAAACGAATTGTACACCAGTTGAATTATACGAACACAAACAAATGTTTAACAAACATTTTTTTTTTTTTAAACCAAATACAGAATAGTACAATTTTCGGTTAAAAAATTAATCTGCGATGGGAAAAAAAACAGTTTGATTTTCAACAATTTTTTTAATTTTCTACAAAAGTAGTTAAATTTTCAACCCAAATATACCAATTTCCAACAAAACTGTTCAATTTTTAACCAGAAGAAGAATTTTCGAAGAATATTATTTTTTTCAAAAAAATTTAATTTCTAACTGGATAATAACATTGTCAACCAAAAAAAGTAAATTCTCAACAAAAAATACAACAGCAGACGTTTCAACCACAAAAACCAAAGAAAAAATTTTTATATATGAATTTTCTACCAAATACTTGTTTTTCAAATTTATAATACGTTTCCAACGAAAATTCAAAAAAAAATCCAACCAAAAATATAATAGTTACATATTCAATAAAGAAAATTAATTCTCAACCAAAACAAAACGAATTTACATTTTCAACCGAAAAATTAATTTTTTAATCAAAAAGAATAATTTCCTACATCTTCAACAACAAAACTAATTTTCAAAAAAATAGTTCCTCATCCTACCACAGAGTTGAATTTTCAACCAAAAATTAATTTTTTGTCGAGTAATAATAATTTTTCACAAAAAACAAGATAAACTACCAAAAAATCACATGAATCTTCAACCTTGTAGTCGAATTTTCAACTGAAAATAATTAATTTAAAAAAAAAAATAATAGCTCGGTTTTCAGTTGGAAAAATTAGTTTTCTGAAGTGAAAATTTAATTTCTCCATTTTTCATGAGAAACTTATATTTTTAAATTGAAAATTAAGCTATTTGATTGAAAGTTCAACTACTTAATATAAAGTCAAATGCTTTGATTGAAAATTAGTTTTTTCAATTGAAGATTCATCATTTTCGACAAAACCTCATCGCTTCAGTTGAAAATTTATTAATTTTCTGAAATATTAAATTTTCTCGTGAAAAATTTAAAAAATTTATTTTTTTTCAAAAACTTTTTCTTTTTTAGTTGATAATTGAGCTATTCTGTTGGAAGCTCAACCACCTTATTGGAATGTGAATTCTTTTGTTGATGATCAATTTTTTTTATTAAAGGTTCATTATTTAAAATAAAGTTTCATCTCTTTGGATAAAAATTTAACTATTTTATTGAAAAATTTACTTTTTTAGGTAAAAAATTAATTTTTCATTCAAAAAATTAACTATTTCAATTGAACATTCAGAAAAATTAGGAAAAATTTAATTCTTAAAAAAGATCTCCTCTCACTCCGCTGGGAATCGAATCCGTAGTTCTGTGGTTCGATTCCCAGCGGAGGGAAAGGAGAAGATCTTTTTTAAGAAAAAAATTATTCAAAATAAAAGTAATAAAGTTGATAAAATTGAGTATAAACATTGTTCTGAATGGAAAATAAGTTCGAAAACAAACAAGAGGATAATGTATTCCATCAATGCTTGTCTACGTTCAGGAACTCAATACATTAGTCCACTGATTCACGGGTTACTGCACTCGGTCCTTCAGGTCTATCCTGCTGTTTATTAGCAATTGTAATGCACAATCGTGGAATGCGAGGGCCCCAACCTCTTGATATGGGAACCCTTCTACAGGCTACACATGTTTCGTGTCTTGTTTAATCGATGTTCTTCCGATCATCAAGATTCTCCACTTACAAATTGCAAATGTCTTATTTTCTCTTTATTTTGCAATAATCTTCTGGTTTCATCGAAAATAGAGGGTTGACCTACTTGTTTTTAATGAAAACGCACTTGCATAACTATTGCAGCTTATTCAGAAATTTCTGGTGAAACGCCAGAAATTGCAGGAACGCCTGCAAAATTTCAAAAGCCCCCGTATAGTTCTGACCTTGCTCCCTGTGATTTCTGACTCTTTCCCAAATTTTCAAATTTATTATTTTTGCTGAGCATTCATCTTGTTAGTTGAAAATTTAACTATTGTTTTATATGTATAGTTTTCTCCGATTTCTTTCAATGTCTTCTCTACAATATATTTCTATTTGAAAAAAAATTCCTTGATCTAGGGACGCCTATATATTCTTTCATACAAATTATTGAATATCCTTGAAATAGTTGATTTTTTAACTAATTTTAAAGAAATCTATTTTTCTCAACTTTTTCTTGTGGTAGAATATTAATCAATAATTATAACTCTTCAAGATAAAACTGAAATTTTCAACACAAAATTTCAACATTCAACCAAATATTAGAAATTTTCACCAAAAAGGTTTCTTTTTTTAACTAAGAAGGTTAATTTTCAGAAAAGAAAAAAACTTATTTTTTAAAAAAGTCACATTTTTAATTAATGTGAAGAATTTTCTACTAAATTTATAATTTTTTAACGAAAGAATTGAATTTTCAAGAAAAGACTTAAACAGTCAACAGAATATCTGAATTTCCAAACAAGAAGATCGATTTTAAACGAAAAGAAGGTATTTTCAACAAAATAGTTGAATTTTAAACAAAAAAGTTCAATATCAACCAAATTTCAGAAATTCCAACTAAAAAGTTGATTTACTAACTAAGAAGATGAATTTCCAACAACAGAAAAACAGATGTTCACAGCCAGGTAAAGAATTGTTAAAAAAATTTATGACCCTTCAAGAAAGAATTGAATTTTCAACAAAAGAGTTCCACAGACAACCAAATACGACCAAATCAAGCTAAATTTAATTCTACTATTGCAGTGCTACCTGAAATTTTCACTTCCACTTGCACCTTTGTTCATGGTCTACCCCCAATTGTCAGACCGAAATTTGGTCCTTCGAGCCGGACGTAAGAATCAATTACAAGTGATTGACTCGAAGAAGGAAGCTCCCAATCAACCTAGGCCTTACGAATTCAAGCTAAAGTTGAAATCTACCATTCCGGGCCTACCTTTCCAAAATTCGCAAACTGTGTTAGAATCTATCATCAGGTAACGTACTAAACGTTAACTAAACTGATCACTTCACTTCCACTGATCCCCCTTCATACTCCCTTATTCACCTTTGTTCATGATCGACCCCTAATTGTCAGACCGAAATTTGGTCCTTCGAGCCGGACGTAGGAATCAATTAAAAGTGATTGCCTCGAAAAAAGGAGCTCCCAATCAACCTAAGCCTCACGAATCATGACACTGGTTCGATTTAAAATGGTCGTGATCAAGTAGTGAGAAAAAACGAAATCTTGAGATCCGAGATCCATCATCGCGTCGCATCGGCAAGTAATGAATTCGGTCCTGATGAAGGCGACGTCCTTAATGAACTCGTCCGGTGCTCGCGCTGGTCGTGTAAAGATTTTTTCCCGCTGGTGAAAAGCAAGCGAATGGCGATCGATGGCTCATAAAGGACACGCTAGCCGTCCGGTTAAACGATCCTTGCCGGAGGACACGAGTCGCGGTAGCGCAACGGCTCGCCAGATGTATCACAACAGAGCATCTAACATAACCAGAGCGACTTATAGTGTCGCCCTATTAAGGTCTATCGGCATCGAGCATCGCGCCGTTTAATGGCGGCTTTAACCTTCTACGGCACGTGGGAACGATTGCTGAATATTTTTATAAATTCGCCCTCCGCAGACTTCAGAGGCGTGAATTATGCCTCGCACGCACCCAAATGCCTTATCTGAAGAGTGTATTCATAATTCGAGTCGGAACCCAAACTGGGTTGGTCCTTCGAGCCGGATCAGGGTAGACTAGTTCTGGAATTCATTGCTAAAAAAATTCTACAATTTCTAGGAGCCGTTTGCGAACTTTGCAAATTAGAGGCTTCTCTCCACTATCGTTGACAACAGTTGTTTTGCCCCTACCCCCATTTTTAAATAGCAGAGCCATTGGCTTAACACGTAATTCACGTTTATTCTGTTGTTTTTTTTCGTTCCTAGTGACTCCAGTTGCCAGTTGCCAACGTGAGAGTATGGTGAAATATAAGCTAAAAAGTGAAATTTCAACCTAACAAAATAATTGCACTTTTACACAACTAGTAGAATTGTTAACATGATTATAGAATTAGCACCGAAATTGGGTTGGTCCTTCGAGCCAGATCACAGTTAGCCAGATCTGGAATTTACTGTTAAAAACATTATAGAGTCTTCAGGGGCCGTTCATAAATCACTTTTCACATCCCCCCCCCCCCCACCTCCCCAAGTAACGCACCTATTGATATTTGAACAAAAAAGAAGATTTCAAGAAAATAGTCAATTTTCAACCGACAAATATTTATTTTTACCAAAAAGATGAATTCTGAACAAAAAAATTGCTAGTTGATATTTTAACCAAAAGATTTATTTTAAATTGAGAAGGAAAGAACTTAAATTTTCAACCAAGAAAGATAACTTTTCTACCAGAAGGGTTGCATTTGCTATACAAAAAGATGAATTTCCCAAAAAACTGTTGAATTTTGATGAAAAAGATGATCAACAAAACAAACCAATTTTCGAAGAAGAGTTAAGTTTTAAAGCTGAAAAGTCAAACGTTTCAAAACTATACCCGAAAAAATAAATTTTTTAATAAAAAATAATAATGTTCATCCTCAAGAGATACATTTTTTAACGAGGTAGTTGAAGTTTTAACAAAAAGGTAATTTTCTACCAAATAGTTGAATTTTCAAATAGAAAAGATCAATTTTCAATGGAAAAAAAATCTATCTTCAACTTAAAATTGTAATAGTAACAATTTTAGAAAAAAAATGAATTCTCAACCAATAAAATGGAATTTCACCAAAAATGGTTTAATTTTTAACCGAAGAGACGTTTTGCTCGAGATATTTGAACCAATAAAGATTTTCATTGAAATACAAAAACTGTTGAATTCAAACAAAAAAATCAAACTCTCAATAGAATAGTTCAATTTCCCCTCAATAGATGGACTTTTAGTCATTATAATTTAAAATAATAATAGTAATAATTTTTGATGAAGAAGTTCAACATTCAACTAAGTAATTGAGTTTTTAATGAAAAACGTAAATTTTAAACCCAGAAGATTAAGTTCATATCAAAAACATACATTTTTCACTGGAAAAGATCAATTTTCAATTAAATAGTTGAATTTTTAAGTGAAAAAAAAAATTCTTCAACAGAGAATAGAGAAGTTATATTTCCTTTGGGTACTATTGGGTTCTATTAATTCAGTTTGGTGTCTGAAGTTCCAGAGGTCGTATTTTTCTACTGATTGAAAACTTTATTTCTCAGATTGAATCTATAGTCGACTTTTAAAGACGTCCTTTGAATAGGAACCAAACTTGAATTGGTCCTTCAAGCCGGATCAAAGTTTGCGAAGGATGGTCCTGCGAAGGTACGGTTTGAAGATAACTAATGGATGCATAATACATAATAATAATGGTAATTCAAGAAGACGAACCAAAATATTTTTTGGAAATAATTTTCCTACAATTTATTTAATTTGTTTTAAACAAATAACATCATGACCTGCAAAGGTTTTTACAAAAAACTTGGAAATTTTGCTACATATCATCATTGCTACACACCATCGTCAAAGAATGGAGAAGTCTTGATTTTTATTCTGGAAACCAAATAAGATATTTTCGAGAATGTAAGGACAATGATGTCTTACCTAACAATATAATTAATAACTAAACAATAACTTGTTTTTCAAAAAAATCAAACCATAAAAAAACACTTCAGATCAATATTTTGATAATTTACAAATTTGGCAACTAATGAAGCCATACCTAATGATGTAAAACAATGAATAATTCTTGCAGGAAAATTTGTTATCTCTTCTAAAAAAAATAATAGACGAATATCATAAGTTAGAAGTAACCTTAAATAATTATTTATTGTCTGATTGATTATAATAAATTGAACATTCCAGTAGATTATCGAAACAACGTTAGAAATGAAACAACATTTTGTACACAAAACTTGATCTTAAAATAAAAAAATATCAATTCAAACCAATATGACTTTTTACATAGTACAGATGGTAATGCAACTGAGGTTTATCGCTTACCCAAGCTACTTAAAGGATAAAGCAAATTGTCCTGTAAGACCTATAATTTCTTTTGCAGACACACATTTACATAATATATCGAAATGCCTAGCTAAGTCTCTACAGAAAATTGTGGGTAAAGCTGATTGGCACATCAAAGACAGTTGGGATTTTGAACAAGAAATTCATATTAGGTAAATGTTAGTCATTGCTGAGGATTACTTACAAGAATAGAAAAAGACAACTATACATATGGGTTTTTTCATAGGATTGAATTGAGAGAAAATTCCCACAGTTTGGACAAGTATACCAAGAAAATACATCTTCTAATTAAGACAAACCTTTTTGGTAAAAGAGTTTGATCCAGATCTAAGTTTATGACTACAATCTATTTATACATACATTATCATACATCAAAGCTAATTGGACAACATGGTTGGAAGGAGTTACAACAATGGTGCAAACATTACAAACGAGATACAAACAAAATACAGATGGGTTTCTTTGGAGGAATTGAAATTTTGAACTGTTTGGAACAGTATTCCAACAAAATACAACATCTTCTTATTAAAACATCATACCACTTTGACAAAAGAGTTCAATTCACCTCTTAGTTGATGTCTACAATCTAATCATACATAAATTATCATACATTGAAGCTAATCATAAAAAACGGTTGAAAAAAGACACAACAACGGAACAAACCAACTATACAGATGGGTTCTTTTGAAGGATCGAAAATCGCCAACGGTTTGGAACAGTATGCTAACAAAATCCAAGATCTTCTAATTGAAACAACATACCTTTCTGATAAAAGTGTTTAATCCAGCTCTTAGTGTATGTCTTCAATCTAATCATACATACATTACCATACATCGAAGCTAATCTGACAACATGGTTGGAAGAAGATAGAACAATAGTGCAAACATTACAGACAAGATACAATCGAGAGAGAAAAAAAATACAGATGGTTTTTTAAAGGATAGGAAATTGTCAATAGTTTAGAACAGTATGCTAACAAAATCCAACATCTTCTGATTGAAACAACAAACCTTTTTGACAAAAGAGTTGAATCCAGCTCTTAATTTTTGTCTATAATCTAATCATAGATACATTATCATACATCAAAGCTAATCTGACCACCTGCTTGGAAGAAGATACAACAATGATGCAAACATTACAGAGACGACACAAACAAGAAACAAATAGAATACAGGTAGTTTTTTTTTTAAGGATAGGACATTTTCAACAGTTTGGAACAGTATGCCAACAAAATCCAACATCTTCTAATCAAAACAACATACCTTTCTGACAAGCGAGTTTAATCCAGATATTAGTGTATGCCTTCAATCTAATCATACATATATTACCATACATCAAAGCTAATCTGACAACATGGTTGGAAGAAGATACAACAATGGCGCAAACATTACAAACAAGATACAAACAAGATACAAACAAAATACAGATGATTTTTTTGAAGGATTGGAAATTGACATCAGTTTGGAACAGTATACTAACAAAATACAACATCTTCTCATCAAAACAACAAACCTGTTTGCTAAAAGAGTTTAGTTCAGCTCTAAGTTTATGAATACAATCTAATCATAAATACATTAACATATATCAGAGCTAATCATACAACATGGTTGGAAGATGACTCAACAATGGAACAAACCAATTATCTGCTGTCCGAAAGTATAACCTGGTAAGTGCTATTTGTCGAAAAGGCTATTTTCCAGCATTTATGCACGAGAAAATGACCTCTATCGAAAATGTTACTTACTAGGTTATACTTTTGGACAGCAGATATACAGATGGGTTCTTTAAAAGATTGGAAATTATCGACAGTTTACATCAGTATATTAACAAAATCCAACATCTTCTAATCAAAAGAACATACCTTTTTCACAAATGAGTTTAATCTAGCTCTCAGTTCATGCCTTCAATCTAATCATACATACAGTATCATACATCAAAGATAATCAGACAACATAGTTGAAAGAAGATACAACAATGGTGCAAGCATTAAAAACGAGATACAAACAAAATACAGATGGGTTTCTTTAGAGGATTGGAAATTGTCAAAATTCTGGAACAGTATTCCAACAAAATGCAACATCTTCTAATTGAAACAACAGACCTTTTTGATAAAAGTGTTTAATCCAGCTCTTGCTTCAAGTATGGAATCTAATCATACATACATTATCATACATTGAATATAATTATACAAACGGTTGAAAGAAGATACAACAATGGAACAAACTAACTATACAGATGGGTTCCATCAAAGGATTGAATTTAGAGAAAATTTTAAAAGTTAGGACCAGTATACAAACAAAATTCAACATCTTATAATTAAAACAACATACCTTCTTGAAAATAGGAGAGTTTAATATAGCTCTGAGTTTATTTCTACAATCTTATTGTGAATTCATTTATGAATTTTAGAAACAAATTTTCTGCCTACTTATGGGTTAGACCATTTCTGTCGCATCTGCTAATAGCTGAGCGTTATAAAACTATTACAGAGTCCAAAAATAAAAATACGATAAATACAGATCATTTAACCCAAAAATAAAGATCAGCATAATATCATACATAACTGGTATTGATGAAGTTCTTCTCAGAATTTTTAATGAAAAAAGCAACATTGGAATTGCTTCCTCTATCGAAAACACTTTTAACAAAATTTGTTTCCCAAATATGAGAGAATGAATTGATAAGTCAGACAAAACAAATATCATTATTGGAATATCATTTTTGGATTTGCATACACTGGTAGAAGTCACTAATGAATATTAATTTATTTAACCTGTCCATCCAAAATAATTTTTCGAACATTTTTACCAAAAAACTAATTCTCAATTCTTGGGGGTTTTTGGAAACTCACTATTAGTAAGGACTAAGAAGATCTCCAGCTAAATCGCTTACAATATCGCGCAGAATTTTTGCAGGAATTGAAAAAAAATGTGGAATGGTCCTCCTATTATATTGGAAAATAAAGTTGTGCATCGGAGTGAATGGATTTTTCCGAAAAAAATGTCACGAAAGAGCCCCTATTTCAATTTTCGGTTGGACGATTCGCAGAAACGAGTAGTTGCGACTGTTTCCGGTTTTTCGTGAAATACGCGAATTGGTTCGACGCAACGCGACGCGAACAAGTGACGTACAAACAGCAGGCAATCAGATCAACGAGCACGACCATCGTTCCGTGCCGAATTCACTATTGGTGCTCGCATACATCCAGATTAACAAATTTTGTAGAGCGTCAATTGTAGTTGATTAAACTACCTATGGCTAACTAGGAAATTCTAAATTGGATATTCATGAATATCTTCGGAAGATCCAATATTCCTATGGCTGAAGGAAAGGGGAGAAAACTCTATGATCCGCTGAATCGCTCGTTTATGTTATTTGCGCCCCATTTCCCCTTTTTGCCGTTTCCAGCTCACTTCTCATCTCAATTTTGCAACATTTATAAATTATCAATATTCCATATTCCAAGTGTATTACCAGAATCTTCCTATTTCAACAGTGTCTTCTAGCTCCTTCCCCTTTCCACAGTGTCTTTTAGCTTTTTCACCTTTCCTCAATTCAGCAGGTCAGTTCGCCTTTTCCAAATTGTTAATCAGTGAGGATTTAATTGCTTATAACAGTTCGCCAAGAGGGCTTTTTTCGATCCCGTTTCCACAAGCGTCTTTATCGATCCATCCCATTTCTCCAAGTATTTTTATCGATCCCATTTCCCGAAGAATTTCAAGTACTGTTCCTGGTACCATTTCACCATGTGTTTTTCTCGATCTCTCATGGAACTTGAAAAATTATAGTTTCATTATTAAGAATTAGTCATTTTAAAACAGAATTATCATCCCCTTTCCAGCTCTTCTTTGGCCGAAGTTCATTTCTGTGTATCAATTATACAGCAATTTGTGCTCCCTTCCCCCCATGTGTGCCCCATTCCCTCTTGTTGCCGTTTCCAGCTCACTTGTCATCCCAATTTCACACGATTTATCAATTATCAATATTTCATACCTCAAGTTAATTAATAGAATCTTCCCATTTCCCCAGAGTTTTCTAGCTCCTTCTCCTTTCCCCGTTTCCAATTTTCACTCAATAGCCAAGTCTGAGTCAATATAGACCAGCTGTTCCTAGTGCATTAGTAGAACTTTCCCTCCATTTCCCAAGTGTATTTTTGGCTATTTCCTCTCTCCACAGTGTCTTTTTCGCTCCTTCATCTTTCCCTTATTCAGTAGATCAGTTCACGCTTTCCAAATTGTTTATCAGTAATCATTTAATTGTTTATTACACTTCCCCAAGAATGTTTTTTCCATCTTATTTCTCAAAGTGTCTTTATCGATTCATCCCATTTCCCAAAGTATTTTTTCCGATCTCATTTCCATAAGTGTTTTCTTTTATCTCTCATTGAAATTGAAGAATGATAGTTTCATTATCAAGAATTCGTAATTGCAAAACAGAATTACCATCCTCTCTCCAGCTCTTCTATGGCAAAAGTTAATTTCAAAGTATCAATTTTAATGTTATTCGTGCCCAATTTCCCCCTGTTATCGTTTTCAGCTCACTTTTTATCTCAATTGCAAAACATTTATAAATTATAGCCAGCTCCTTCCCCTTTTCATAGTGTCTTTTTTTGACTTCTTCCCGTTTCCAATTTTCACTCAATAACCAAGTCTGAGTCATTATAGACCAGCTGTTCCTAGTGCATTCAAAGAACTTTCCTTCTATTTCCCAAGTGTCTTTTTAGCTCTTTCCTCTCTCCATAGTGTCTTTTCAGCTCATGTCTCTCTCCCCAATTCAGTAGATCAGTACGCGTTTTCCAAATTATTAATCAGTAATCATTCAATTGTTTATTACACTCCTCAAGAGTGTTTTCTCCATCTTATTTCCCAAAGTGTCTTTATCGATTCATCCCGTTTCCCAAAGCATTTTTCACGATCTCATTTACGCAAGTATTTTTTTTTATCTCTCTTTAAACTTGAAAAATTATAGTTTCATTATCAAGAATTAGTCATTTTAAAACAAAATTAACATCCTCTTCCCAGCTCTTCTGTGGCCAAATTTCATTTCCGTGTATGAATTATACAGTAATGTTTGCCCCATTTCCCGCAATATGTGCCCCATTCCCCCTTGTTGCCGTTTTCAGCTCACTTGTCATCCCAATTTCACACGATTTATCAATCATCAATATTTCATATCTCAAGTTAATTAATAGAACCTTCTCATTTTTCCAGAGTTTTCTAGCTCCTTACCCTCTCCACAGTGTCTTTGTAGCTCCTTCTCCTCTCCTCGTTTCAAATTTTCACTCAATAGCGAAGTCTAGGTCTGTTTTCGTTTCCAGCTCACTTTTCATCTCAATTTCACAAGATTTATAAATTATAGCTAGCTCCTCCCACTTTTCATAGAGTTTTTATGACTTCTTCCCCTTTCCCCGTTTTCAATTTCCACTCAGTAGCCAAGTCTGAGTCATTATAGACCAGCTGTTCCAAGTGTATTATTAGAACTTTCTTTCCATTTCCCAAGTGTCTTTTCAGCTCTTTTCTCTCTCCACATTGTCTTTTTAGGTCCTTCTCCTATTTCCAATTCAGTATTTCTGTTCCCCTTTTCGAAGTTAGTAATCGGTGAGCATTTAATTATTCATTACAGTTCGTCAAAAGTGTTTTTTTTTTCGATCCCATCCCTTCAAGTGCCTGTATCGATCCATCCCATTTTCCCAAGTATTTTCCTTGATCCCATTTCCCCAAGTGGTTTAGGTATTTTCCTCGATCCCAAATTTTCCAATTTTTTTTTTCATTTCTCATTGAACTTGAGAAATTATAGTTTCATTATCAACAAATAGTCATTTTAAAACAGAATTATCATTCCCTTTCCAGCTCTTCTGTGGCCAAATTTCGTTTCCGTGTATCAATTATACTGTAATGTTTGCCCCATTTCCCGCAATATGTGCCCCGTTCCCTCTTGTTGCCGTTTCCAGCTCACTTTTCATCCCAATTTCACACCATTTATCAATTATCAATATTTCATATCTGAAGTTAATTAATAGAATCTTCCCATTTCCCCAGAGTTTTCTAGCTCCTTCTCCTTTCCCCGTTTCCAATTTTCACTCAATAGCCACGTCTGAGTCATTATAGACCAGCTGTTCCAAGTGCATTAATAGAACTTTCCTTCCATTTCCCAAGTGTCTTTCCAGCTCTTTCCTCTCTCCACATTGTCTTTTTAGTTCCTTCCTCTTTCCCCAATTTAGTAGATCAGTTCGCGTTTTCCAAATTGTTATTCAGTAATCATTTAATTGTTTATTACACTTCCCCATGAGTGTTTTTTCAATCATATTTCCCCAAGTGTCTTTATCGATCCATCCCATTTCTCCAAGTATTTTTATCGATCCCATTTCCCGAAGAATTTCAAGTACTGTTCCTGGTACCATTTCACCATGTGTTTTTCTCGATTTCTCATTGAACTTGAAAAATTATAGTTTCATTATTAAGAATTAGTCATTTTAAAACAGAATTACCATCCCCTTTCCAGCTTTTCTTTGGCCGAAGTTCATTTCTGTGTATCAATTATACAGCAATTTGTGCTTCCTTCCCCCCATGTGTGCCCCATTCCCTCTTGTTGCCGTTTCCAGCTCACTTTTCATCCCAATTTCACACCATTTATCAGTTATCTATATTTCATATCTCAAGTTAATTAGTAGAATCTTCCCATTTTCCCAGAATTTTCTAGCCCCTTCCCCTTCCCAAAGTGTCTTTTCAGCTCCTTCTCCTTTCCCCTTTTCCAATTTTCACTCAATAGCCAAGTCTGAGTCATTATAGACCAGCTGTCCCAAGTGCATTAATGCAACTATCCTTTCATGTCCCAAGTGTTTTTTTAGCTATTTTCTCTCTTCACAGTGTCTTTTTTGCTCCTTCCTCTTTCCCCAATTCAGTAGATCATTTCACGTTTTCCGAGTTGTTAATCAGTAATCATTTAATTGTTTATTGCACTCCGCCAAGAGTGTTTTTTCGATCTTATTTCCCCAAGTGTCTTTATCGATTCATCCCATTTCCCCAAGTATTTTTCCCGATCCCGTATCCCCAAATGTTTTCTTTTATCTCTTATTAAACTTGAAAAATTATAGTTTCATTATCAAGAATTAGTCATTTTAAAACAAAATTAACATCCTCTTTCCAGCTCTTCTACGGTCGAAGTTCATTTCAAGGTATAAATTTTAGTGTCATGTGTGCCCCATTTCCCCCTGTTTTCGTTTCTAGCTTACTTTTTGTCTCAATTTCACAAGATTTATAAATTATAGCTAGCTCCTTCCTCTTTCCATAGTGTCTTTTTGACTTCTTTCCCTTTCCCTGTTTCCAATTTTCGCTCAGTAGCCAAGTCTGAGTCATTATAGACCAGCTGTCCACATTGTCTTTTTAGGTCCTTCCTCTTTCCCCAATTAAGTAGATCAGTTCACGTTTTCCAAATTCTTAATCAGTAATCATTTAGAAGACTTATAAATCATAGCTAGCTCCTTCCCCTTTCTGTAGCATCTTCTTGGCTTCTTCCCCTTCCCCCAGTGTCCTTCTAGCTCCTTCTCCTTTCCCCGTTTCCAATTTTCACTCCAAGTAATCCAAGTGATTCCAAGTAATCCACTTGTAATCTGGAGTAATCTACTTGTATTCCGCAGTAATATACCTGTGATGGGAAGTCATCAATTTGTTATCCACGGCAATCCACTTGTAATCCGCCGTTGTCCACTCGCAACTGAAAATAATGAACTTGTAATCCACAATAATCGACCAGTAAGAGGCATAATTCTTAATAATTCAATTGATCTACTTGTAATCCGGAGTATTCTAGTTCAAATTCGAAGTAATCCATTTGTAATCCACCTTTATGTACCTGTTATTCGGAGTAATGCAGTTGTGATATTCCGTTATTGACTTGTAATCCACAGTAATTTATTGTAATCCGCCATAGTCACTTGACATCAAGATAATTTTGAGTAATTCAGATAATTCAAGTAATCCACTGGTAATCTAGTTCTAAGCCGAAGTTATCAACTTGTAATCCGAGGTAATTCAAAAATGTGGAATAATCCAATCGCAATCCAGAAATATACTCGCAATTTCAAGTGATACAGTTGTAATCCGCCGTAATTCTCTTGTAATCCACTGTAATCTACAGTAATCCGCTTCTAATTCAGTTCTAATCCAAGGTTATCAACATGTAATCCATAGTAATCCACTTGTAACCGGAGAATTCTGAATAATTCAAGTAATCCAATTGTAATCCGGATTACAATCCACTTGTAATGTAGATTCATCCACTTATAATTTACAGTAATCTCCTTGTAATCCAAGTAATTTTTTATTTCTTGAAAATGTTTTTTTTTTGCAGAAAATTGAACTTTGTTGTTGAAAATTCATGATTTTGGTGAAGAATTCAACTATTTGGTAAATAATGCAGTCATTTACTGAAAAATTATCATAATTTTCAGGGAGTTGAACCATTTTTTTGGAAAGAAATTTTTTCGGGTTGAAAATTGAACTATTTTGGTAGAAAATGTATTTCTTTTGTCAAAAATTTAACTATGATGTTGATAATTCATTTCTTTCAAATTAATTTTTTCTTCTGGAAATTTAATTTTTCCACGTTTTGTTAAAAATTTATTTTTTTAGTTGTAAATTCAACTTCAAGGTTGAAATTTGAACTTCATTGTTTTTCTAACTAGAAATTAATGTTTCGAACTTGAAATTCAAGTCTTTTATTTCTAGTAGAAGATTTTCTTTTTTAGTTCAAAATGTATGTATCTAGTAGCGATTTCGTTTTCTTCATGGTAGAAAATAAATATTCTGTATTGAAAATCCATGTTTTTAGTTAAAAAGTTTTAAAATTAATAATTTTGTTAGAAATTCAACTATTTGTTTGAAAATTCATGCATTTTATTAAAAATTCCTATTCTTTTCAGAGAAAATTATTCTTCTGGCTTTGAAAAGTAAATTTTTTGTGTTACAAATGGAACGGCTTTCGTAAAAAAATCAACTTTTCCGTGAAAATTGGCTTTTTTGGTTCAAAATATCTTTTTTATTATGGAAATATAAATTTTTTGATTCTCATTAGAAAGTTTTTTTTTTATTTTAAAATTAAACTATTTGGTTAACAATTTGTCTTTTTCGATGAACTTTTGCTATCAAAAATTTATATTTTTGGTTAAAAATTCAACTGTTTTGCTAAAAGCTTGTCTTTTTAGGTTGAAAATTGACCTATTTTGAAGGAAATTTTTTTTAACCAGTTCCTTTGAAAATTCAGTATTTTTATTAAAAATTACTTTTTTTAACATGAAATTAAATTCTTACATTTTAGGCGGAAATTTTTCTTTCCTAGTTGAGAATTCATGTGAATTTGTTTAAATGTTGTTTTTTTTTTGGTAGAAAATTAGGATAATTTTTTTCAAATGTAATGTTTATGTTTGAAAACTTGAATAAAAAAAAAAGTTGATAACAATTTGTATTTTTTGGTAGAAAACCATTCTTTTTGGTTAAAAATTCACTTCTTTGGTTGAATATTTAACTATATTGTTGAAAAATACGTTTTTCCGTTTCTTTCAAAATAATTTTTCCTATCTCGAAATTTAATTATTCTATCTTGAGTTGAAAATTAATCTTTTTTATTTGAAACTTCATTTTTTTTCAAAATTTATCTTTTTCAACAGAAAATTACTCTTCTGCGTCGGTGACGCATTTTTTTGGTTTAAAAAATTAACTATTTGATTGAAAATTAATCCACATTGTAGGAAATTTAACAATTTCGCTAAGAAGGACATTTTTTACTTTAAAATATAATCCTTTATTGAAAATTGGTCTTTTTTTGTCAGAAATTAATTTTGTTTGTTGAAAATTTTTCTTTTTCGTACAAGATTCAACTATTTTGTTGAAAAATCTTATTTCTTCGTTGAACTCAATTTGTTGAAAATTTCTTATTTTTTTAAGGAGTAAATTTTCAAACTGAAAATTTAAGTGTTGGGTTAAAAATTTATGTACTATTTTGAAAATTTGCCTCTTGGCAAAAAATCAGTCTCCTTGATAAAATACAACTATTTTCTTACGTTTATTCAACTATTTCAGTAGAAAATCATCTTTCCTGGTTTTGAAATTTTGTTATATTATTGGAAATTTTTTTTTCGGTTGAGAATTAATTTTTCTTCACGGAAAATTTAATTATTCTATTTTTGGCTGAAAATTCAATTTTTTTATTTGAAAATTTAACTATTTGTTTTAAAGTTCAACTACTTTATTAAAAATTCATTTTTTCTGCTTAAAGATTTTTGATTTTGGTTAAAAATGGTATGATTGAAAATTCAACTATTTTGTTAAAAATTCATGTACACATTTTGATAAAAATTCTCTATTTTTGATAGAAAATTGATCTTCTTGTTTGAAAATTCATCTTTTCGGTTGACATTTTTTTTCAATGGAAATTTACTCTCTTAATTGAAAATGTACCACTTCCTTTTTTCGTTGTAAAATTATATTATTTAGTTGAAAATTCCACTATTTGCTTG
Organism: Andricus quercusramuli; assembly: GCA_932178445.1. NCBI lineage: Eukaryota > Metazoa > Arthropoda > Insecta > Hymenoptera > Cynipidae > Andricus > Andricus quercusramuli. The sequence goes on from CAKNXH010000469.1 coordinate 97,248, forward strand.
AAAATTTTTCTTTTCTATTTGCAAATTGATGTATTTTTTTTGGAGATTCGTTTTTGAAGATTCTGAAAAAAGTTTTTTTTCTCGATCTCTCTAGTAGCTTAATGGAAAAGCACCTGAGCGGACATCACTAGTTCTGTAGTTCGATTCCCAGCGGAGCGAAAGGAGTTTTTTTTTTAGAAAAAAAATCACTTAAAGTAAATTTTGTTGTTAAAAATTCAACTGTTTGGTTCAAAATTTGTTATTAAAAAAATTATATTTGAATTTTTTTTTCTGGAAATTAATTTTTTCATTGCAAATTTAGCTATTCTGTTTTGGCTGAAAATTCATTTTTTTAGTTGAAAATTCATTTTCTGATTGAAGATTCTTGATTTAAGTTAAGCATGGTATGGTTGAAAATTCAACTATTTTGTCAAAAATTCGGCATTCTCGGTAGAAAATTAATCTTTTTTTCAAAAATTCATCTTTCTTGTAGACATTTTTTTCAGTCTAAATTTACTTTATCAACTGAAAATGTAATGGTTCCTTTTTTATTGTGAATTTATATTGTTTAGTTAAAAATTCCACTATTTGCTTAGAAATTTTTCTTTCGCATTGGAAAATTTATGTATTTTTTCGAAGATTCTGAAAGAAGTTTCTCCTTTCGATCTCTCTAGTAGCTTCATGGGGAACCACCTCACCCGAAATCCGTAGTTCTGCGGCTCGAATCCCAGCGGAGCAAAGGAGAAGATCTTTTTTCATAAAAAAATTATTTAAAATATTTTTTCTTTTGTAGCTCCATCTAGTCTGAAAAGACGTTAAATATTTTTTCTTATTCTCTAATGATAATACAGATTCCTTAAGAAAAAAATTTGATTTGTACCATCTATCAAAATAATGCGTGTATTTCTGAAAAAAAGTTTCTTCTCTCAATCTCTCTAGTAGCATAATGGGAAAGCACCTGGCCGGAGATCAGTAGTTTTGTGGTTCGAAT
>CAKNXH010000469.1:98227-132532 GCA_932178445.1 Andricus quercusramuli
TAATGGGAAAGCACCTGGCCGGAGATCAGTAGTTTTGTGGTTCGAATCCCAGCTGAGCGAAAGTAGATCTTTTTTTAGAAAAAAATTATTCAGAATAATTTTTCTTTCATAGCTCCATCTAGTCTGAAAAGACGTTAAATATTTTCTGTTCTTCTCTAATGATAATACAGATTCTTTGAAAAAATTTGATTCCTACCATCTAGCAAAATAATGCGTGTATTTCTGAAAAAAGATTCTTCTCTCGATCTCTCCAGTAGCTTAATGGGAAAGAACCTCACCCGAAATCCGTAGTTCTGTGGTTCGAATCCCAGATCTTTTTTCAGAAAAAAATTATATAAAATAATTCTTCTTTACAGGTCCATCTAGTCTGAAAAGACGTTAAATATTTTCTGTTCTTCTCTAATGATAATACAGATTCCTTGAGAAAAAAATTTGATTTGTACCATCAAGCAAGAAAATCATGTATTTCTGAAAAAAGTTTCTTCTCTCGATCTCTCTAGTAGCTTAGTGGGAAAGAAAATCACCCGAAATCCGTAGTTCTGTGGTTCGAATCCCAGCTGAGCAAAAGTAGATCTTTTTTTAGACAAAAATTATTAGAATAATTTTTCTTTCATAGCTCCATCTAGTCTGAAAAGACGTTAAATATTTTCTGTTCTTCTCTAATGATAATACAGATTCTTTGAAAAAATTTGATTCCTACCATCTAGCAAAATAATGCGTGTATTTCTGAAAAAAGTTTCTTCTCACAATCTCTCTAGTAGCTTAATGGGAAAGCACCTGGCCGGAGATCAGTAGTTCTGTGCTTCGATTCCCAGCGAAGCGACAGAAGAAGATATATTTTTTTTAGACAAAATTATTTTAAATAAACTTTGTTGTTAAAAATTAAACTCTTTGATTGAAAATTGATCATTGTTACTGAAGAATTTATAGTTGACCTAGTTTTACATAAAATCGATAAACTATAAATTAGGTCGATTCGCTGACCTGGAACCTCACCGGAAAACTATAATGCTTAGCTCAGTTGACCCTGCGTAAAAGCCGCGGTACCGCGTATGACTAATACTTCCGGGTATGAAACCGCGATTCCACACTCACATTATGGAACCAGAAACCAGAAGCCAGAAGTGCGGTTGAGCGGACGATCGTAAAATCGATGCGTTCGAAGACAAAAGTCGTTTCTACAGGTGTATTACTGCTTTTCGAAAAAAAAAAATAAATAAAATTAAAAAATAAAACGGCATTCCTTGTTACGCTCGCGGGTCACGAGGCATTCGCACATCGTTTGAAATGGATGAGCAGCACCCTAAGCAACACAGGAGCGCTTAAAGAGCCGGGAATTACGTCTCGATTTTCTGCTCGCTACGCACCAAAGGAACAGTACCGATTTTCCGCCCTACCGATTCTGAATTTCTGACCAGCGACAGCCTGTGCGATCGCTAAGTTTAATAGCGCCACTGCCGCGATTTTAGAATTTTACGATTTTGCGATTTTACGATTTTACGATTTCCAAGTCCAAGGCGATTTTTCTTCGCCACCCTTCGATGCGCTTGAACTCACGCGACGATTGCCAATGCATGATCGAAACTGCGTTTTAGGGTGTCTTATGCGATATTTCGAATCCGGCGATATACTCGAGTGGGTCGATGGTAACTTTGATGGCGCATTCCGCCGGGAATGGGGATCAATTTCGAGTGGGAAATGCCGCTGGTATCGGCATGATTGCCTTCAAAGTTTAAGCTCAATTATTCCGGGTCGCAGCGGCAAATCGCAGAGGCTGAGAACGTTTCTTCATATTTCAGGCCAATTCCCATCTTGCAGATCCCACGGATTAACAATTCGGTATGCGGTATCAACTTTCAGTGCAATTTTTACATCATTTCAGAGTCCAGCTCATGGAAAAAAAGGTCAATCCAGCTGACAAGAAAAAAACAATCGATACATTTTTGGGGTCACTGAATCCGAATTCGGATACAGCGACCTCCAAAAAAGGAGGCCCAGGCACATGAAAAAAATAGGAAGAAAAGTTCTTGTCCCAAAAGACAAGAAAAAGAATTTATATACATTGTTTGAGTCGCCAAATTCAAATTCGGATTCAGCGACCTCGAAAAAGAAGGCACAGCACATATGTATGTATGTAAAAAATAAATGAAAAATAGGAATAAAGTTCTTGTCCACCAGACGATACAAGAATTTCTATACTTTTTGTTGAGTCGCTGAATCTGAATTCGGATTCAGTGACCCCTAGAAATCAGGCGCATGCACACGGAAAAATATGAAAGAAAGCTCTATTCCACCAGACGAGACAAAAATTTCTTTACGGATTTTGGGTCGCTGAAATTAAATTCAGTATCAGCGACCTCGAAAGGCAGGCGCAGGTCCACGGAAAAACACGAGAAAAAGGTCTTGTCCGACAGACAAAAAAAATTCTATACGTTTTTAGGGTCGCTGAATTTCAATTTGGATACAGCGACCCTAGAAACGCAGGCAAATACACACGGAAAACTGCAAAAACAGTTCTTGTCCACCAGGGAAAGAAAATTCCTATACGCTTTTGAGGTCACTGAATCAGAATTCGGATTCAGTGACCCCAAGAAAGCAGGTGCATGCACACAGAAAAATATGAAAGAAAGTTCTATTCCACCAGACGAGACAAAAATTTCCTCACGGTTTTTGGGTCGCTGAAATTGAATTCAGTATCAGCGACCTCAAAAGGCAGGCGCAGGCCCACGGAAAAATACAAGAAAAAGGTCTTGTCCGAGAGACAACAACAGAAATTCTCTACGTTTTTAGGGTCGCTGAATTTTAATAAGGATATAGCGACCCTAAAAACGCAGCAAATACACACAGAAAACTACAAAAAAAGTTCTTGTCCACAAGAGAAAAAAAATTCCTATACGCTTTTGCGGTCACTGAATCCGAATTTGGATTTAGTAGCCCCAGAAAAGCAAGCACAGGCACACGGAAAACACGAAAAGAAAGTCTTTTTCACCAGGCAAGAAGAAAAAATTCTATACGCTCTTGGGGTCGCTAAATCTGAATTCGAATTCAGCGACCACAAAAAAGCAGGCATAGGCACACGGATAAACACGAAAAAGAGGTATTGTCTAGCAGACAAGAAAAAAATTCTATACTTTCTTGGGGTCGCTGAATCTGATTTCGGATTCAGCGACCACAAAGAAGCAGGCACAGAAACACGGAAAAACACGAAGAAAAGGTCTTGTCCACCAGACGAGACAAACATTTCTATACGTTTTTGGGTTCGCTGAATCCGAATTCCGATTTAGCCCAACAACATAACCCAATATTTAAATTTTGACTTTGGAAAATGACTTCTTGAAAAAAGGAAGAATTTTCAACAACTTGAATTCGAAGAAAAAATGAAACGGGTTTGAACAAAATGAGTACATTTAAAAACAAAAAATGCAAAAAGAGAGCTTAAATTTCTGCCACAAAAGACAAATTTTTAACCAAATACATTTTTTTCACAAGACCGTTATTCCGAGCAGAGAAGATGAGCATAAGAAAATAGTTCAATTTTCAACCAAGTGTATTAATTTTTCACCAAAAGGCAAATTTTCAAAAAAATTCATTAATTTTTAACCCGATAGTTAAATTTTCAGTTTGAAAATTTACTTATTAAAAAAATAGAAAATTTCAAACAAGTTAAATTCAACGAAAAAATAAGATTTTCAAACAAAATAGTTGAATCTTCTACGGAAGAGAAAAATTTTCAACAAACAAGATTAATTTCCCACCCAAAAAGACCCATTTTCAATCAAATTCAAGAATTTTTGATCCAGAAGCCGAATTTTTCTACTAAGAAGATTAATTTTCTACCAAAAAAAGAATTTTCATTTAAGTACAGGAATTTTGAACCCAATAGTTGAATTTTCAGTTCAAAAAATTACTTCTCAAAAAAAAAGAATTTTTAATCATATGAATGAAACGAAAATTACGAATTTTTAACAGAATAGTTGAATCTTCTACAAAAAAATCCTTACCAAACGCAATTAGTTTTCTACCCAAAAAGAACTCAGGAAAAAAATTGTATATTTTGGGGTCTCTGAATCCGAATTCAGCTTCAGCGACCCCAAAAAGCAGGCGCGGGCACACGGATAAACACGAAAAGAAGGTCTTGTCCACCAGACAAGAAAAAAATTATGTACGTTCTTAGGGTCGCTGAATCTGAATTCAGATTCAGTGACCACAAAAAAACAGGCAGACACACGGGAAAACACGAAAAAAAGGTCTTGTCCACCAAACGAGACAGACATTTCTATACAAAAATTTTAATTTAATTTTGAACACACAAAAATTAAGTTTGAACAAAATAGTGAAATTTTCAACCAAAAGAATGTGCTTCTCCCAAAATGATGAATCCTTAACGGAAAAGATTCGATTTTTTCACAAAAACGAATCTTGAAAAAAGAAACTGTTAAATTTTCAGTGAAAAAAACAATTAATTTTCAACAACAAAAAAACGAATTTTGAATAATATAATTGAAGTTCGAACCGAGGAAGTTGATTTTATACTAAAATATCTGAATTTTGAACTCAAGAAGACGAATTTTCAACGAATGAGTGAAATATTTATTTTCAACAAAATTTTTAAATTTCCTACAAAGTGGATTAATTTTCAACCAAATAGTTGCATTTTTAACAAAAAAGTGCATTTTTGACGCAGAAGAATAGCTTTTAATCCGAAGAGATAAATTTTCAATAGAATACATGAAGTTTTAAATATACGTTTTTGGGGTCGCTGAGTCAGAATTCAGATTCTGCGAACTCAAAAAAGGAGGCACAGGCACACGGGAGAACACGAAAAAAAGATATTGCCCACCAGAGAAGAAGAAAAAATTTCTATACGTTTTTAGGTCCCTGAATCCGAATTCGGATTCAGCGGCCGCAAAAAAGCAGGCACATGGAGAAACACGGAAAAAAGGTCTCGTCCACCAGATAACACAAACGTTCCTATACTTTTTGCGGGTCGCTGAATCTGGATTCGGATTCAGCGACCCAAAAAAAGCAGGCACAGGCACACAAAAAACACGAATTAATGATTACTTTCCAGTCTTCCTCATAATTTTATTTTATAGGGTCCCAAAGAAACCCAGTGAGTGAAAAATTTATAGTCAATATCGTCCATACAGAAAATTTGAACAATATTCCAAATATCTGTTTTATTTCAGGAAATTATATTCACAGAAAATGAAGAGATTGTTCAGAAACTGATTCCTTTGATTGTTTGTTTATTATTTGTTCATTATTTCAGAAAAAAACTAGAACTCTCTCATATTTTAAACAAAAAAGTTATATTTTGAACCAAACATGAAATAACTGAACTTTTAGTTAAAAATTATGTATAAATGGAAAATAATTTTGAACAAAATAGTTGAATTTTCAATCAAATAGTTGAATTTTCAACAACAAAAGATTTTTTATCTGCAATTTCTCCTCGACAAAAAGCCTGGAATTTCTCCTCGTAGAACAGACTTGGAATTTCTCCTCGCAGGAGAGGCTTCGAATTTCTCCTTGTGAGACAGGGCTGGAATTTTTCCTCGTAGAACAGGCTTGGAACTTCTCCTCGCAGGAAAGGCTTGGGATTTCTCCTCGCAGGAAAGGACTGGAATTTTCCCTCGTAGAACAGGCCTGGAATTTTTCCTCGCAGAACAGGCCTGGAATTTCTCCTCGCAGGAAAGGCCACGAATTTCCCCTCGCTGGACAGGCCTGGGTTAGGAATTATGATCGATATTATTAAACCGTCGCGTCGGTTCGTAGTATCGAAAGGTCTCGCGAGCGCAGCATATAATCTCGGTGGTTATTAATGGCGATGGTTTGGGAAACTGCTACCGGGCAGTCTTCAGCCACCTCCATCAACTCTTTGCCTCTCAATACTTCTTCTCTTTCTATTCCTCTCATCTTTTTAATTTTTTTGTTCTTTGATCAAACTGCATTCCACATTCCACCCGTCGATTTAATCCTCCAACTATGACTTTGATTGCCTTCTTCAGATCGATTTATCAGTTTCAGCTCCAGTTGTCATCTGTTTGCAAAACAAAATGTTAATAAGATCTAGAATTGAGACCATGTTTTGTAACACGTGACACTTCTCTGATCAAAAAATAAAATATAAATCCTTGGATAAATATTATCAAAACTTAAAAATTTAGTAGTTGCATTTTCGAGCCAATAGTTGAATTTTCAAGCCAAAAAAACGAATTTTTCTAGAAGGCAGTTAAATTTTCAACCAGAAAAATTCAATTTTTGAGAAGAGCCAGTTTTAAAGAAAACCGAAGAATTTTCGACTGAAAAAGTTAAATTTCAGAAAAAGGTTGAACTTTCAAAATAATAATTAATTTTTAAACAAAATACTGGCATTTTTATGGAACAATATTAATTTGATACCAAAAGACGAATTTTCAAAAAAATAAATGAATTTTCAATGAAATAGTTAAAATTTCAAATAAAATAGGGTTTGAACCAAAAATGAAACAGTTAAATTCTCTTTTGAAAAAAAAATTAATTTAATGACAAAAACAGAATTATCCGCTAGCTGAATTTTAAAAAAGAAATTATTTCAACAAGTTGGTAAATTTTTATTCAATAAAGATCTTACTTAACTCAAATTTGTTTTTTGTTTGAAAATTCAACTATTCCGTTGAAAATTCGCCTTTTGGTTTCAAAATCTATATCCTCTCGTGGAAATTGAATCTTTTTTGTTTAAGATACAAAGCTTTGGTTGGAAATGTACTTTTTTTGGAAAATCCATAATTTTGTGTTAAAAATTCAACTGAAAAGTAGAAAATTTGTCTTTTTTGATGAAAAATTCATCAGTTCAGTCGAATTTTTCTTTCTTTCTTGACTGAAAACCTTTTTTTGGTTGAGAAATTAAATATCTGATGAAAATGAGATTTATTGTTGAAAATTTATAATTTTGGGTCTAGAATTCAAAATTATTTTTCTCACAATTTGTTTTTATTTTCAGTTTGAAAATTCAATAATTTGGTTGAATATTTTTTTCTTTTCAGAATGAACAATTTTTTTGATCGAAGAGTCAAATATTTCGTGGAAAAATTCTTCTTTTTCGGAATAACTCAGCAGTTTTTTAATTTTTCAATTAAAATCTATTTTGGTTGAAAATTAAGCTACAGAAAAAAAAATTGAACAAAGAATTTTCACTTCAAACCAAGTGGTTGATCTTTCAAAAAAAAATTTAATGAAAAAATATTTAAAAAAACATTTTAATTGAATCTTCAACATTCTACACGAATTGCCAAACAGAAAATGTCATTTTCTAATGACAAATGGAATGATTACATTTTCAGTTAATGAACTTAATTATTAACTACAAAAAAAAAAATTCTAGAAAAATTCGTCAATTTTTCTACCAAAGAACTGAATTTTCAACTAAAAAAATCAATTTTAAATCAAAAATTAAATGCATTTTTAAGAAAATATTAAAATTTCCAACTAAATAAATTAATTTCAAACTAAAATGATGAATTTTACAATAAAAAGTTGATTTTAAGCAAAGTAGAGTAATGCTCAACGAAGTAATAACATTTCCAAACAAAAAAGAGGATGAATAAATTTTCGGTTGAAAAACTTAATTTTGACAGCAAAAAAATGTAAGACTTTCCTGTCCAAGAAAAAAACTAACTGGATTAAAGTTAAACTTCTTTATTAAAAATTTGCTTTTTTTATAATTGAAAATTCATTTATCTGGTTGAAAATGTTTTTATTTTATTTTTCTCATTCGCAAAAACTTAATTTTTGAAATCGAACATTTGACTTTTCTATTTTTGGTTCAAAACTCAGATAATTAGATAATTCATTTTTTATCTTACAAAAAAAACCTTCTGGTTTAAAAATTCATCATTTTGGTATAAAATTAATTTTTTTATTTAAAAATGTATTTATTTCAGTTGTAAATATTCTTCTTCGGTTTGAAGTTATTTTTTGGTATGAAACTAATCATTTTAGTTCATAATTTTTTAATTCAAATTTAAATTTCATATTAATTAATTTTAATCAATTTTAAATTTAATTTTTAAATTTTAAAATTCAAATTTCATAATTATAAAATTCTATAGGGTCTTATCGTCTAATAATTATATTTGAGATTTTTTACTTAAGATTACATTTCAATTGTTATTTAAATTAATAAAGTTCATATTTTATTTAATCTCTCATTCTAGTCTTAAATTAAATTCATAATTTGAATGCATTTTTTTTCTCGGACAGAAAAATTTTTCTCGTTGGAGAATTGAAATATTTGAATTTATCTGTGTTTGTTTTAAAATTAAAATACGTTGGTGTTTTGAGTATTAACTATTTAATTTTTTGTTAAAAATGTATATTATGTGGTAGGAGATTCACCATTTTACTGATATTTTTTTTCGTTAAAAATTAAGATTTTTAACCGAAAAATTAATTATTCTTTTTTCGTTCAAAATTGAATTTTCTGTTTCAAAATTAAAAAATTTCGTTAAAAATGCATGTATTTTGTTAAAAATTTGTCTGTTTTGGTTCAAAATGGATTTCCATTCCAGTTTGAAATTGATCTCTTTAGTTGAAAATTTGAATATTTTCTTCAAAAGGCATTTGATTTTTGGTTTAAAATTTATTTTTTTTTTTTAGTTGAAAATTCAGTTCCTTGGTTGAGAATTTAACAACTTTCTCTAAAAATTTGTATTTTTTAAAATTTAGTAATTAGGTTTTTGGACTGAAAATTTAATTGTTTCATTTTTCATCAAAAAATTATATTTTCTGGTTGCGGATTTGTTCTTTCAATATTTTTTCATTATTTTATTTATTTTTTTGTGAAAAGATCAAAGTGGAAGATTGAATTGAAACTTCCTTGTAAATTTAAAAAAAAAATGAAATTAATCTTTTTTGTGGAGTTTGTTTTTTTTTTCTCAAAAATTCAAAAATTTTTCCGAAACTTAATTTATATTTTGTGCAAAACTCACATTCCTGTTGACAATTCATTTTTTTGTTAAATATTCAAATACTGTGCAAAAAATAAAACAATTTGATAAAAAATGTAATCATTCGTTTCAAAATTTAACTATTATGTTGGGAATTTTATTTTATGGTGTAAAAAGATTTTTTTCTGTTCCACGTATTTCTGAAATTTTTCTCCTTTATAAATTCTAAATTTACCTACCTGGTAGAAATTTGATGTGTTTTGTTAAAAATTCCTTATTTCATTTAGAGATTTGACTATTTGGTTGAAAATTCGTCTATTTATTTGAATTCAACTGTTTGAGATTTTTAGATTATGTTTGATTTTCAGATTATGTTTGTAATTTTTAGATGCGCTAATTCACATATTAAATCGCCTCTATTTAGATTTATTCTTTCAGTAAGAACAAATATAATTAATCTGGAAGTTCAAAACTTATTTCTGAGTCCTTTCAACTTGTTTTAACCCTGACAAAGGCTTAAATTCGCCCAGTCTTCAGTTTCGAAATAAAATGCGGTCATTACTAGAGAGCGCATTATCGCATCTCTGAGGTTAGCTGCCGAGCGCTGATGGGCAAGCGTGCGCGCGCAGGCCGGGAACTCACGTTGCGCCTCCCACTCTTCGCCGAGCCCACGGTTCTCCGCATGTGAGTGCCGGGTTGTGAGCGTCAGCTTACTGACAGATGCGCTAATTTATGCGCTAATGCACGTATTAAATTGCCTCTATTTAGATTTATTGTTTTAGTAAGAACAAAAAGAATTAATCTGGAAGTTTAAAACTTATTTCTGATTTCTTTCAATTGGTTTTAACCCTGACAAAGACTTGAATTCTTATAGTCTTCGTTTTGAAGTGAATTGAGGTCATTGCTAGAGAGCGCATTATCGCATCTCTGAGATGAGCTGCCGAGCGTTGATGGGCAAGCGTGCGTGCGCAGGCCGGTAACTCACGTTGCGCCTCCCACTCTTCGCCTCCCACTCTTCGCCGAGCCCACGGTTCTCCGCATGTGAGTGCCGGGTTGTGATCGTCAGCTAACTTACAGATGCGCTAATTTTCAGATGCGCTAATGCACATGTTAAATCGCCTCTATGTAGATATATTCTTTTCGTAAGAACAAAAGGAGTTAATCTCGAAGTTCTAAACTTATTTCTGAGCTCTTCCAATTTGTTTAAGCCCTGACAAATACTTAAATTCATCCGGTAATCGTTCTTGAAATGAAACGAGGTGATTGGAGGCGCGCGATGTACTAAATTGCCTTTGAGTAGGTACACCCTTTTCGTAAAGCCGATAATACTATTAACTGTGAGACATCTCGTTCGGTTCGGTCGTCCACGTGCTCGTAAGTCTAAACCTTCTCTTGGGCCGAAGATAAGCCAGCCTTCGACCTCGAAGGTGATCGCCGATAGCCCGACTGAATAACCTTTTTCTTCAGCCCTTTTATTTCGAAAGAGTTCCAAATCCTCTTTTCCCTTCGTAGACACCTCCGAGGCTCAGGTCAGTCGAACGCGGCGAACTCTTCTCTTTATGGCCCGTTAAATGAACTTCCAGCTCTCTTTTATCGCCCGAGAGGGTCATCAGGCCAAATCTCACCAGACTCGATTTACGAGCAGCTCGTGGATTTGCTACACCAGGAACCGGGACTTCTCGTCTTCGAATCTCTCTTTGAAAAAAAATCGGCATGAGGGTTTTTTTCTGAAATTTTTAATTTTTTTCCGATGCTTATTTAACAGAGTAATAATTCGTGCAAGTTGGGAATTATTATTGTTTCAACTATTTATTAATATTTTCAACCACCTCTTTGAATGATGCTAGAAAGTTGCAGTTTCTTTCTGAAATTTGGGGAAAAAAATTATTTTTCCATGTTTCCAAAAAGCAACATTTTTTTCTTCAAAAGTTAATTCTTTTTTATTTTTTTTATATTAATTTATATTTTTGGCTCATAATAAATATCGTTTGGTTGAAAATTCCATATTATTTAGTTGAAGTTTCAACTATTTTGTATAAAACTATATTTTTTCTTGAAAATTACTCTTTTTCACTGAATATTTAAGGATTCATTTTTTTGATGAAAATCGATCGTTGTTCATTGAAAATTCAACAACTAAATTTTTCATGGGGAATTTATTTTTCGGGACAAAAATTCAACTATTTGGTTCAAAATTGTACTACTTTGTTAAAGATACACTTTTTTGGTTAAAAAGTCATTATTTTATTCAAAAGTTTGTTCTTCGGGTTGATAATTTAACTGTTTTTTACAATTCGTTTTGTTTTTAAAGAAATTGAATTTTCAGATTGGAAATCTTTCTATTTCATTCTTGGTTGAAATTCAACTTTTTTGGCAAGAGATCAATTTTTTCCGCTGAAATTTTTTCTTATTGGACAATCAACTACTTGGTTCAAAGATGAACTAATTTTTGAAATTTTTTTTTTTTTGTTGAGCATTCATAATTTTAGTTCAAAATTGAACCATTTGGTTGGAAATTAACTTTTTTGTGTGAAATTTATCTTTGCAGGTTGGAAATTCAACTGTTTTGTAGAAAAATCGTTTTTTTTTGTTGAATTTTTTTTCTGGTTCAAAGTGAAAGAATTAATTTTTGGTTGAAATGAAAAGAATCGTATCAACATTTTTGCATGCCCTCAAAACTTTTCAAAATTCTTACAAAGCTTCTTTTTCAATCAATTTCAAACCGAATGGTGGAATAATAAACTAAAAAAGTTAATTAAAAAAATTATTTCCGATGAAATATTACAATTTTTAATCAAAAACATGAATTTTTAACCATAATTATGAATTTTCAAGCAAAAATAACGTCTTCTCAAAAAATTATTTTGGGTTACAACCAAAAGAGGAAAGTTTCCATCCAGACTATTTTAAAAAAAGGTCATTTTCAATCAAATAATTGAATTTATAAACCAAAAAGGATAACATGAATTTTTACCTCAAAAATATCAACATTTCAAAAAAATAGAATATAGGTACACTTTTAGTTAAAAAAGTTAATTGTGAATTTTTAAAAACGAATTTTCACCAAAATAGGTACATTTTCCACCAAATATTTGATTTTTCAACGAAGAAAAATCAACTTCTAATCAAATAATTGTATTTTAAACTAAACAAAAATATATTTTTTACAAAAAATGCCATGGCTGAATTTTTAGTTGAATAAAAATTGTCCCACATTTTTTTCAAAATAGTTATATTTTCAACCAGAGTGATACATTTTTTAATGGAATGTTCAATCTTCAACTGAAATAGATAAATTTCGAACAACCAAAAATGCATTTTTAAACACAAAGATTGATTTTCTACCAAAAAATATGAATTTTCAACTAAAAACATCTATTTTCAATAATAAATTGAATATTTGAATTTTTAAATAAAAACCTTATTTCCGAGCAGACAAAAAACAAATGTTTAACAAGGTAATCAAATCATCAAGCAAAAGAGATTAAGTTTCAACCAAACTCTTTTATTTTTACAAAAAAAAAAAAAAAATAATTTCCAACAAATAAAGGGAATTTTTAGACAAGAAAGATTTTTCATCAAAAAAAATGTCAACACAATTTTGAAAATGAAAAATGAGTTTTGCATGAAGAACTTCTTTTTCAAACAAATTGTTGAATTTTTAACAGAATGATCAAAGCTACAATTAGTTAATAACATTTTTAAGAAAAAAAAAGAATTTCTAATGAAAAATTTAGTAGTAGACTTTTCAATGAAAAATAATTAATTCTCAGTTGTCTTCTGAAATTATCATTATTTTATCAATAATAAAGTTTCACTTTTCACAATGAATTTTCAAAAATAAAACTTATTCTGCATGAACAGTAACAAATAATTTCTTTTTCAAACTTTCACGTCTTTTCCCATTTTTTAATGAATTCTTCTTTTTCGCCTATTTTGAAGAAACTTACTCTCCCTCTCCCCCTCTTATTTTGTTAAATTCTAACTAAATTAATAAAAAGAAAAAAAATCCAACTATTTTTGTTAAAAGTGTTACGTCCCGAGCAATAGGCGAGGGTAGTATGGAAAATAGGAAAAGAGAGACCAGTGTGCTGATTACGTCAGGCTGGTAAGACCTGACTAATTATTTGATTGTGGGTTTGTGTGTCACTTATCAGCCCTATGGGGACTGTGTTAGGTTACAGTGTTTAAATCACATATGAAACTCAGTGTGAACAATGTTTATTATAACTAGGATACAGGATTAATTAGAATAATTCTACAAAACTTACGATTACCTTCCTACGCAAGAAAGGGCGAAAGAGATGTTGTGCTGGTCGATTGTATCTCCGTGTTTATCGTAGAGCAGCGACGGAACTCTACCGGATGTTTGTTATACTGAAAACGTGCACAAGCACTTTTCAGTATGGGTAGTGCGATACAGGGTCCTACAGCAGATACCCAATCCACACTTGAGTTCTTTTCGCGAACGTTTAACACTGCGGACTTTATTCGTTAAAGACTCACTTTACGACGACCGAAAGTCTCAGCCGAAGGGACTTAGTTCAAGACTCGAACACGAAAACTATTTTGAATTGAACTTTAAAGTACGCGACTTATTCAAAGTGTTTCTTCGGTCACAGTGAGTTAGAAGCCGCGACTTTGTCAAAACGATTAATTAGACGTAGATCGAAGTGAACAGTATGACTGCCGAGAACGTAAGACGATTTACAGGGGTGGCTCTGCGGTTTATATAGTTCCGCGTCCCTATGTTAAAGATAGGATTCACAATTTCTGACATGTCACGTTCTTTCAATTTCTGACATGGCACGTACTTTCAATTTCTGACATGGCACGTACGTTTCCTGGAATCGGGTAAACAATGACATTGATGACTCGCGGTGAGTGACTCACATGACTAATGCTTCCGCATTGCTGAGAGTTGCGGTGTTCGCATTGATTCACTCGCTTCTACTCTTGCCTTCTCGTGAACAGTTATTCTCTATGTTACTTATCCTTATTTCTATGTATTTAGTCAGACACTTTTGGGTACTGAATTGTCTGACTATATACAGGTTCTTCCACTAAGTGGGTCATGCACTTATGATATTACGATACATATAATTGTATTACTAATGTTTAACTTACACATACGAGTGTATTCATACTCCATGTTTTGGTTTTAACTTTGTTATTATTGTTGATTTAACTATTGGGAGTATAAATAAATTCGTATGGTAATAGAATTAAATTATAATTATCTTATAATGGTCAAGTCTGCAATTACAATCTCAGTAATCGAGCATGGTTAAGTTATCGGTATTATCTGAGTTCTTATCCTTTCATGGTAATACTTCAGTTATTCTTGTGGTCTCATTCTTACCGACCGTAGTGCAGTCACCATTCCTAGGTTTGAACTCAGAGAAGAGCGGTAACGCTATGGCTTATAGTTGATGGAATTAGCCTGACAGCCGAGGCGTAAAGTGGGTTGCGCCTAGCTAGGCGTTACATCGAATTTTTGTAAAATTTCGGGATGTAACAAAAGTTAAACTAAAAATTAGAAGTAATAAAAAATCTTCAACCAGAAAAATAAAATTTTTAACAAATTAGTTCAGCTTCTAACCAGTTCTTGGAATTTTTCACAGAAAAAGATCAATTTTCAACCAAAAAATGACTTTTCAACAAAACTGTGAAATTTTTTTACAAACTAGATTAACTTTCTAACAAATATTCAAATTTTCAACCCAAATATTGAATTTTCAAGAAAAAAAAATTAATTCTCTTTCGAAAAAGATGAATTCCTTACAAAGCACATGAATTTACACAACAACTAAATTTTTATTAAAAGTAGAAGTTAATTTTTCATATGATAAAATTGATTTTCGAGTGAAAAAACATCAAATTCTCAACAATATTTCTCCAAATTTTTTGACATTCTGAACCAAAAATAAAAAAATTAATTTGGTGTTAAAACATTAATTTCTCACCAACAAATTTTCAGCAGACTTGTCAAATTTGCAAACTAAGAGCTTTTTTTTCTAAAAAGGAATAAAAAAATAAAAATTATCTTCACAAAAAAAACGAAATGAATTCTTAGCAAAGTAGTTCAACTGTCAATCAAGTAGTTGGATTTTCAACTAAAAAGTTTGATTTAAAAAAAAAAAAAAACCATTTCCAACAAAATAATTTTTTTTTAAATTATAAACTTGAATTTTGAGAAATTAATTCCACTTTCAACCAATGTATTGGGTTTACATCTGTCAAGTTAAATTCACAAAAAAAATATATAATTTTTGATATTTCAAGTGAATACTATTTTCATTTTGATTGAAAAACTATTCGATTCAATCAAGAAAGACGATTTTTCGACAAAGAAGTTGAATTCTGAACAATAAAAAAACCAGTATTTAACCAGTCGCATATTTAACAAAATATGAAATTTACCCCAAAAGAAAATAATTTTCTACAAAAGAATAATGTTCTTAGTTAAAAAAATTAATTGTCAAAAAAAAAAATGTAAGATCTGTTTCGATTCCCTCTTAAAATCATTTTCTTAAAATAAAAATCTGCTTAAAGTTTACTCAGGAATTCTAATGCAATTTTTTAGTTTTTTGAATAGTTTGCGAATACCTAAGTGCTTATTTTTTTGAAATCTTCAAAAATGTATATTTTGTCTTAAATTTTATTTGAAATCTTCTCAAGATTCAAATTATTTGGAACTTTTTGAATACCTCTGAAACTGCTAAATATCGCTCGAAATAATTGAGATTTCCTTTAAACATTTAGGAAGTCCTGAAAATAAAAAAACTGTATCAGAATAAAATTTGAAAATCAATAACACTCAGGAATATTTTACAATAAACTTGTACAGTTCCGGTTTAATAATTCAAATTTTCTCTCTTAGAAGTGAATTTTTATAATTAAAATTCCTCATTCAACAATTATGATTCAGAAAAAAATTTTAGAAAATTGAAAAGAAGCAAACTGAAGTAATTGTTTTCAACAAAAATTTATTGGACATTCCATGAAAGCAAAACAAAATATTAAATATTTATTCGTGTATTTCCGCATGACGAATTGGTGAGGTAAATATGCCCAGGAATCGACTATTAAGAGGATCATTTTCATAAATTGGTTCAGTCACGTTGGCAATTATTCCATCGATCCGGATTTTAACTCTTCCCATTTTATTATTAAGATCCTTTCTAGGAGCCATGAAAGGAAGCAAATGACTATTTAGGATTATTCCAATGATGTACTTGTGATCCTCATCTATTCCCACAGCTTGAAAGTCTGCTGGCAATTCGTAAATCATATCTTGAAGAATCAAACTGTCATAATAGTGAACATTGTATATTTGAATAGGAGGAGGGTGAACTGCGTCTTCTTTATGCGGCCAAACTAATTCTGAAAAAAAAGTAAAAAAAAAATATTAATTATTGCGAAAATGACTAAGAAAATAGTGACAGAAAAAAATGTCACATTAACTGGAAGCATCCTTTAGAATCGTATTTTTAATTAAGGCGAATCAAATTTTAAAAATCTCTCGGGGTTTTCGAGATACGTTTGAAACCGTCCAAGCGTATCTGCGTGAGTGATCACAACTTTGGCATGTGAAGGTACTGCGCTTGCGCTAGGACGCTTGGGAGGGACACGAGCCGACAACTCGTTACCATGGCAATGATGAGCCGCGTCGTGTTCCACTTACGCATAGGTAGCGCAAGCGCAGTACCTCTACATACCAGAATTTGATTCGCTGATCCGCGTCGAGTTTCAGGAGTGGGGAGCCTGGCCGTCCAACTGTCGCGACAGGACAGTATGTCGAGACAGTGGTACTTCATCAAACTTTCTTAATAGAATAGAATAGAATAGAAGGAGGATGAAGTGCCTTTTTTATGTGGCCAAATTAGAAACGTCCAAGCGTATCTGCGTCAAGTTTAAGTAGCAGGGAGATCGGCCTTTTATGATTACAAATGGGGGAGGATCAACTGCGCCTTCTTGATATGGCCAGAATAATTTTCAAGAAAGAAAGTTTAAAGAGGAAATTAATTATCCTACTAATGAATAAATTAACTTAAGCATTGATTCACATGCAAAAATAACTGCAAAAACCGTGATAGCAAAAATGCAAAATTTTGAAATATTTATTTATAATAAAATAATTCGAAATATTTTTTTTCCTAATTCAGACATTTTTTTTCATTTTCAGAGTTTCAGATAACTTTCAGAAATAATTCCGGCACTACCAAAATAAACACTTCGGAAAAAACAGTCATCCCCACTTTCCAGAAATCTGATTTGATCTGCATAATCCTCTAGATACAAAAGAGTTCTCAAATTGTATGTAAAAATAATTTCAAAAAATTAATAAATAAAGTTCATAACACTTTTGAAATTTCTTAATTTAAACAAGATGTTTTTTAAGAGTTCCATAAGTTCTTATTAAAGTTCTGCACCCCCCTCCCTAGAAGAGTTTTTTCAAAAACTCTGATGCTACTTTTTGAGCTATTCAAAATGCGAAAAGCTACATTAGTTTAAATTGACCGCCGAATTTTCGATTTTGAACATTTAGTTAGTTCCAGGAATTATGACCAGAGTTTCACTCTGCTCTCCGGAAGAGTTCTATTAGAAAAAATTCTAATTCTTTCTGATGCGTTTAAAATCCAAAAAACTGCGGCAGCTTACACTGAC
Source organism: Andricus quercusramuli (assembly GCA_932178445.1). Classification (NCBI taxonomy): domain Eukaryota; kingdom Metazoa; phylum Arthropoda; class Insecta; order Hymenoptera; family Cynipidae; genus Andricus; species Andricus quercusramuli. Next base: position 115,828 of record CAKNXH010000469.1, read on the forward strand.
CCAAACTTTTTTGAATTGAAAATTTTGAAAGTTCCAGAAGTTCTGACCAGAGTTCCGTTCCCGCCCAGAAGGGTTCTATAAAAAAGCTCATATGATACTTTCAGATCAATTTAATATTCAAAAAGCTACAGCAGTTTGAGGCTTTTCCAAAATTTCAACAGTTCCAGGAGTAATTATCAGAATCTCCCCCCCCCCCCTCCATACTCCTCGGGGAGAGTTCTTTCAAAAACTCTTATACCATTTTTTGATCAATTCAAAATTCAAAAGACTAAATCTGTTTAAAGTGATACAGAAATTTCGTGTTGAAATTTATTAACACCTTCGAGATATCTCATCATTTCTGCTTTCCCCGCCCTCGGCAGAGTTCTATAGAGAACTTGTATGACAATTTTAGATCAATTCAAAACCCAAAGAGGTACAGCAGTTAAAAGACACCCAAAAATTATTAATTTTAAATTTTAAACAGTTTCAGGAGCTCTTATTAGTTTTTACCCATTTCCCCACCTCCCCTTGGAGAGTTCTAATAAGAACTCTTATAACAATTTTTATTGAATAGTAAATACAAAAAGTTAGAGAAGTTTAAAGTGAAGCAAAAGTTTTGACTTGAAAAATTTCAACAGTTCCAGGAGTTCTGATTAGAGTTCTGTTCCCACTGAAAGAGTTCTATAGAGTACTCTTTAAAAAAAATTTTTTCCATAGAGAACTCTCACTTTTTGATCGATCAAAAGTCCAAAAAGCGACAGGAGCTTAAAACGATCAAACATTTTTTTTAAACAATTTCAACAGCTCCAGGAATTCTGATCAGAGTTCCGTTCCCCACGGAAGAGTTCTGTAATGAATTGGTCTATAATCCAAAAAACTATAGCGGCTCAAATTGACCCAATAATTTTGAACACAAATTTTTAACAGTTCCAGAAGTACGGATTAGAGTTCTGTTCCCGCCGGAAGAGTTCTATAAAAAACCTGTATGACCTTTCTCGATGAATGCAAAATTTAAAAAGTTGCAGCAGTTAAAAGTGACCCAGACATTTTTTGATCCAAAATCTTGATTAGATTCTGATTAGATCTGATTAGATCTGATTAGAGTTCTGCTAACCCTTGGAAGAGTTCTATGAAAACTAGAAGGACCTATGACAGTTTTTTGAACCTAATACATGTGGGAGCAAATTTTGTATTTTTGGGTTACCTTAAATAGCTGTAGTTTTTTGTATTTGAAATGGTTCAAAAAGAGGTATGAGAGTTTTTAATGGAACTCTTCCGGAGGGATAGGACGAAACTCTGATCAAAATACCTGGAACTCTTAAAATGTTGTGATTTATTCTGATCTCTTGGGTCACTTCAGACTGCTGTAGATTTTTGGCTTTTGAATGGATTGAAAAGCATTTTTAAAATAACTCTTCGGGGGGGGGAAGGGGGGGGGGGTGCAGAACTCTTGTAAGAAATCATGGAACTTTTGCAAAAATTTTGTGTAAATGAGGAAATTTTTGATACTTGCGTAGAACTCTAGAACTCTTTTCGATCTTAAAGATTATGCAAAAGAAAAAGGTTGTGAAAAGTTGGGGAAATGGCTATTTTTACCAAAAAAATTTTTGGTAAAAATTAAGTTATCGAAAATTCTAGAACTAGCCAAAAAGATGTCAGAAGAAAAATTTATTTAAAAAATGGGGATAAAAGTGCACATGCACCACTTTTGAATATTTTTAAATTTTTTGTTTGGTAATTAGAAAAAGAGTTATAATTTGAGAAATTTTGATTTTTTCGATTGAAAAACAAGAATGAAATCAAAATACACTTTAAATCAAAATTTCAATATATTTACCAACAGGATTATTGGAAATCACTAGGGTGAAAAAAGGAATACTAATTAGGGTCCTCATTTAAAAAAAAAACTTTTTGGTGAAAAATTTTTGATACGAATGTGAATAAAAGACTATTCAGAATTGTTAAGTTTACATAACAGAAATCGCTATCTTACTAAAAGTAAAATAAATAATTAAAATTAAACAGTAGAAAAAAAAGTTATAACGCAGTAGAAAAATATGTATTTGAAGCCTTCGTTTAAGATAAGGAACCGTATTTAAATCACGCGGCAATCAAAGTGGGCACAGCCGCTTCAATGTTTAATCAATTAAATGTGTAAATTTGATTTATTGTATGATAAATCCTTCTCGAAAAAAATATTGTACTTAATTCTAAAAAAAATTAAGCAAGTTCGTTGAAAAATAGTGAAACTCTTAATTTTTTATTCAGAATTGTTTAAATTATTGAAAATTTGGTAAATTCACAAAGCGATACAGGAAAAAGTGATCGGAAAAACATTCAGTTGAGTTTTTGAACAAATTGAAGCCTATTAGCTTAAAAATAGTGAAACTCTCAATTTGTTCAAAACCATTGTATGAATAATTAATTAACTTTTTGTTTAAAATTTGTATTTTTTTGTAGAAAAGTCTATTGAAATCCTTTTGGATGAAAATTCAACTCTTTTTTTGAAAATTTTTCTTTTTGATTTAAGAATTCACCTGTTCTAGTAGAATTTTCATTTTTGTTGGATAATGCAACTATTCAGCATAGAATTAAATTATGGTTTACAATTCTTATTTTGGTGTTGGAAAGTGAACTGAAATCTCCTTTGGGTGAAAATTTAACTATTTTTTTTTAAGTTTTTTTTTTTTAATTCATCTATTTTAAGAGAAATATTTAATCTTTCTTGTATGAAAATGCAACTGATCGGTTGAGAATTCAACTATTTTTTGAAAAAAAAAATTTCTGATTTCAAAATTGACCGGCGTCATAAATGTAGAAAATTCACTTTTTGGCTAGATTTAATATTTTGGTGTTGGAAAGAGAACTGAAATATTTTCTGAATGGAAAATTCAACTATTTTTTTTTAAATCCAAAATTCATCATTTTTGAGAGAAATTTAATCTTTTTTGGATAAAAATGCAACTGTTTGGTTGAAAATAAAACTATTTTGTTAAAAAGTCATACTTTCGGTTGAAAATTCTACTGTTTTGTTGAAAATTTAACTATTTCTTAAAAAATTTGCTTTTTGTTTAAAATTCACATTCTGGTGTTAAAAAATGAACTGAAAGCTTTTCTGGATGAAAGTTCGACTTTAAAAAATAAAATTTCTTTTTTTTTTTAAATTCATCTGTTATGGTACAAGTTTCATGGTTCTTGAATAAGAATTCAACTATTTGGTAGAGAATTCCACTATTTCGTTAAAAATTCATTCCTTTTGATTGAAAAAATTCGTCTTTCCGGATCGAAAATTCAATTTTGTTCTCAGAAACTTATTTTTTGTTAAAAAATTCATATTTTGATCGTAAAAAGTCAACTAAAATCTTTTTGAACAGAAAATTCAACTATTTTTTTCTAATTTATCTTTTTGATTTGAAATGAAATTGCAATTTTTTGGTTAAAAATTATTCTTCTTTGCTTGAGTATTCAACTATTTTATTTGAAAGATTTGGTTGAACCACTTTGTTAAAAAATCATTTTTTGTTAAGAGTTATATTTTTAGTTGAAAATTCCTCTCTTTGGTTGAAAAATTAACTATTTTTTTGAAAAATAATCTTTTTAAATTGAATATTTAACTACTTGGGTAAAAGCTAAACTACATTGTTAACATTTTTTTTTCATTAGAGGCTTATGTCTTTGGTTGAAAATTTAACTGTTTAGTGCAAAAGTCTTTTTTCTTGTTTAAAATTAATATTTCAACTGAAAATGTAACTTTTCCATTTTTTTAAGATTGATCGTTTTTAGTTGAAAATTCTCTTTTTTCCGTAAAAAAGAGTAATTTTCTTGGCTCAAAATTTCATTTTTGTTTTTGTCTTTTTGGTTTCAAAAACATTTTTTTGTATAAATCTCATGTTTTTTAATTGGAATATAAACATCTTCTAATTAATTATGTCACTTTTTGTTGAGAATTTATATTTCGAGGTTGAAAATCCAACTATTATGTTAAAAATTTAATATTTTGTTGAAAAATTCAAGCATTTTCAATTAGTTTATAAAAAATCGTATTTTCTGAAAATTTTGTTTCTAAATATATTTAAAACACTTTTCAGTTGTGTTTTCAAGTCAAAAAGATGATTTTTCAACTTAAATGATGAATCTTCAACCAAAAATATGAATTTCTAACAAAAAATTGAATTTTTTTAACGAAAGGTTGAATTTTCAACCCAAAAGATTAATTTTCTATCAAAAAGACTCATTTTCAACAAATTACATGAATTTTCATTTAAAAAAATCAATTTTTAACCAAAATTAGAATAGTTAAAATGACAGAAAAATAAATCTTCAACCAGAAAAAGAAGATTCTCCAAACAAAAAAATTAATTCTAAAAAAAATAATTCAATTTTAAACTAAAAAAGATAAATTTACAAATCAAAAATATAATATTTCTATTTCCAGTTTGAAAAGCAAATTTAAAAACGAAAACAAGTTCTCAACAAAATTAATTAATTTTAAACAAAATTAATTAATTTTAAACAAAATTAATTAATTTTAAACAAAATTAATTAATTTTCAACAAAATAATTAATTTTCAACAAAATTAATTAATTTTCAACAAAATAATTAATTTTCAACAAAATTAATTAATTTTCAACAAAACTAATTAATTTTCAACAAAACTAATTAATTTTCAACTGAAAATTTAAATTTTCAAGCGAAAATGGAATAGTTATATCTTCAGTAGAAAAAAAAAATTAATTGTCAACTCAAAACAAACGAACTTTTAACCGAAGAAATTAATTTTTAATCACAACGATCAATTTTCAAACAAAAATATGAAATTTGGACCAAAAAGTGGATTTACAATCCAAAATATGTTTTCTCTATCAACAAAAAAAAAAGAATTTTCAACTAAACATTTTTTTTCAATGAAAGAAATGATTTTTTAACAGAAAGTACAATAGTAAAATTTTCTACTGAAAAGATAATTTTTTAACGAAAAACATTACATTTATATCAAAAAGGGTAAATTTTTCACAAAAAATGGTATAGTTACAGTGAATTTTCAGCTAAAATGATGAATCTTCAAATAAAAAAATTTAATTTCAGAGCAAATACATGTATTTCAAACTAAAAAGATAAATTTCCAATCAAAAATAAAATAGGATAATTGTCAGTTATTAAAATAAATTTCCAACGAAAAAAAAAGTCAACAAAACAGTTAAATTTTCAAGTAAAGAAATTAATTTGTAACCAAAAAGATAAAATTTTAACTAATGAAAGTACTCTTTAACGAAAAATAGACGGATTTTTAATAAATAGTTCAATTGTCACTGAAAACAGATAAATTTTCAACTAAAAATAGAAAAGTTAAATTTTCAGTAAAAAAATTAATTTTAAATAAAATTAATGTAAACTTTTAACGAAATAGTATGTACGAGTTACATTTCCAGTTGAAAAAATTAATTCTAAATAACTAAAAACTCATTTTCAACCAAAAAGATCAAATTTCAACCAATAAGATGAATTTTCTGATAAAATAATTACATGAATTTTCAACCAAATATTTGAATTTTTAAAGGAATTTTCAGAAGAAAAAAAATGAATTAGTCACAAAGAAGATTAAATATTCTATTATTATAATACTATAATAATATTATAATATAATATTATAATTTGAATGTTTTAATGAAAGTTATAGCTTAATTCTTTTTATTTAAAATTTTTGTGATATTGTGCAATAAGTATCGGAATTTCGCTTCCAATATTATGTGTACATATATTTCACTTTTCTATGAAATTAGTTTAAAAAGTTAATATTAATTTAATTTTTCAGGAAAATATGAAGTAAAAATTATTGGAATGTTTCAATTAAAACAGCATTCTCGAACGGTCACCCATCCAAGTACCAACCGCGCCCAACACTGCTTAACTTCAGTGATCTAACGGGAACTGGTGTTTCCAACGTGGTATGGCCGTTGCCTTTATTAATCATTCAAAATTTCATTAATGAAAGTTCCAATTGAAAAAAAACATTAGGTAAAGATTATTTGAATAATTTGAATTAAGTACATAAAATAATTATTTAATTTAAGGTTATGTAATTGATTATTGGCTAAAATTCGTAATATGAGAGTATATTCACATTTAAGATACCTCTATTCCAACTATGTAATTTCTATCAATGTTTGTGATGTTGTGAAATGATTATCTGAATTTAATTTTCAAAATTATATGTAAATATGTATCAATTTTTTAACAAATTACTATGAAAAGGTTACTAATAAATCAAATTTTCAGAAATGAAAGTGAAAATTCAAAAGAAATGTAAAGTAAAAATTACTTGAATGCCTGGATGGAAATGATAGTTTAATTCTGTTTATATCGTGTACAGATTACTTAATTATGAGCTGCTTAATTTTTTTAACAATATTAACTTATATCAAGATTAAATTTCAATTTTCCTGAATTAAGTGTGTAAATAAATTGATTATTTCCTTGAAGGCTATGTAATTGAACATTAGCTATCATTTTGGTAATGAAAAGTTATTCATGTTTAAAATACCTTTATTTTCCAATTGTATAATTTTTGTAAATTTTTGTGATGTTGTGAAATAATTATCTAAAGTCTGCTTTCAATATTATATGTACATATATTTCACTTTTCTATGAAATTAGTTTAAAAGGTTATTATTAATTCAAATTTTCAGAAAAATATGAAGTAAACATTATTCGAAGGTTTCACTGAAAATAACTGTTTATTACTTTTTATGTTGTGATATGATTAATTAATATGTAAATACATTTACATTTTTTCTGAAATTAGTTTTAAAGGTCATTACTAAAATGAAATGTATTGAAATACAATTTCAAATGAAAAAATATATTTTGAATTCATATGAAAAAAGGTAACTTACATCTTGCGTAAGATTATTCCAATTTCATAATTTTCAAAATGTTTAAGATGTTGTGAAATAATTATCTAAATTCAATCTTGAACATTATATTTAAATATGTTTTGAGTTTTCATGGAATTAGTTCAAAAGATTATGAATAATTCAATTTTTCAGAATAATGTAAGATACAAATTATTTTGATGTTTCAATGCAAATAATATTGGTGATTGATTTTTATGCTACGAACTCATAAAATAACTATTATTAACTATAGACTGATTAATTTTTTTCAAATCATTGAATTACATATTGGTTGCTATTTTTATGATAAAAATTTATTTTCGCTTTAAAATATCTCCATTACAATTATATGATTTTTCAAATGATTGTGATGTTGTGCAGTGATTTTTTAAATTCAATTTTCAACATTATATGTGCATATATTTCAATTTTTACTGGTTGAAAGGTTATTAATGATTGAAATTTTCAAATAAATATTAAATAAAAGTTATTCTAATATTTCAATGAAAATAATTATTAAATGCTCTCTGTGTTCTGGACTCATTAATTAAATATCAACTGTTTCTGCTAAAAATTATATTTTCTGGAATTAGTTAGAAGATTATTAATAAATGCAATAAAAGAAAAGTCCAAATTCAAACAAAAAGATATTGTATAAAGTAAAAGTTATTTGAAAGTTTCAATGAAAATAATTTTTTCATACTTTTTATGTTGTCAACTGGTTAATTAAGAATTAGCTGATTAATTTTGATTACAATGCTTACATATAAAAAATGGCCGTTAAATGTTAACAAATAAATAGTTATTCGAAAATTGAGTAAAAATTAGAAAAAGTAATCGAGAAGTTAGCGCGCGCACATGATAATCTAGTGTTTTTAAAAATCTCGTGTCCGGATTTCCAGACCAATTCCATCCATACTTCACACTGTTATTTGCACTGCTGTGAACTACATAGCAGAAGACGCTTTTTTACTGACAAAAAACTGACAAATTATTCCGAGATGGTTTAGAAAACCGGAAATATATTAATTGCATGTAAAGTTTGTTCGACAAGGTTAATTTTTGTTGCAGCGAAACTTTCGTCGGAAATCGATGTAAAGTTTATCTTGTTTTTTTTGTTTTTTTTTTTTGTGAAAAAATAGTCCAGGCTCTTGTGTCACAGACTATAAGTGCAACTGTAAAGAGTTAATCAAAAAGAGTAACTTACTCAAAAATGATGTCTAGTTTCCACCAAACTTGGTGCGAATAAATTGGATTTCGTCGCCTTCAAGATCCCTAGCGTACGGAATTGTTTTTTCGTACCACGCATCCAATTCCATTTTTAGTGCCGCCGGTTTATGAGTACGAATATTATAAAATCGACGAAAATGACCATGGTCATAAATGCCAAAGATTTCTTCATAAAAGTTAGCTAATGTTTTGTATGCAACATTTGATGGCACTTCTTCATATGCACGCTTTTCCTGGTTCCAGACTACAACATGATTGGGAGGAATAACGTATTCTGGTTTATGCATTCCGGTCTGGAAAGCATAAGGAAGTTTCTCAAAAGTAGATCCGAATCGTTCCTCCAAATATGCGATTTCGGGACCACTAAGTTCCGTAAGGGGATGACGTTTGAGATGAATTGATTCGCTTTTCTCGGGACTTATTTCCTTGAGTCTAAGATTTTCTTTTCTCATATGAATTGTAGCCTCGAATTTTTCCCCCATGTTTATTGACACATGTTTTAAAGTCTTAGCATCAAAAAATCGTTGAAAGTGTCCTTTTCTATCGTAAACGCCAAATACGTCATAATTAAAATTGGCTAATGCAATATACGGAACACCTTCTGGTAAGTCGACGAACTCATAGGGCGGTTCAAGTAATGGAACTTTAAGAAGACCGCCAGGAAATCGGATGCTTGGTTTTGACAATTTATTTCTAAAACGAGGAGGAATTCCCTGTACGGTAGAAGAAGAAGATCCCTCCGTGCCGCTCTGCGAACTGAATTCTGAAAAAAAAAGTTTTTCCATTTTAAGATTCATCTTTTTAGTTATTTTATGTGGGTTTAGGATTTGCTTGGTAATTTAAGTACGGTTCAATGTCGCTACTACTAGTCGTCATAGGGTTTATTTTGCAGAATAAAATTTTTTTCTTAATTCAACAAAAGGGAGGTGTGAAAACCCTTGCTCATCCACAAAAAAAGCATGTGCATATAGATTTTATTTCTTGGACTTTAATAAAAATAAAAAAAAATAAAAGTCCCATAAAAACTGAGGATATTGTTATAATCGTTCCAGCTATATCTCTAGGATTCTTGATTCACGCGGAAAAAAATTCTTCCAACAATTATAATGTTTATAATATTTATAATTTAAACAAAATAATAATGCAACAAAAATCAAAGACAAAAAGAGCCAACGACACTGGACCTTGCGTCATCGCGGATGACGCAAGGTCCAGTGTCGCTGGCTCTCCTACTAGTAGTCCATAGGGTTCATTTTTCCAGATAAATTTTTTTTCTTAATTCATCAAAAGGGATCAAAGAATGCTCAAAACTAAAAAAAAGCACGTGCATATAGATTTTATTTCTTGGACTTTAATTTTAAAAAAAACTAAAAGTCCTATAAAAAACTGAGAATATTGTCAAAATCGTTTCAGCTATATCTCTAGGATTCTTTATTCACGCGATAAACATTCTTCCAACATTTATAATGTTAATAATATTCATAATTGAAAAAATGATAACGCAACAAAAATCAAAAATAAAAACTGACAAATGTTCTGCAAACTTCATTGAATACAAATTTTTTAAAATATTTCTCCACTAAATAGTGTCACAAGAATCTCAAAACCAAAAAGATTTAATGTCTATAAAAAAAAAGTGTTGAGGAAAAATTAAATAGTTACATTTTTAGTTAGAAACATTGATTTTCAATAAAAAAAAAAAAATTTCAAACTGTAAATGGAAATTCAACCAAAAAAATTGATTTTCTACCCTGAAAGGATAATTTGGGATAAAACATATGAATTTCCAACCGAATACTGTAACTCTTAATAAAATTTGCTACCAAAAATATATGGCTACAAGAAAGGCAAATTTCTAACAAAAAACAGAATACTTTAATTTCATGTTAGAGAAATAAGTTTTCATGAAAACAAAATAAATTTGTCGAAATTTCCAATTTTGACGAAGAATTGAAGAGTTGCACTTTTGGTTTAAAAAAAATAATTTTCAATTTAAAAAACCACTTTTCTACTAAAAAAGAATAATTTTTAACAAGATGCATGAATTTTAAACAAAATGTTTTTATCTCAAATGGTACTTTCAACCAAGCTAGTTAATTTGTCATCAAAAAAAGAAAAATTTTCAACTAAATAGACGAATTTCCAAATAAAAAAGATAAATTTTTAACAAAAAGTATAATAGTTTTTTTTTAAGTTAGATAAGTAAGTTTTTAACCAAATCAAATAAATTTTTAACGAAATAGTTAAATTTTCAACCCAACAGATTAATTTTCAACCAAAAAGATGAAATGTCTATGAAAAAAGATCAAATTTTGACAAAAAATTGAATAGTTTTTTTTAGTTAGAGCAATTAATTTTTAATGAAGAAAACTAATTGTCAAACGAAGAAATAAAATTTCAACCAAAAATATTAATTTTCTAACACAAAAGAATAATTTTCAATAAATCTTTTAAAATGAATTACGAAAAAATTATTATTTTTAAAATATCAATTAAGGTTTTTAATTATTAATTTTGATTATTCAATTATTAAATTATTTTTCATATTATTAACAATTATTTTAATTATTTTAATTATTAAAACAGGGTGCCAAAAAAACCTCATAAGTAAAAAATTAGGTTCTGTGTGTTTCTGGCGGTAATTATGATTTTTCTGCGATTTTTCAAATACGAAATATAAAAATATAAAATTTTTTATACAATTTATTATGATTTTTCAAATTTTTCTCTGGGAATAGATTTAGAGACTCGAGATTTTTCTGAGTTTTTAAACTTCTTTTGATTTTTTCAGTCTAGCTAGAAATAATTAATTATTTCACCAAATTTCTTTTTACAATTTTTTTTCAACAAATTTTCTTTTTCAAAATTTTTTTCCCAATAATTTTCTCTGACAAATTTTTTGTTTCTAACATTCTTTCCCAACAAATTTTTGTTTTCAAACATTTTTTTCAAAAAAATTTGTCTTCAAAAATCTTTTTTTTAAATTTTGTTAGAAATTTTTTTTTTTAATTTTGTTTTAAACATTTTGCTTTAATTTTTTTTCCAAAAATTTATTCTAACAGTTTTTCTAACATTATTTCACATTTTTTTAAATAATATTTTCTTTCATAATTTGTACAACGTTGTAGTTTTTTCTGACTAAAATACAAAATCTTCAACAAAAAAAATGAATTCTCAACGATATACATAGATAAATTTTCAACTGAACAGATGAATTTTCAACCAAGAAGATTAAATGTCTGTCCAAAACGATAAATTTTCGACAAAAAATAGATTACTTAAAGTTAAAAAATTAGTTGCCGAGCACCTACACGGAAGGTTTCGCAGCCTATCAAGACGTTAAATTAATTTAGGAAAAAAAACGTTGAAACAAAAATTTCATTACAAAAAATTTGTTGAACAAGAAACTTTCTTGAGAAACAAAATTGTTGAAAAAAAATGTTAAAAAAAATATATATATTTCAACTGAACAAATGATTTTTCAACCAAGCTTTTAATTTTTAAAGGAATATTCAACCTTATAGTTAAATTTTTAATCAAAGGAATGAATTTTCAAGCAAAAAGATTAATTTTCGACCAAAAAAGATACATTTCTAACAAAACACATGAATTTTCAACTAAATCTTGGATTTTTGAAGAAATTTTTAACCTAATAATTAAATTTTCAACCAAAGAAGTAAATTTTATTCTAAATTCTTGAAATTTTTTTTTGATTTTATAAAGAAAGTTATTTAAAAATTCTTGAATTTCTTTTTTAGATTTTTTCTCAACAAATTTTTTTATAAACAAACTTTCTTTCAACAAATTTTTCTCTCTAAAATGTTTTTTTAACCAAAATTAAATTATCTTTTTTTTAAATTCATTTTTTTTAATTCTTGAAACAAACATTTTCCTTTAATTTTTGAAAAAAATTCAAAGAAACAATGTTGAAACCAGATTTTAAAAAATGGTTAAAAAATCATTTCCAAATTTTTTGAAACATTATTTGAAAAATTTCGAAAGAAAGGTTTTTTTTTTAATTTTTGGAAACAAGTTTTTTTTTTAATTTTTGAAACAAAATAAAAAAAAAAGTTTGTTGAAAAAAAATTTTGAAAATTTGCAACTAATTTTTTTCAACTAGAATGATAAATATTTAACTTAAATACTTTAATTTTTAACAGAGAAGAAGAATTTTGAAACACAAAAATTACCTTTCGAAGAAAAAGATAATTTTCTTCCAAAAACATCAATTTAAGAAAAAAAAATTATAAAAAAAATTTGCAAAATTTTTTTTTTTTAAAGTTGAAACAAAATTCTTGGAAGACAGTTTTTAAAAAAATGTTGTGACAATATTTGAAAAAAATGTTTGAAACAAAACCTTTTAAAAATTGTTGAAAAAATTTTTTTTCAAGTATCTGGAACAAAATTTTTAAAAAGTTAAAAAAATTTTGTTTTGACATGAAATGTTTGAAAGATAAAAATTTTTGGAAGAAAATATTGAAAAAAGAAAAATTGTTGAAAAAAAATTTGTTGGAAGAAGTTCTTTTTTTAATTTTAAGGAAAAAGTAATTTTTTTAAACTAGAAATGTAACTATTATTCCAATCGAATATTCCGTGAATTAAGTTAAATATTCATCTCTTTGGTTGAACATTTAATTTTTTGTTGAAAATGATCTTTTTTAGTTGAAAATACTTTTTTTTTTATAGAAATTAATCTTCTTGCTTGAAAATTTATTTTTTTTCGGTTAAAAAATTAATTATTCTAGTTAAAGATTAATCGTCTTAGTTGAAAATTCATCTTTCTGGTTTAAAACTCAACTATTCCAGTCAAATATTTACAATTTTAGTTGAACATTCATCACTTTGTTTGAAAATGTAACTATTTTTCAGAAAGTTAGTTTCTTTTTGTTTAAAGTTATTTTTTTATAAAAAGCATTTTTTTAACTGAAAATTTAATGTATTCCAATTGAACATTGCATATTTTCAGTTGAAAATTCATCTGTGCAGTTCAAAATTAATTTTTTTAATTTAAAATTTAATTATTTATGTTTTGTTCGACAATTTATTTATTTATTTTTTTAATTCAACTATTTAAGTTGAAGATTCATCATTTTATTTGAAAATTCATCAACCGAAAGTTGGACTATTCCATTTTTTTGTTGAAAATTCGGAAATGACTGGAAATTTAAAATCGTCGGCCGAATCGCCATGGCGGTCTCACAGACCACACCATGATTCTGGTCTGAAGGTCCCTTCTTCCACTGGCGTAAAAAATTATAAAAAATAAAAGTTGATAAAATTTATTAATTTCATATTTATTCTAAAATGTATCTTTATGTGCTGGTATAAGGTAAATAACAAAAACGATTTCACTGATTTAATTAGATGTAAATATGCACAGTGGTCTGTGCGACCTCAGGTCCATGTTAGAGCAAAAATTATTGTATCTGGACTGAAGATGCTATAAATTTTTTTAAAAATGTTTTTATGTAATATTCTACTTACGAACGAAATCAAGGAATATCACAAACGTGAAGTGTAGCGTTAAGACGAAGATATTCATTTTGAATTTCTGGGATAACTGAACGGATTTTTAATATTTTTTTCTTTTATATATCCTATTTATTATCTTAATCTTGACAAAAATTGACAACGTGCACACCGCTGATTGGCTGATTGGTAACACGTGGATTCTATGTAAATTTTTCAGTGAAAATAAATGACGCAATCAGTTTTACCATGACTCACAAATTTCGGTAGAGATTAAGTTGGGTCAATAAAGCTACTTTCATTGGCAACCAATTTCATAAAGAGACTCTTTCCCAAGAATTTTCTGCAAAACAGATTTTTTATCGAACCTTACCTCTGCCGGGGCTTTAGATTTTGTTTAAACAATTAAAAAATCATATTAATTTTTTTGTACAATCATCTTTTGATGAAATGAGCTCATCTCCCCTTTTGAAATAATAAATCAAGACCTTTTTTTTTGTGGAAAAATAATTTTTTCGGTTAAAAAATCTTCCTTAGTTGAAAATTTAGCTCATGTTTAATTTTTTTTCACGTCAACGGTTCTTCATTGAAAATTAAATTCTTTTTTGCGAAAATTTAATTTTTTTGGTTGAAGATTCATTGAAAATGAATTTTTGACTGAAAATGTAACTATTCCACTTGAAGCTTTACTTATTTTGTTGAAGATTTATTTTTTTCCTTAGTTGAAAATTATTTTTTTTAACTCGAAATGGAATTATTTTAGTTAAGTGTTCCATCATTTTATTAAAAAATTCATCTCTTTGCTTGCACAATTATTTTCTTAACTGAAAAGTTAGCTAATCCATTTTCGATTGTAAACTGATCTTTTTTAGTTTAAAACTCAACTATTTTTCCAAAAAGTTGTCTCTTTTAGTTAAAAATTTAACTATTAATTTGAAAATTCACGTATTTTGTTGAAAAATCGCAGTTTTTGTAGAAATGAATCTTCTTCTAACATTCTTTTTTTTTAATTGAAAATTCAACTACTCCAGTTGAAAATTTATCATTTCAATTGAAAATTCATCAGTTTGATGGAAAATTAATTTTTCCAACTGAAAATTGGACTATTCCATTTCCAGTTGAAAATTAAATTATTTTCTTGAAGATTTGTTTTTTTTTCAGTTGCGAATTAATTTTTTTTAAATTCTTAATGTAATTATTTCAGTTGTGTATTCCACAAGTTTAGTTAAAAATTCATCTCTTCCGTTGCACAATAACTTTTTTAGCTGAAAAAATAACTATTCCATTATTGTTTGAAAATTGTTTTTTTTTTAAGTTTAAAATTCAACTATTTGTTCAAAAACGAGTCTTTTTTATTGGTAAATTCAACCATTAATTTAAAAATTCATTTATTTTGTTGAAAATCGTCTTCTTTGTAGAAATAAATCTTCTTTTTTTTGTTGCTGAAAATTCAACTGGTCCACTTAAAGATTCATTACTTTAATTGAAAATTCATCAGTTTGACAGAAAATTATTTCTCCTGGATGGAAATTTAACTATGTCATTTTTATTTGAATATTGATCTTTTTCAGTTCAAAATTTAACGTTTTGTTTCAGAATCGTGTTTTTTTTTTTTTTTTTTTTTTTTTTTTTAAATTCAACAATTTGATTGGAATTTCAACTATCATTTGAAAATTCATGAGTTTGGTGAAAAAGAATTTTTTTTGCTGAAAATTCAACACTTTCACTTTTGGTTGATAATTGATAGTTTTTAGTTCAAAACACAACTATTTGCTTGAAAATTTGTTGTTGTTTTTATAAAGCTGAAAATTCAACTATTTCATTCAATTCATTTTTTTCTGTTAAAAACTTAACTAATACAGTTTAACATTCATCATTAGGATTGAAAATTCATCACTTTGATGGAAAATTAATTTTTCCAACTGAAAATTCAACTATTTCACTTTTAGTTGAAAATTGATATTTTTTAGTTAAAAAGTTGTCTTTTTTAGTTGGAAATTCTACTATTAATTTCAAAATTCATGTATTTTGTTGAAAAATCGTCTCGTAGAAATGAAACTTCTTTTTTGAAAATTCACTTTTCTGTTGGGACTTCATCTAATCCAGTTGAAGATTCATCATTTTGATTGAAAATTCATCCGTTTGATGGAAAATCAACTTCGCTAAATGGAAATTTAACTATTCAATTTCCAATCGAAAATTGATCTCTTTCAATTCAAACCTCAACTATTTGTTTCAGAATCGTTTTTTTTTTCATTTGAAAATTCAACAATTTGATTGAAATTCCAACTATTATTTGAAAATTCATGAGTTTGGTGGGAAATGATCCAGTTAATTCATCATTTCAATTGAAAATTCATCAGCTCGATGGAAAATTAATTTTTCTAAATGGAAATTTAAGTATTCCATTTTTAATTGAAAATTTATCTTTTTTAGTGCAAAACTCAACTATTTCCCTGAAACTTTGCTGTTTTTTGTAGTTTAAAATTCAACTATTTAATTGAAAATTCATGTATATTGTCGAAAAATCGTATTTTTTGTAGGAATGAATCTTCTTTTTAAATTCTTTTTTTTTTAAATTAAAAATTCAACTAATCCAGTTGAAGATTCATCATATTAATTGAAAATTCATCAGTGTGATGAAAAATTAATTTTTCTAACTGAAAATTTGACTTTTCCATTTCTGGTTGAAAATTCATCTTTTTAGTTTATCCCAGTTCAAATTTGAATTATTTTGTTGAAGATTTAGTTTCTTTCCAGTTGAAAATTAATTTTTTTCAACTCTAAATGTAATTATTTCAGTTGAGTATTCCATCAGGTTAGTAAAAAAATCATCTCTTTGGTTGCACAATTATTTTTTCAACTAAAAAGTTAACAAATCTATTTTGGGTTGTAAATTGATCTTTTTCAGTTTAAAAATCAACTATTCATTCCAAAATTTGTCCTTTTTAGTTGAAAATTCAACAATTTGATTCAATTAATTTTTTTTGTTTGAAAATTCAACTAATCCAGTTGAAGAATTATCATTTTAATTGAAAATTAATTTTTTCTACTAAAAAGTTATCCATCCCACTTTTGGTTGAAAATCGACCTTTTTTAGTTCAAAACTGAACTATATCTTAAAAAATTT
>CAKNXH010000470.1:5046-68475 GCA_932178445.1 Andricus quercusramuli
AAAAAAACGCTCTTCAAACGAGGAAAATACGGTGCATTTTTCACGTAAATAGCTGAATTTTTAACCAAAAAAAATTGTCTACCAAAAGAGATGAATTTTCAGCCCAAAAAGATGAATTTTCAAAATGGAAATTAAATTGTAACCAAATAGTTGCATTTACAACCAAATAATTGAAATTTTAGGCAAAAAAGACGAATTTTTTAGAAAACAGTAAAATTTGTTGAAAAGTTGAATTTTTTGCAAAAAAGTTCATTTTTAACTAAAAAAAAAATCACTTTTTGACCATGAAAGATAAATTTTCCACCAAAAGACGTATTTTCAGCCCGTTGCATTAAAGTAAAAAAAAAGAAAGAATTTTTAACCAAATAATTGAATCCGCAACCAAATAGATGAATTTCAACTACAGAAGATATTTTTTGAACCAAAAATGGAATCTTCACATTTTCAGTTTAAAAATTAAAGTTCAACAAAAATTAATTTTTAACCAGTTGCATTAAAAAAAAAAAAATTTAACCTAATTGTTGTTGCATCAACCAAAAAGATGAATTTGCCACCAAGAAGATTAATGCTCTATCAAAAAAGACGAATTTTCAACAAAATACATACATTTTCAATAAAATTGTGGAATTTTCAAGTTAAAAAGACTCATTATCTACACACCAGTTGAATTTTCAACCGACAAATATAATTTATTAACAAAGAAGATAATTTTCAAGAGAAAAATACGAATTTTCTATAAAACAGTTGAATTTTCAACCCGAAAATTGGATTCTTTTAAAATGGGGAAAAGAGGAGAATAGGGAAAAAGAGTGGAAAATCTGGAAAATGAAACTGATTTTGAAATTATGTTATTAGTGGACTGTACGGCTGCAGGCCCATCTTTAGAAATATTCCCATCACCGCAAATTGATAACGTAGTTTATGGACGGCCACTAAGAGTATTCTAAATGAAATTACAAATTCACAACTTTCATTTTAATCCAGCAATTGAATTAATTATTGCAAGTTTCCAAATTAAACTTTCAAAATTAAGTAATTTCAAATTTGAAAACTTTATAGAATGGAATAATTTAAATACAAGGGGTCAAACATGATTCAAAATGTTCAAAATGACTCATAGGGCATAGAATAAACTTTGTTTGAAAAATATTGTAATTTATAAGTCTGACAAATCCTAACTTTAAAGCATTCAAATTTATGTCTGTTCAATTCAATTATTAAATGTTTAAGGTAAAGTAAAATTTAAGAGTGAAGAACATTCCTCATACGTACTTGAGAATTGACTTTAGTATTATTCTCGATTGCCTTTGCTTCTTTGGAACAAGGATTAGCTTTTAAAGTGGCCAAAATTTCTTTTGCTGCATTTTCTTTTGCTACTTTTTTGCTAGATCCAGTACCACAGGCTGTGAGATTGCCACACGTGACTCTCATAGTAAATTCAGGTACATTACCTCCAAGCATTTTTGCGCTAACACAATCATATGCTGGTAACAATTGTCTAGTTTTAGTCATTAGTTCTTGGAGTTCAGAAATTGCTGACTTGGCCGTTTTCTGAAATTAGAGATAGAGAAGTCAGAATGAATAATACAATTCACGGTTTCATTGTAAAATTAAGGAAATTACCGTTTCAAACCTTCCTCAAAAACCTCCTCCTCCTATACTTTCCCTTCTTTACTTCCCTCCCCTCACTTCACCTATCATTGCAACTTCCCCAATTTCTTCCTTCTCTCCTCTCTTCACCAGGTAACACTCCCCTCCTCTTACTTCTCTTTCCCAACACTCAGTATCCCTCCTCAATTCAACCTCATTTCTAATTACTTCCCCTACTTGTCTCACACTCATTTTTTCTACTTCCCCTCCCTAATATCACCCAGTTTCCCTCCCATTATTACTCATAATTTCTACTAATTCCCCTCACCAATTTTCCCTGCTCCCCTGCCATCATTTACCCATCACTTTCCCTCCACTAATTTTCTCTAACTTCCCCTCCTACAATTTTTCCTCGTTTCCCCTAATATCCCTCCCCTCATTTTCCCCCGCTTTAATCCGACTGAAACTATAAGGAATTCTGCCCAGGGTTACGAAACCCTCAAAATGAAACTTGCGCTTTAAATGGTAATATTAATTTTTTAAGAGTGAAAAAAATGTTCGAAGTATAGTGTTTGAAAAACTTAATACCATTTTACTATTATACATCAGGGTGATTCAAAATTGCATTGATAAATTTTTTTCATGCTGGAGGGCAACTATCCCCCAATTAAGTTTCAAAACCGAAAAAAGAAAGTGCTTATTTTTGTTTCTTCGAAAGTTTGATTTTAACTGGTGCTGCCCAGTGGGACAAACAAAGTTTTTGGGGACAGATCAATTTTTAGCCTAACCTATTTATTCAATTTGGACATTCTTTTTTTTAAATGAAAGATTTTTAAATCTCGAAAAGATTTGTGTATTTGGTTTTTTGATAAAAAATGTTCTTGATTTTTCATTTAACCAAGAAATAGGAAAAAGTAGGGGAAGTGAGGAGAAATGAGGAGGGAAAACAGGTGAAGTGAGTGGGAAATATGTGGGGGAGAAAGGGAAATAAAGGGAAGTAGCAGGAATGGGGGAGGGAAGTAGGGGCATTAAGGAGAAAGAATGGAAGGGCATGTGTAAGGAAATAAGGAAAAGACCTGAAAATGAGGGGAGAAAAAGTAGGGCAAGTCATAGGAAATTAGGGGAGGAAAAGTATGGAAATGAGGGGAGGGGTCGTGAGGGGAAGTAGTTGACGTAGGGGAAATGAGGGAAATCGAAAAAGGAAAGCAGAGGACATGAAGGGAATTAGTGGCAGTAAGCGGGAATGCGGGGCGGAAGGTATATGAAGTGCAAGGAAATAAGGGAAGTGGACGTGAGGGGACGGTCAGGTGAACCGAGGAAAGAAAGAAGAGAAGTAGGTCCCGTAGAGAAAATAAAGGGAATTTAGGGAAGGGGAGTACAAGACATTTTTTTGAATTAGGGGAGGGAAGTAAGAGAGGGGAACAGGGGAAAGTGTGGGTGATGAGGGGAGGGTAAATACAGGAAATTAGGAAGGGGAGTAGAATTGATTGTAATGGAGGGGAAGGCGGGGAAATAAGGTATTGTAGGAGGGAAATGCGGGAAGGGGAGTGCTAGGTCGGGAAGCGTGGAGAGGGGGAAGTTGAGGAGGAAAAAATTGGGGATGGGGGTAAGCATGAAGAGAAGGGAGGGGAAGGTTTGAACGACCTGAGTAACGTCTTAATAACCTACGAAACCATTTTTTGTAGGCACGCGGCGCCTACTTTGACTAATTTTTATTTGGACTTTACAGAAAAAACTATTTCTTTAAAGATTTTTAGATTTATCAAAGAAGGTTTTATGTCCGCGCTAAAACAATCAAGAAATATTTTACAGTGTGTGAGCATAATTAAAAAAAATTGTTTATTACGTTACAAACAAATTGATGAACAAAAGTTATTTCTTGAGATTCGTAATGTTTAGCTTATTAAAATTTAGAGTTTTGGTATAAAATGTGAGAGGAATTAATGTTTAATTAAGATTAACTAAACATAAATGCTATTCGACAATTTTTTAAACAATTTCTATAGATATATTCACAGTTTGGATATTTTTCAACAAAATGGTTCAATTTTTTTACGGAATCAACTGATAATACCTTACCGATGACTCTTTGCTATGGTACATTACAAATTTACAAGAATGATTAATTATTTAAACAATTTTCATAAACAAATTCAGAGTTTGGCCTATTGTTCAAGGAATCGGCTCAATTTTTGTAGGGAATCTACTAAAAAAGTCTCCGGGATGACTTTTCGCTGTGATACTTTCCAAATTGACAACAATTAAGGATTTGACTATTTTTGAACGAATAAGCTCAATTTTCGGGGGTGTATTAGGGGTAGTAAATTTATGATTGATATACAGAATTCTTCGTTGGAAAGTCCTCTACAAGTCCTATAACTTACCCGTAAATTTTCCCCAGACCCACAGAAGTTATTAAAAAAAAAACCCAAAATCTACCTATTAAAATAAAATTTCGAAAAAATATGAAATTTCTTTTTTCGGATTTGGAATTGAATTGGGTGAATCGTTGCCCTCTATAAAAAAATGATTTTGAACCACCCTAATTATACATACTTCAGCAGATTTAGAAGTCTTTGTGTTCTTCATCACATTATCAGTGGGCAATGCTGCACTCAATTTTTGTGTAACATTTTCTGATGCTGTTTCTTTTGAACAAGGATTCATTTTAATTAGTGTTAGCATTTCAATTGCTGCAAATTCCTTGGCGATTTTCTTACTCGATCCACTTCCACAGGCTGTGAGATCATCACACGTGACTTTTATCGTAAATTCAGGTGAATTTCCAAGAATTTTACCTTCGATGCAATCATACGACGGCAACGATTTTCTATTTTTGATCGCAAGTTCTTGAAGTTCAGAAACTGAGGACTTTCTTTTCTGAAATTTTGGACAGAATTTAAGAAAGTTATTGAGAAGTCATTTGATTTTTTTTGTGCCAAATTCATATTGAAAATTATCAAACTAAAAATGAGCAGGGTGGCCATTTTAATCGAGGAAAAAAATTCCCGGATAATTCAAATTTTCAGTCACAGAAATTACAAAATTCGAACTCTTAAAGCTGAGAATTCTTTTATTTAGAGTAATCAAAACTGAACTCCAAATTTAAGAATCAACGAGAAACTCTTTTAAATTATAAACTTTTAAAATTAAAGCTTAGGAAATTTTTAATTCAGCTTTGTATTCAAACGCTCAACAATTTATACGCATAAATGGAAGCTTTTAAAAATTGTCAATTAAATTATTTTAAATTAATGCCGTTAAACTGAAAAATTTTTAATTAAAAACATTTATGAATTGAACAGTTCAAATATTTTTTACTCAAAAATATAAATCCATGTTATAATTTGCAATTCAATAAAGAATCAATGTGAATTTTCAAAATTATATCAGTTCAAAAAATTTTTAAGCCAAACATTTTTTAAATTTGCAGTTAAATTATTTTTACTTTTATTCATTTAATATTAATAATTGTTCAATTGTTATTTATACATTCAAATTTGTTTCGAAATATTTTGAAATATTTTATTAAAATTAATGTTTCAAAATAAAAAAATCATTTTAAATTTCCCAGGAATCTTAAGAAAACTCTTTTTATTATCTGAAAATGTTTTAGAATCCTTGAAAAGCTTCAAAATTGTATTTAATAATCTTTAAAAATCTACACTTTGTTTAAAATTCGTTTAAAATCTTTTCAAATTTTAAATTATTTTTGAAATTGTTTTCAGAACATTTTTTAAATCCTGCAAAATTAAATGAATCTTTTTTGACAACTTTGTAAATCTTTTGAAATGTTTCGAATTATTTCAAATATTTTCTTAAAATTAATTTTTCAAACTAAAAAATCATTTTAAATTTCCTAGGAGTTATACAATATTTTTTTATTATATTGAAGCATTTCAGAATTCTTGAACCGCTTTAAAATTTAATTTAAAAATCTACAATTTATTTAACATTTTTTAAAATCTTTGTCAAATTTTAAAATTATTCTTGGAATTTTTTCAGAACTTTTAAATATCTATTGAAAATATTATAATTTTTCCTAAAATTATTTAAAAATCTCGCAAAATTAATAAACTGTTTTTTAATCTTCCCAATTATTTTCTGACAATTTTGCACATCTTGAAATGGTTTGAATCTTTTTAAATATCCTCTTCAAATTAATTTTTCAAAACAAAATAATTTAACATTTTCCCGGGAATCTTAAGAAAACGTTGTTATTCTCTTGCAACCTTTCATGGTCCTTAAAAGCTTCAAACTATTATTTTGAAATCTTCAAAAATCTACATTCTGTTAAGAATTGTTTGAAATCTTTACAAATTTTAAATTATTTTTTGAATTCTTCCAAAACTTTTTAATATTTTTAAAATTATTCGAATTTTTCTTCAAACTTTAAAAAAAAATCATGCACAATTAAAAGATTCTTTTTTGATAATTTTGTAAATCTTTTGAATTTTTTTGAAATATTTCAAATATTTTCTTAAAAATAATTTTTCATAATAAAAAATCATTTTAGATTTCCCAGGAATATGAAGAAAATTTGTTCCGTCTCTTGAAACCCTTAAAAATTCTTAAGAAGCTTCCAACTTTTTTGTTCGAATTCTTCAAAAATAAACAAATTAAAATTTTCAAATTAAAACTTTCAAATGAAAACAGTTGAATTTTTATCGTTAATATCGGTAAATTATTTAATTTTGAACTAATTCATAATCGTTTCAACAACAAATCGTTCAACTTAAAACGTTTTTTATCCAAAATGTTCAATATCTTCTTCAATTTTGAAAAAAAAAATTATTGTAAAATGTACGCTTAAAATGAAGCCCTAATATAGAAAGATTTTAAATCCAAAGATTTTAGAGTTCCGCATTGTGATATGAATGATAACATAATTAAAAAAGCTAACAATTGAGCTTCGCGTTTAAGAAAAATTTGAAATTGAATTTATTTTAAATTGTATTATATGATGTAATATTTGTGGTATTTTAAGTGATTGAATAGATTTTGAGATTTTTCTTATAAAAATTTATAAAAATACCGGTCAAAAAATAACGTCACTGTCACTTTCCGGTTTCCAGGTCCAGTGGCCACCCTGAATAGGGGAAGAACATTTCTCATACATACTTTAGAAGCTCTTCCGTTTTCCACTATAGGGAATACTGCAAAATCTTCACCATTTTTGTCAACACTATCGACCTCTGTTTCTTTTGAACCAGATGAGATTTTAAGAATTGTCAAAATTTCTTTTGCAGCATTTTCCTTTGCCAGTTTCTTCGTAGATCCAATTCCACAGGCTGTGGCATTATCACATGCGACTCTTATCGTAAATTCGTGTAAATTATTTCCAATAATCTTATCCTCAATACAATCATATACTGGCGATGCTTTTTTATGTTTCACCATAAGCTCTTGAAGTTCAGAAATCGACGACTTGCTCATTTTCTTCAATTATACTTGATAATTCCTACAATAATATATAATTGTTAATTCATTTGATTATTTCGATGCATATCGAAGACACACTGAAGCCCATCAAACATCAACACTTTAAAAATTAAAACGTTTCTAATTGAGAAATTAACAATTCTATGATTTAAAATTGGAACATTAAAGGTTCTCCAATTTCAAGATTTGAAACAGAAAAAATGGAAGAAATTAAATATAAACGTTCAAAATAAAAATCTGAAGTTTTATACATTCAGAATCAAGTAAAAATTCTCATTCTACAATTTCTAGAATAGGGTAGTTCAAATTGTTTCTTTTTCGGATGTTCATGCTTACTCCCCAAATTTGTTTTGAATGCAACAAAAAAATTATATTTAAAGGTTCCTGAAGCCTCATAAAGTTGAACATGTATTTCCCATAATAAAATTTTTTGTTTCAGAATCGTCAATATTAGGTGCAACCAGTTGACTCTCAACATTTCTCTTAAAAATTAGCCATATAATACGAATCGAAAATTACTTTTTGAATTTTACTTTCCATAAGTCTGTTTTATAGAGTTTCAAAAAATCCCTATAAGTGAAAGATTGGATTTTGCGAGTTTTTGGCGCTAATTATTTTTTTACGGTTTCTTTGAATACAAATTGTTTATAATACATCAAATATTACATTCTACTAATAAGTAGATGTTTAAATAAATTATTGAAACAATTTATTATTATTTACAGCAAGTTTTTCTTAAAATAGACTTAAAAAGTCGCGGTTTATTCCACATTTTTCAATTTTTCAGTTAGAGGAAGACAATGATCAATTAAAGTAACAAAAAATAATTGTTTGAACAATTTATAACAATATCTTTGACTTTTTAGTTATGAACAAATAATAAATGAACATCAACCAGAATAATTTGTTAATAGTTTTTCATTTTTCCGGAATGAAGCATTTTTTAACTTTGCTAATGTTTCAAAAATATTAATTCAATCAAAAAGACTCTCAGAAACTACTTTTAGGAAATGTCACATTCAATTTCAATATGATCAATAAGGAAAATTTGAAGAATATGTATTTCAAATATCTGGTTTTATTATAGAAAAATATATCCACAAAAAATAAAGAGAAGGTTTGAAAAATGTTTCTCTATGAGTTTATTTATTATTTGTTCATAACTAAAAAGCGAACGCAAAGTAACAAATTTCAGAAAAACCGCAACTTTATAGCATTACTATAAGGGAAAATAGTTATATATAATAATATATTGTTTAAACAATTCTATTTCGTAACTTGAATTAAATATTACCTCACTCAAATTGAAAAAGCGTACAAGAAGTGGAAAATTAGAGAAAAAAATGCAACTTCCTACAATTATTCTAAGAGGATGCTGTTATAAATTAAAATGAATTGTTTAATCAATTCATTTTTTTAACTTTAACTAATAACTTCTTCGCTCTGACTGAAAAATTGAAAAACTCAGATAAGCCCGCGACTTTCTACACCTATTTTAAGAGAAGATTACTATAAAATATAATAAACTGTTTAAACAATGTGTACTAAAAGAAACCGTAAAAAATCATTATTAGCAGCAAAAACCAATTTTTAACTGATGGGGGTTTTTTGGGGTTATGGGGGAGAAATTAAAAAAGTAATTTTTGATTCGTATTCTATGGCTGATTAAGAAGAGAAATATTAAGGGTCAAATAGATCCGCCTAATGTTGACGGTTCTGAATAAAATTTACAAAAAAGTCTATTTTTATGGGAAATACGTGTTGAACTTCATGGAACTTGTGGAACATCTCAATATAATTTAAAAATATTCGCATTCATTTTTTTGTGGATTCGGACAAATTTTGAGGGCATAAGCATGAAATTTCGAAGAAAAAATTACCAATGCATTTTTGGACCACCATATAATCTAGAATCGTGCAAATTTTGAGAATTGAAACAATCAGAAATAATTGATTTCAAAATTGTACAGTTTTAAGTTAAATACCATTTCAAATTTCCTTATTTCTAATCAAGTTTGAACCAAACCGTTCAAATACAATGGACGAATATTAATTTGAATAATTACTCAGTCTTAAAAAAACTTTCAAATTATAAAAACAGCTGTAACTTGAAAGTATTTAAAACTGAACAATTTTCAATTGAAGCCATCTTTAAAAAATTGAACCTTTATAATTTTTTGTGTTTTATTATCCACAAATTTTTATTTTGTCTTTGATTGTCCGTTTTCCTTCATACCACCTACATTTTTTAGTTTTCAAAAATTTCTGCAACAATCTTTGAGTTATGAATTAAGTATTATTCCATAAAAAATCTCTAATAGTACTTATTCCTTCGTTTCTAAGCATCGGCAAATTGAAAGAAATTTCCAATTCTTGAGTTCGAACTATATTTGAATTCACTCTGTTGTGAAACAGATTTTATTTCTCCTTCGAGTCTTTAAAATTCACAGAAAGATCACACAGGATAAAAATAATTTTTTTTTCACTTCAAAGAGTGCCATTCAAGTATTTTCTTCAATTGAATAGTACTTTTCTTTCGTCGATTCAAGGAATGAATTTAAATTTTTTACACGATATATTTATTATATTTCTCAGAGTGAAACCGTCGTTTATAAAATTATAAGAGGAATTATTAGTTGCATTACAATCGTTATATGTAATTTGGGATTGTTAATTCAAGACCATAATCTGTCAAGCTCTGGTGAAGCACAAAAGCGAGCAGACAGAATGATATATAGGGCTCATCTTAAAAAAGGAAGACTCCACTCAGAGTGATGTCATGGTAAGAAAAAGAAAGGCAGAATTTAAAAGTTCGGTTACGACCGGATGTGGTTTCGCAAACGTACATTTTTGCGATGAGGGGGATATCCAGGTTAATATTGGTCATTCAGATACTCGATTCACCTTCGTCAGTTTTACGCATTTGATTCAAAACAGCAGAGATATTAACAAGATTCCCCGACTGGCTTCAAGTATACACAATTTTGTGTAGTAAATTAAAATTCGAAGAACCTAACCGTTTAACAATTAAATTAAATCAAAATTTTTATTATTTCGTAAAATCCAAATTTGTGCTGGATTATGCTCGACAAAATTAATCTTTTCTCCTTCTAACAAAATTCTTTAAGACTAGCAGTTAACAAATAAAAACCAAAATATTAAGCTCACCCAATATACAAGGCCCAAAAATAATCAAATTTCGAAAAAAACAAAACTTGCGCGAGTTGTACTCGTAAAATGCAATCTTTTCCCCCTCTAACAAAATTCTGTAAGACAAATAGATCTCAAATAAAAACCAAAATGTAAAACTCAACACATATGTACCAGACCCAAAAATAATCAAATTTCGAAAACCAAAAACTTTTGTTGATTTGTGCTCTGGAAATTCAATCTTTATCTCTTTACAAAAATTCTGTGAGACCAACAGTTCTCATATTAAAATAAAAAATGTCAGGAGTCAAAAAACGTACGAGACCCAAAAATAATCAAATTTCGAAACACAAAAATTTGTGTTGATTCATGTTCGGAAAACGCAATCTTTTTCCCTATAATAAAATTCTTTGAGACACACAGTTCTCATATTAAAGTCAAAAATGTCAATGTCAAAAAACATACAAGACCCAAAAATAGTCAAATTTTGAAAAACCAAAACTTGTCATGAATTTTGCTCGACAAATGCAGTCTTTTTTTAAATTCTCTAAGACCAACAGTTCTCAAATAAAACAAAAAAGACTGTATTTGTCGAGCACAACTCGGCACAAGTTTTGGTTTTTCAAAATTTGATTATTTTAGGGTTTTATATGTTTTTTAATTTTAACCTTTTTTATTTTAACACAAGAACTGTTGGTTTTACATAATTTTTTTAAAGGGAAAGATTGCATTTGTCAAACACAACTTAACACAAGTTTTGGTTTTTCGAAATTTGACTATTTTTGGGTTTTCTACATTTCTTGACTTTTGATATTTTTGATTTTAATACGAGAACAGTCTTACAGAATTATGTGAGATGGAAAAAAATTACTTTTGTCAATCACAATTTTGGATTTTACGAATAATTTTTTTTTTAACGGTAAGTTTTTCGGAATTTCACTTTCCTGGGAAAAATTTTTTTTTTCAGCTACCTTGCATAATCTATAATTTTGCGCTAGTAAAAGTTGCGGTTCTAGAATAAAGTTTTTAAAAAATTGTACCTGTAATTTTTGACGTTTCAAAAAACCGTTTACTGCACAAAACAGCACAAGTCTAGCACAATTGAGCGAAACTCAAATTTTGTTGAGATATTAAGTTTAAGGTTTTAACTTCCAGAACATTTCATAGCAATCTTAATATACCATTTCTTTTCTTCTTCAGCATTGCTCTTTTTAACGCTCGACAAATGTTTATACCTTTTAAATTTTGAAAGTGAAAATTGCCAAGAGTCGATATTTAATTTTCACTTGGTGCTTTTCCAGAAACGAAAAACTCAAAAAGTAGAAATACTTTTCATTTTTTTTTCGACGAAACAAAATATTTTGTACAATAAACAAGTAATACAAAATTATTTTGTTTGTATTTTTGCATTGCCTATAGTTAAAAAAATACAAAAATAAACCTTTGTTAATTAAATCCAAAAAATGTGAACGTTTAAAAAATGTATCAGGACTGTAAATAACTGAAACATCTCTGATTTTTTAAATATTAAATCGAGTGGTTAATTTTTTTTCAATCTGGTACGTAATATACGCCTTCCATAAAATTGCGTGAAATTCTTTCGTATCTTTTAAAATGCCCTAAATGCTTTGAAATCAGTTTAAATCCTTTAGAAACCCTGAAATTGGTTGAGATCCTCTAAAAATTCCTGAAAAGTCGTCAATATTTTTAAATCCGCTGAAATTTCCAAAATCACTTAAAATATGTGGAAATCCGTTGAAATCTCATAATTTATTTTGAAATCCTATGAATCCCTTAAATATGGTGAAATCCCTTGAAATCTTTGAAATCCCTGTATGCCGTAGAAACATTAGAAGTCCCTTAAAATTTCATTTCATTTATTCCATACAGTTCTCTAGAATAATAATAATAGATACTGACATAGTATACTTGCCATAAATTTTCAGTTTAGTATTTGTTATTTTTCCGGAGCAAATAATTATTTTCGAAAAAAATGATTTTTTTCCCCTGCAAAAAAAAATACCAAACGGCAAATTAATGGTAAGTAGACTATATCAGAACCTATTATTCCTAAAGACTTCAGGTGAAAAAGGTGCGGTTTTTTATAAGAAAATTTTTTCTTTTTTCAATTTGGATTGGATTCGGTCCGTGCAATATCGAACAATCTGAGAAAATAGTAGCATTAGTTTGAGTTTGTCAAAATAGTAGCAAAAATCGTTCAAAAAAAGTGTCAAAGAGTGTCAATAGTGATGTGAGACCGAGATCTCTAATAATTGAAAAATTACAAGATTAGGATGCACTTTAGATTCATTTCTCAAGACGTCAGGATTTTTCGAGACACGAGAGACGATACCTCGAAGGTGTTGCGCATCGACTTACGCCTACTCATATGCTATATAAAAAATTCCTTTGTTAGAAAACGATTCCTCGGTCGCGAAGTCGGTCTCCCTATGAGTCATAAAAGCAAGGAACGGGACCTGTGACTCAGAACCCGAACTTGCCAACCACGTCCTGACCAGACTGCATTGGAAACAGTTTTCGGTCAATTTTTTTCCATGAGAATATGGCAGTCCTTTACGCGAGAATTATATCAATAATAAAATATGAGAGCGTCTAAGAATCTACTCGAATCCTGGAAAAAAAATTTCCTGACAATTCTAGGGATTTTTCAGGATAATTTTTCATAGTACATAGTCCTTCAAGTATTTCGCATTTTTTAAAACAATTGACTCGAAATATGTATACAATCTCGCGAGTTTATTTTAAATAAATTCTATTATAAGATATTCTTAAATATATTAGCATAATCGAATAATTAAATAAAGAAATTTTTATTTTATTTTCATACAACTAAAATTCAGTGCATATTCAACATATTAACATTTTGGATAATAGATAGTTTCCAGGTGAAAATATACCCTCTAAATACAGGACAAATAAGAAGATTTTGTAAGAAAATCCTGAAATATATTCTTTTAAGTAAAACGCATGTGGGCACTATATTCAATTAAATTAAAAACGCTTCCAATTCCTAATACAGTGAAGTTTCGCCTATTTCAGGGGTCGCGAACAGAGGCGGATCCAGGTAGGGGTTGGGGGGGGGCACCACAGAGCTGGCTGGGAACATGGCTAAAAAAGGTAATCAAAAAATCTTTCAAATGTAAGTCTGTTTTTTCGGGGGGGGGGGGGGGGCTCCATGGCAGCCCCCTGGCTCCGCGCCTGATCGCGAAGCATAACGATTCGATAATTTCAAGGCTGGAGGGGCCCCCACCTCTATCGCGACCTTCAGGTTATTTTTGTCAAGCGACTTTCATTGGCTGCCCCGGTCTTATATCCATGCGCACACCGTAAGCAACTTTTTCAACTGCGCATGTGCTGAAAGGCGCGGGTCTATTTAAAGTCAATAAATATTATCTATAATAATACAGATAAATATTAGAAACAAATTTTTATTTTAAAAAAATTAATCAAATTGAATCTATGAAATATCTAATTTCTTTAAATAGTTTATCATTAATGTAATATTACAAGTTTGTACTTTGTAAATGTCGCGGTCTGTTAGCATCACTGCATGCATCAGTGTTTTTATTGACGTACGACGTGGCAAATATAACATTTCCCTGAAATAGTACAATTTGCCAACTGAAAGTCAATAATAATAGAATAAAAAAATGAATCAAATATTTCACGGAATATTGAGTTTTCTAGCATGACGTCACGGTCATGCTAGGATAGGTGGAAATGTCAGGAAGGTTGGCATAGTCTTGATATGAGACTGCAACTGCATACGCCTTTTTGGAGAAAATATTCTAAATTTCTAAATGTAAAAGTAAGTTATAAAGGTCTGAATATTAAAATTTTTCAAGTGTAGAATGCATTCACGCAATTCTGTTTCATCATTTTATGGGTTGGATACCTTTCACTATCACGAAATACAATCAAATATCCGAAATTTGAGGTTATAGTAGCCGATCTAATACATTAACCTGAAATTTTTTATATTTTATTTTATTTCGTGTCACTGATAGGTCGTCAATCGACAAAAGAATGGAACCTGACTGAGAAAATACATTCTATTTTTGAAAAATATTACTATTCGTACATTTATGACTTAATTTTTCGTTTAGAATATTTTCTCTAAAAAGCCGAATGCATTTCCATGACGTCATGCTAAAATACTCAATTTAAATCGACGACGGCTTCCCGCTCTGCCGTCCCAAATTCGAAAGTCGTATCTTTATTTTGGATGAGTCACTTGTCACTTCACCATACTTTAGAAAAATATTATAAACACCTTTCTTGTCGTTAAGATTTATTAACAAGCATTTTGAAGCATGATGTAGAAAATACAGGTCAATAAACATAAACGACAAGGAAGGTGTTTATATGACTTTTATATAAAGTTTGGTAAAGTGACAAGTGACTTATCCAAACTGCAGAGACCGTGGTGGGAGGTGACGGAACTGCGCAATTTGAAATAGCCATGTACGGGGGACTTGAAATAAGTGAGACTTCAATGTATTTTAAGTGAAAATATCGCTTTTTAACAATATAGATACATTTTTAACGAAATTTTTGAATTTTCAACAAAATAGATGAATTTTCATCAAAATATTTGAATTTTCAAACAAATACATGGTTGAATTTTCAACTGAAAAAGATAATTTTTCAACAAAAAATGGAATAGTTAAATTTACAGTTTTAAAAACTATTTTTTGATGAAAAAATGTATTTTCAATAGAAAGAATTAAATTTTGAACCCAAGTTAAGAATTTTCAACTAAAATAATGAACCTTCAGCTGGAATAGTCGAATTGTCAACCAAAAAGATGAACTTTTGAACAAACAGATGAATTTTCACTAACAGAATCATTTTTATACCAAAAAACACAAATTTTCAACAAAATACTTGAATTTTCAAACGAAAAGTTGAATTTTCATATAAAAGATATCATTTTTTCAACCAAATAGTTAAATTTTCAGTTTGAAAACAAATTAATTTTCAAAAAAAAAAAAGGAATTTTCAATAAAAAAATAAACTTTTTAACCAAATCGAGAAATTTTCAACTAAAACAATTAATCTTCAACTGGAATAGTTGAATTTTAAACAAAGAAGATAAATTTTCAACCAAAACAATGAACTTTCATCAAGAAAATTAATTTTCTACCAAAAAAGACGAATTTTCAACAAAATACATGAATTTTCAAACAGTTGAATTTTCAACTAAAAATTATAAATTTTTAACCAAATAGTTGAAAATCACAGAGATAAATTTTTAAGTACAAACCATGGAATATTCAACTGGATTAGTTAAATTTTTAAAGATAAAACATTTATTTATGACCAAAAAAATTAATTTTCAACAAAGAAGTTAAATTTTGCATAGAAAAGATGAATTTCCAATCCAGAAGATTAATCATCCACCAAAACGATGAACTTTCGACCAAATAGTTTAATTTTCAGCCAAAAAAATTAATTTTCAATAAAAAAAATCAAATTTTCAACAAAAATAATGAATCTTCACCTGGAATAGTTAAATTTTAAATCAAAAAGATGAATTTTCAACAAAACATATGAATTTTCACCAAGAAGATTCATTTTCTACCAAAAAGGACATATTTTCAAGAAACTACATGAATTTTCAAACAAATACTTGAATTATCAACTAAAAAAGATCAATTTTCCACCAAATAGTTGAATTGTCAATTTAAAAAGTGAATTTTCAATAAATAGAAAAACAAATTTTTAATAAAAAATTAAATTTTCAACCGAAGTAATGAATTTTAAACAAAAATTATGAATCTTCAACTGAAATAATTGAATTTTAAACAAAAAAGAGGAATTTTCAAGTAAAATGATGAATATTTAACTGAAATAGTTGATTTTTCAAACAAAAAGATGAATTTATAACCAAGAAGATTAATTTTCTGTCAAAGCAGGAAAAAACTTTCAACAAAATACATAAATTTTCAACAAAAAGTATGAATTTTCAACTAAAAAATATTTAGCAACCAAAAGGATCCCGCACCAAATGTACAGAAAAAAGCCGTATGATAAAAAATTATAAAAAAATTTTTTTCTTGTATTTTCGAACCTGCAAACTAAAAATTCTAAAGAAAAATGTCAGAAAGATGGACAGTTTTGAGACAAACACTTGTCCAAAGTTTCGATTTTTATATGTATTTTAATGGAAAAATGCTTATTTTAGCAAAACTAACTAGAAAGATTAACGATTTTTTGGGTATACAGCATGTTTTTGGGAGTGCTTTTGTACCCTAAACATCCAAGTAACATATGTAAATCATCATTTCTTAGTAACTAAAATCAATAGAGATTTTTATTCAACTGCTACGATATGAAACGACTCTCCAATAAGTGGAGTAAGCGTACATAGCAAGAATATGTTTTGACCTAATTTTAAGGGATGTTTTACCATCCCTTAAACAATGAGTCTGAAGTTCCTAACGCATTAATCAATAACTAGAAATAGTTTTATTTTTAAATGCATGAAAGCTGCTATTTTATGACAGCAAATAGTCGCGTACAACCCTAAAAACTTCTTAAAGCACTTTCAACGTACTTTGGGATCAGGGTGATTGTATTAAACTTTAAAAATATTTAGGGGTGACTGGGGTGAGTTCTATATGTGTGGAGGTTTTGAAACATTTTTTTGCCCATTTAGCATCAACTGAAAACATTTTCAGAAAAATCCTGGTGCACTTTGAAATCAGGGTGATTGTATTGAATTTTAAAAATATTTAGGGGTTGCTGGGGTGAGTTCTATATGTGCTGAGGGATTGAGACACTTTTTTGTCCCTTTGGCATCAACTGAAAACATTATCAGAAAAACCTGGCGTATTATTGAATTAGGGTTATTTTATTGAACTTTCAAAATATTCGGGGGTGGCTGGGGTGAGTTCTACATGTGCTGAAGGGTTGAGACTTTATGTGTGCCCCTTTGGCATCAATTGAAATCATTATCAGCAAAAACTGGGCTGATTTGTGAATTAGGTTGGTTTTGTTGAATTTTAAAAATATTTAGGGGTAGCTTGGGTGAGTTTTATATCTCATGAAAAATGCTTCAAGAAGTTTTTAGGGTTGTACGCGACTATTTTCTGTCATAAAAAACAGCTTTGATGCATTTAAAAATAACATTATTTTTCGTAATTGATTAATGCGTTAGGAACTTCAAACTCATTGTTTAAGGGATGGTAAAACATCCCCTGAAATGAAGTCAAAACATATTCTTGCTATGTACATTTACTCCACTTATTGGAAAGTCGTTTCATACCGTAGCAGTTGAATAAAAATCTCTATTATTTTAGTTACTAAGAAATGATGATTTACATATGTTACTTGGATCTTTGGGGTACAAAAACACCCCCAAAAACATGCTGTATACCCAAAGAATCGTTAATCTTTCTAGTTCGTGGGTATGAATCTTTTGATTCGGTACGCCTGATCATCAAAATATAAGTTTTAGTCCAATCTATCATAGCGCTTTTGAGGAAAAAAAAAAAACTTTTTGCTCAAATAAGCATTTTTCCATTAAAATACATGTAAAAATCGAAACTTTGGACAAGTGTTTGTCTAAAACATCTTTTTGACATTTTTCTTTCGAATTTTTAGTTCGCAGGTTCGAAAATACAAAAAAAAAATTTTTTTAGCATTTTTTATCATAAGGCTTTTTTCTGTACATTTGGTGCGGGGTCCTTTAGTTACATTTTTAGGTTAAAAAATTTGCTTTCAACCAAGATAAATTTTTAACTAAAATAATAGAATATTCAACTGGATAATCAGTTACAAAAAATTAATTTGAGAAAAAATAGTTAAATTTTCAAGCAAAGAGACGTTTTTGCAATTAAAATATTATAAAATTTTATAACGCTACTTCAACAAATAAAGAAACATTGTTATATTTAATTTTATAATACAATTTTAAACAAATCTAAGCACGCTCTCGAAAAAATTTCATCCCGTAAGAAATTCCCTGACATTTCCAGGTTGTCCAGGTTTTCCAGATGAGTGGACGCCCTTAAATTAATTTGAAAGTAATTTCAAGAGATCTAATTGAGGGCAAATTTAACCCAATTCAACTAAATTTAGAATAAATTATAATAAATAAAATAAAAGTATATAAATAAAGTCGACTGAATTCAAATTTCAATCTAATTAAAAAAAAATTCATTAAATGTAAGCAAATTGTATTTTGCTTGAAAATTCAACAATTTGGTAGAAAATTGTCGAAAATTCAAGTGCTCGTTGAAAATGAACTTTTTTGTTGAAAATAATTCAACTGTTTTGCAGAAATTTCGCCTTTTCAGATTGAGAATTATACAATTTGGTAGAAAATTGAACTGTTTGGTTTCAAATTCACTTTTTGGTTGAAAATTAACTCTTTTGTGGAAAATTAATATTTTGGGGTTGAAAATTCAACTGTTTTGTAAAAAAAATCATCTTTTGCTCTTGAAAATTCAACAATTCGGTACAAAATTAAACTATTTGGTTTCAGATTAACTTTTAAGTTGAAAACTAACTTTTTTGTTGAAAATTCATATTTTGGGATAGAAAATTCAACTGTTTTGTAACAAAAATTATCTTTTGGTCTTGAAAATTCAACAATTTGGTAGAAAATTGTTGAAAATTCTAGTGCTCGGTTAAAAATGAACTATTTTTGTTGAAATTTCAACTGTTTTTTTAACAAATCGTCTTTTTAGCTTGAAAATTAAACAATGTGGTAGAGACTTGAACTAATTGACTTCAAATTAACTTTTAAGTAGAAAATGAACTTTTTTGTTGAAAGTTCATAATTAGGAGGTGAAAATTCAACTGTTTCGTTGAAAATTTGACTTTTTGGCTTGAAAGTTCAAGCATTTGGTAGAAAATGGAACTATTTGGTTTTAAATTAACTTTATGGTTTATGGTTTTGTAGAAAATTCGTATTTTCGGGTGAAAAATTCAACTGTTTTGTACAAAAATCATCTTTTTGGCTTGAAAATTCAACAATTTGAAGGAAAATTGTTTCAAATTAACTTTTTTATTGAAAGTTCCACTGTTTGGTGGAAAATTCGTCTTTTTAGCTTGAGAATGTAACGATTTGGTACAAAATTAAACTATTTGGTTTCAAATTAACTTTTAAGTTGAAAATGCAACTGTTTCGTGGAGAATTTGTCTTTTTAGCTTGAAAATTAAACTATTTGCTTGCAACTGAACTTTTTGGTTAAAAATTAACTTTTTTATTGAAAATTCAACTATTTTGTGGAAAAATCGTCTTTTTGGCTTGGAAATTCAACAATCTGATAGAAAGCTGTTGAAATTTTAAGTTGTCAGTTGAAAATTAACTTTTTTGTTGAAAATTCATATTTTGGGGTTGAAAATTCTACTGTTCAGTGGAAAAATCGTCTTTTTAGTTTAAAAATTTAACAATTTGGTAGAAAATTGAACTATTTCGTTGTAAATTAACTTTTTTGTATAAAATACGTTTTTTTAGCTTGAAAATGAAACTATTTGTTTGCGAGTGACCTTTCTGGCTAAAAATTAACTTTAACCATATTTTCTTATTTTTTCAGTTCATGGCACAAAAATATCACTATATTGTTAAAAAAATCCGTAGGGTCCCGAATATTGATTTAACTTCTTTTGAAAATTTGATTCACAATTACTCCAGTTGACGGTACCTACAAAATTTATTTACAAATTCCTGAATGCGTAAAGCATAACAAATTTATAATTCATACTGAAATTCCCGTATAATAATGGAAAAAAATATGTACTCTTTCTAAAAAAAAAATGGAAAATGATGAAATGTTTTAAATTTAAAGTTTAAATCGAAATGAAGCAACCAGACTTTCCAGCTTAAAAGATTCATTAATATAAACTATTCCATACATTAAATAAATCTATACTTTTGAAAATTTTGAACGCTTCATTTCCAGGGCTCGGATCGGCTCAAGCTTCAAAAAATAGTAAAATAGTAACCATACTTCTCTCAAGAAAGTAACCGAAAAATAATAATAATGCAGCAAAAAATTAACCAAAAAGAAAGATTTTTTACCAATAAAGACGAAGTTTCCACAAAAATTTTGAATCTGGTTTACGAAGTACTCAGTAAAAAATTTCGTTCATTTGAACGTTCAGAACCTCAAGCACATCAACTTTTAACAAAATAGTTGAATTTTTCTGATTAAAAAAGATTAATTATCAACAAAAAATGTAATAGTTGATATAATAACCAAGAAAGATTTTAATTTAATATAAAAAATAATAGAATTCATTCAGAAAAGAGGATTATTCAACAAAATAGTTTTTTTTTCAACCAAATTGTTGAGTTTTTAAGCAAAAAAAAAGAAACAATTTTCACAAAACAATTGAATTTTTAACCAGTCAGTATAGATTTTTGACAAAAAATTTATCTGCCAAGCAAATAGTTGAATTTTTTACGAAAAAAGGGGAATCTTCAACCGAAAAGGGCGAATTTTCAACAAAATAAGAGCATTTCTAACCAAAAGGATGATTTTTCAAATAAAATTATGTATTTTGAAATAAAAATATATATGTAATAAACAAAATATAGATATAATACATAGATATTTCAACAAAAAAGATTAAAATTAAAAAATAAAAACTATCAATTTTAGTTAAATTGCAATTTTTATCAGGATTCATAATAATTCAATTAATAGCTCTTTTTATACATTTTACATACGAACTGATTATTATTTCACTGTTATTTCCTTATTTTCGCAGCTCTAAAGTGCCAAATTTAGTGAAAAAAATTGAATTTTCCATTTTTTACAAGTTTTTAAATAATACGATTGATGAATCAATTCATTTCGTTATTTCGGGCAAAAAATGTAACCAAAAGTAACCTTTTCATAAAATAAGTAACTTTTTGGTAACCGCGGACCAGAAAAGTAACTAAATTACTAAAAAGTAATCCATTTCGAGCCCTGCATTTCCAATTATTAATTGTAAGGCACTCGAAATATGAAAATGTTTAATTATTTAAACTTGAAAGGAATGTTGAAAAAGTATAGACTTTAAAAGAAAATACATTAAACAAACAGTAGAATAAACAAACAAAAATCGACACATATACCTATAATATGACATAATTATATGTGTGTACATTAAATCATAATTGATAGGAGTTTAAGCTGTTCAACATACAATTCGAAAGTACATTTTTCAATATTGCAAACAATTGAATAAAGCGAATAAAACATAAAATATGTGTTTTGAGGAAGATGTTCAGAC
Source organism: Andricus quercusramuli (assembly GCA_932178445.1). NCBI lineage: Eukaryota > Metazoa > Arthropoda > Insecta > Hymenoptera > Cynipidae > Andricus > Andricus quercusramuli. The sequence continues at coordinate 26,485 of CAKNXH010000470.1, forward strand.
AAAAGGGAAAATCCGAATTTAATTATTGCTTGTAAGACTAGAGTCGACTTCTTTTATTAATTGAGGAGCATTTTTACTTAAGTAAATAAAATTAAATTGAAAATCCGAAATACCGGTTACCGGACACCGGTAATCCGCAATGCAAATTGCGAAGCGAAAACGTCAATGAAAAGCGACATAACCTCGAAAGTACAGCACCTGCCATTGATTCTCTGCATGCACATTATTGAACACATTTCGGGCCTCTTATGATGTCTAATTACACAAATGAATTTCCGGCTCACCTTGTGGATGAGAAATTCCTCGACAGTTGTTACAGGTGAGACGGTAGTCGTTAGATTTTTTGCAGAATCGTGATTATTATCTTGTTCGACGATCGTGTTTCTGCGTGTTTCCACGTGTTTCTCTTTCTCACCGACACTCACGGATCACACACGTTGACACATAGGGTTGGAAAGTTTCATGAAACTTTCGACATATTAAAAGTTTCATGGAACTTTGGAAACGTTTCAAAGTTTCCAATATTGAGGCGGGAAAATTTAAACTATTTAAACAGTAGAATGCGAATAAAATATTACTTTTTAAACATCACACTCCATAAGTCTGTTTTATAGGGTCTCAAAAAATCCCTATGAGGGAAAAATTGGATTTTGCGAGTTTTTGGCGCTAATTATATAATAATAAATTGTTGAAACAATTTATTATCGTTTATAGCATTTTTATCTTAGAATAGACTTTAAAATCGCGGTTCAATCCAAATATTTCAATTTTTCAGTTAGAGCAAGGCAATAATAAATTAAAGTTAATAACAATAATTGTTTGAGCAATTCATAACAATATTCCCTGAGAATAATATTACAACGTTGTAGTTTTTTTTTACTTTTCAGCTTTTATTTGACTTTTTAGTTATAAACAAATGATATAAATGAACATCAACAAAAATAGTTTTTTAAACAGTTTTCCATTTTTCAAATTTTAATATGATCCATACAGATAATTCGAAGAATATGTATTTCAAATACCTCGTTTTAATTTAGAAAAATATATCCACAAAAAACAAAGAGATGGTTTAAAAAATGGTTCACTATGATGTTTATTTGTTATTTGTTCATAACTAAAAAGACAAAACGAAGAAAAAAATTTCAGAAAAGCCGCAACTTTATAGCATTACTATAAGGGGAGATAGTTATAAACAATAATACATTTTTTAAACAATAATATTATTTGACTTGAAATAATAATTTTTTATTTGGATGGAAATTCGTCTCTTTGTCTTGAAAATTCAACATTTCGGTTGAATTTTTTTTCTGTTTTCACTAAGAAATATTTTTTGGTAGAGAAATCAACTATTTTTGATTTAAAATTGAAATATTTTGTTGTTGAAATTTTGTTAAGAATTTATTATATATTATATTTTAGTTGAAAATTCATCTCTTTGTTTGAAAATGTAACAATTTGAAAAAAATTCAACTATGTAATTGAAAATTATTTTTTTGTCGATAATTCGTATTTTAGGGTTGAAAAATAATATTTTCTGTGTGAAAAACTCGTCTTTTTGGCTTGAAAATTCAGCAATTAGGTTGGAATTTTCTTCTTTCTTGACTGAGATATATTTTTTGGTTGAAAAATTAACTATTTTGTTAAAAATTCCTCTTTTTTGGATGAACTAAACTATTTTTTATTTAAAATTGAAATACTTTTTGGATATTAACCATCACATTTATCTTGAAGAATTCATCTTTCATGGGTGAAAATTTTATTAATTGGGTGAAAATATGTTTATCTTGTTAAAAAATCAACAATAATTTTCTTAATATTAATCCCTTTTTGGTTGAAATTCAATTTTTTGTAGAAAATTTGTCTTTTTGTCTTGAAAATTTATTATTTTTTTACATTCTCATCAGAGAAGGTATTAGATTTGTGTAAAATTTTGCCCCCACCCTCCAGTTTTTGTCAAATGTCCACGTTTTGTGACCCTCTAAACCCGGAAAACAGGTTTTTACGAATGTGTCAGTTATAGCATTTTCAAAATTCAAAAAATCAAAGGAGAATGCAAATTTTAAGCCGAATAACGCGCGATATGAAAAAAGTCAAGATAAAGAAAACGTTAATTTTTGAAAGCCCTACAATATTATTATAACAACTTTTGGAATTTTCTTGAAAACTCGAAAATTCAAATTTTTATGGCACAAAAAATGATGAAAAATAAAAAATTTCATTTTTCAGTCAATCTATGGAAGATACGAAAAAATATAGAGATAAAAATTATGCACCCAGAAAAAATCTACAAATTTATCATTGATCGAATTTTGATAGGACCCGTAGTTTTTGTTTTATTTAAAAAAACATCAAAAACAAAAAATTAAAATTTGTTAACAAACGACACAAGCTAAAAAAAAAGTTACACAAAATTTATTCACCGAAAGAAGAAATACATATTTGTTAATTATCGTTTTTTCGATAGAATAGGAAGTTTTCATTATAATCGTAAAAAATAACATTAAAAATAAAAAAAATAAAAATTTTTGTAAAAAGGACGCAGGATACGAAAAAAAATTGATAGACAAAAGTTGTTCAACCAAAAAAGGTCTATAAATTTGATGAAAATCATTTTTCATGGAACGCGTAGTTTTTGTTTTATTCATAAAAACAACATTGAAAGAAAAATAAAACTTTTTGGACGAACCACACAAGCTAAGAAAAAAGATGAATAGACAAATATTGTACACCCAAAAAATATCTACACATTTTTTACCAATCACTTTTTGATAGGGTGTGTAGTTTTTATTTTAATCGTGAAAAATAACAGTAAAATTTTTTTTAATTTTTAAAAATGACACAAGGTAAGAAAAAGAATTGATAGACAAAAGTTGTTCACTCAGAAAAGATCTACAAATTTTTTGTTAATTATGTTAAGGTAGGATGCGTATTTTTTGTTCAAATCGTAAGAAATAACATTGAAAATAAATTAATTAATTTTGTGGAAAACCAATACAAGGTGCAATAAAATGTTAATTAACAAAATTGTTTTTTTTTATGGGATGCGCACTTTTTTAATTATAAAAACAAGACAATAACAATACCTTTGTTTTAATATCAGTGCATATTATTACAAAATATATTACAAAATGAAGTTCAAATATTACAGTAATCATGATAAATAAAATTTGTACTTCAGTTTGCAAGATCTGAATAAGCAATCACAGACCGAGGTACATAAATAATAAATGTCATTAACATTTTATATAAATGTGTTGAACATAATGTAGAAAATTTCACATTTTCGCCAAATTTGGACAAAAGGTGAAATTTTCTTGTGAATTCTCTTTTGTTAAAGCTCCATTAGGAGCTTTAACAAAAGAGAATTCACAATCACCAAATGACAGCTGCTGATGCTCTGACCTTTAGTTTTAAAATGTTTTTGTACAAATATGAAGGAGGTACAAAAACTGAGCGCGCAGCGCGAGGTAAATACATTATCGAGCGCGAAGCGCGGAACCCAACAGACGCTTTCTCTTGAAATAAGGCAAAAGTTGTTCACCCAAAAGAGAGCTAAAAAATTTGAATTAATCATTTTTCGATAGAATGATTTTGTTTAGAATTAGTTTTATTTTGTTCAGATAAATGTTGTTTTGTTCGTAAAAAACATTAAAAATAATAAAAATAAAAAATTTTGGACCAACGACATGAGCTATGAAAAAAATTAATTATTTAAAAAACGACAAAAGGTACGCAAAAAAATAATAGACAAAAGTTGTTCATCCAAAAAATGGGAAGTAAAAGTACAGAGTTTTTTAGCATGAGAAACAGCAAAGGTGAAATGCTATATGATATAGACGGGATAGTAGACGCTTTAAAAGATTATTTTAAAGAACTATTAGGAGGTGAAGATATAGGGCAACAAAACTACGACATTGAACATAATGCATTAGAAAACCCAATTGAAAAAGTCAGTGTCACTGAGGTCAGAGATATAATTAACAACTTGAAAAACGGTAAGGCTGCTGGTTTAGACAGTATTAGCGCTGAAATGCTTAAATACGGTGGCGAGTACATACCTCACAGGTTGTGCGAATTGATAAATTTATGTTTCGAGACAGGAGAAGTCCCAGACGATTGGAGAAAGGCGATTATTGTACCAATATATAAAAAGGGAGATAAAAGCAACTGCAGTAATTACAGAGGTATCAGCCTACTAAGTACCGTAAGTAAAATATACTCAAAAATACTTATTCGTAGGGTAATGGAAATTACAGAAGAGAAGATATGGGAAGTCCAAAGTGGATTTATGCCAGGAAGATCATGTACAGATCAGATATTTAGCCTAAGACAGATCACAGAAAAAAGCTTGAGAGTAGGAAAGAAAGTTTTCTGTGCATTTATTGACCTAGAAAAAGCTTTCGACACGGTAAATAGAAGTAAACTTTGGGAAGTCCTTAAAGAGTATGGAGTGAATGGAGGGCTCCTACAAGCAATAAAAACAATATATACGGGTAGTAAAGCAAGTGTAAGGGTAAATGGGAAACTGAGTGACTGGTTCGATATTATGCAAGGCGTGAAACAAGGATGCGTTATGTCCTCGTGGCTATTTATCATATTCATGGATAAGTGTCTAAGAACTGCCCTCTTCAACGAAAAAGGTATAGATCTCGAAACCGTCAAAGTACGTGGGTTGGCTTTCGCAGATGACAAGATTGTTATGGCAGAATCAGTCGAAGACTTGCAAAGAATGTTGAATAAACTTAATACAAGCATGAAGAACATGGACCTCAAAATTAACGTGAATAAAACGAAAGTCATGGTTTTTGAGGGAAAAAGTGAGAAAACAATATGCAACATTGTCCTAAATGATGTGAGATTAGAACAAGTTGACAAGTACGTATATCTAGGTAGTCTATTCACTAGCGACGGAAAAATAGATGGGGAATTAGATAGGCGCATAAATAAGGGTAAGCAGGTTATCGGTAGAGCAGGATCCATCCTCACGAATAAAAACATATCAAAAAAAGCTAAAATGGCCATACATAATTCCATATTCGTACCAACTGTACTATACGGTAGCGAGGCATGGACCTGTCAAGAAAAGGACAGGAGAAAAATCAACGCGATCGGCATGAAACCTCTGCGCATAATATGCGGAAAAACACTGATGGACAAAGTCCGAAACGAGATAATCCTCAAAGAATGTGGTACAGGAGACACGCTAGTTGACATATGGGAAAGAAATCAGTTAAGATGGTTCGGACATCTTGAAAGAATGAAAAATGAACGACTGACGAAGCAAGTATATAAAGGTAAAGTAAATGGCAGAATGCCCAGAGGTAGACCGCCGAAAGAATGGTTAGAATCTGTAAATGAGACATTGATCCGAAGAGACATAAGAAGTCATAGGAACAGAAGAGCTTGCATGAAGAAATGCATGGACGTAAAGGAAGCTAGAGTAGTATGCCAGGACAGAAATGTGTGGCGAAAAATAGTTTATAAGCAGAGTGACAATAGAGTGAATGATGCCTGAAACAAAGACCTTGGATACTAATGGGCCCAAGTGGGGAACCATACATAACAATTTTGTGAGGCTCCTCACTTGGGGTGATCGCTAGAGAGATTGATCAGCAACCTGGGTCGGAGCAGTGTTGCGGAGTGAACGTGTTATTTGAATAAATAACACGAAAACTCCAGATCAATCTAAAATATCTATACCATAACACATATACCTACATACCTATCTACCTTATACCATATAACGACCTACTTTACACCTATATACCTATCCCACTACTTTCCAACCGAGCAAGTCACGCCTACCCCGAAAGGGAAATGGCTTAATGGTATAATAATAATGTAAATATTTTGTTGAAAATTCTTTTTTTGGCTCAAAAATGTAACAATTTGGTTGAAATTTGTTTTCTTTCTTGACTAGGAAATATTTTTTGATTAAAGAATTAAGTATTTTGTTGAAACCTTTTTTTGTAATGAAATCAACTATTTTTTATTCGAATTAACATATTTTTGGTTGAAATATCGACTTTTTTCGTTGAGTATTCATCTTTCGTGATTGAAAATTTTATTAATTAGTTGAAAATTCGACTGTTTTGGAGAAAATTTTTTTTTTGAAGATTCATTATTTATGTTAAAAATTCATCCCTTTGTTTGAAAATGTAACTATTTTGTAAAAAAGTCGTCTTCTTGTGTTAAAAAATCAACTATTTAATTGAAAACTAACTTTTTTGTTGAGAATTTATATTTCGGGTTGAAAATTTAACTGTTTTGTAGAAAACTCATTTTTATGACTTGGAAATTCAACGGTTTAGTTGATATTTTTTTCTTTCTTCACTGAAAAATCGTTTTTAGTTGAAAAATCAACTATTTTGTCGAAAATTGATCTTTTTGGCTTAAAAATTCATCCTTTTTGACTGTAACTTAACTTTTTTTTGGAAAGTTCGTCTTTTTGGCTTGAAAATCCATTATTTGGTTTGAAAATTCGTCATTTTGGTTGAAAATTCAAATGTTATTTAGAAAACTCATCTTTCTGGTTTTAAAATTCAACAATTCGAATTTTTTTTCTTTGTTAACTGAAAAATCTTTTTTGCTCAAAAAATCAACTATTTTGTTTGAAAATTCCTCTTCTTTGGTTGAAATTTCCAGTATTATATTTATTGTTGAGATTTCATCTTTTATAGTTGAAAATTTTTTTAACTGGTTGAAAATTAATTAATTTTGTTAAAAAAATCAACAATTTTGTTAAAAATTCGACCTGTTTGGTTGAAATTCAACTTTTTTGTAGAAAATTTGTTTTTTTTTGGTTTCATAATTCATTTCTTTGATTGAGGATTCATAATTTTAGTTGGAAATTCATCTCTTTGTTTGAAAATGTAACTACATTGTTTAAAATTAAACTATTTAATTAAAAATTGACTTTTTTGACAAATTATATTTTCATGTAGAAAATTTAACTATTTTTTTTAAATTTCCTCTTTTTTGGTCATGTATTATATTTATTGTTGAGAGTTCATGTTCCATAGTTGAAAATTTTTCTCACTGGTTGAAAATTTATTAATTTTGTTTAAAAAATGAACAATTTTGTTAAAAATTCTGCCTGTTTGGTTGAAATTCAACTTTTTTGTTGTAAATTTGTCTTTTTGGCTTAAAAATTAATTTCTTTGATTAAAGATTCATCATTTCAGTTGAAAATTCATCTCTTTATTTACAAATGTAACTACTTTGCTTAAAATTCAACTATTATTTGAAAATTAACTTTTTTTGACAATTTATGTTTTCATGTTCAAAATTTAACTATTTTGTTGAAAATTCACCTTTTTGGCTTGTAAAATTCAACAATTTGGTTAAAATTATTTTTCTATCTTGACTGAAAAATCTTTTTTATTTCAAAATTCAACTTTTCTGTTGAAAATTCCTCTTTATGGTTGAATTCAACTATTTTTTATTTAAAATTAAAATCTTTTCTGTTTGAAATATCAAATATTACGAGTGAAGGATTGAGTGACGTAAAAAAGGCAGACCTTCGAGCAATTTTGTTCGATCTTCCGATGACTGCAAGAAAGTGCTTCCAGAACATACTTCAGACTCCGGTGGTTAACTGCGAAATCGAAATAAAAGAAGAGATTGCCAAGTGATAATTTTAATGGAATGACCACTGTGATAAAAGAACAAGATTTTAGAGTTTCTTAATCAGGTCAATTGTTAAATAAAGAAGTAATATTTTTTGTTATACTGGTCCATGTGATGTTTTATTTGTTATTTGAAAAACTGATCAATCATGCTGAAATTGAGACAAGCTTTAAAAATGCAATTTCGAAATTCTCTCACTTTACGTGATCAATTTTTCATGTTTCTTGACAGTCAGAAATTTCTCTTTCAGGTATGAAAATAAGCTTACACCTGAGAGATAAATAACGTTAATATTTTAGTTGACAATTAAACGATTAGGTAGGACTTGAAAATTCCGAAATATAAAATTCCCGACACTGTAACATTTCCGAATTGGAAAATTCCCGAATAATAAAGGCAAGACTGAAAAATCCCGAAAAAAAATTCTCGAATTGTAAAACTTAAGCAATTACACAGTTTTTTATTATAAATTTCATTTATTTATTGCAAGCATAATAAACAAATATTTTTATGACAAAAAATATTTTTAATGCTTCTAAAATTATTCATTGAATTTAAAATAACAATTGAAAAAAATGTATCCAGAAAGATATTGCTTTCAATTATAGTTATTTGAAATTCTAACAACAATTTTAGAAGCTTTAATAATTAGGAAAATTAGAAAAAAATTATAAAAATATTTGTTTATTGTATTTTTAATAAATAATATTTATACAAAAAAAAATCTTTGAATTCGGGAATTTTCTATCCATAGGATATTTTATAATGCGGGAATTTTCTGTCGGGAATTTTGTTATTCATGAATTTTCCAATTCGGTAATATTATAAACTGTTCGTGACTTTTACTATTAGAGTTTTATTATTCGGGAATTTTATAATTCAGGAATTTTATTATTCGGGAATTTTTTAATTCAGGAATGTTATTATTCGGGTATTTTCCAATTCGGGAATTTTATTAATCGGGGATTTTATTATTCCAGAATTTTCTAATTCGGGAGTTTTATTTATCGTGATTTTTTAGTCGTCCCGAATTGTAAAATTCCCGAATAATAAAATTCCCGAACAGTTTATAATATTACGGAATTTGAAAAGTCCCGAATAATAAAATGCCCGAAAGAAAATTGCCGAATTAAAAAATATCCGAAGTAGAAAATTCTCGAAAACGAAATTTCCCATTCTCTTCGAACGAAAAAACAAATTCTCCCTCAATTTTCTCTGGCCCTAAAATTTATATTTAATTAGGTAAATTAATTAATTTGTATGCGTTTAAATGTATCTAATAAAGAAGGACTCAAGTCAGCACTGATTTATCCCACAGTTTCTTTTTTAAATTATCAATTCGATTTTTAACAACGTTTTGTTTTGTTATTTTTACAAAATACTAATGACGTTTTTACGCATAATTTTTCATACAAAAACACATTTTTTCATATACTGTTATTTTAAATGCAAACAATAATTTTTTTAAACTTTCGACATAAAAAAATTTTTTAATAAAAATATTTGATTATTTTATTTTTAATACATAAATTATATTGATTTGAAAAAAAACAAGTGTTTTAATTGTTTAAATTCGGGAATTTTCTAGTTTGCATATTTTATAATTGGGCAATTTTCTGTCGGGAATTTTATTATTCGGGAAATTTCCAATTCAGGATATTTATATTTTGACAAATTTTATAATTTCGGCAATTTTATTATTTGGGAATTTGCCAATTCGGACATTTGACAGTGTCAGGAATTTTATTTTTCGGGATTTCCAGTCGTTCCTTCAATTCGGGAATTTTTTTTCGCGATTTTTCAGTCATCCCGGTTTGGATAAAAATGCAACTACATTGTTGAAAATGCAATATTTTTACTTTTTAAATTGAATTAAATATAGTATTTATCTTAATTTTACTTTAAATTGAAAACATCTTCCTCTTTTCCCTTATTTCACCTGGAAAAAATCTTTCATTCAAAATATTAATATGTTAAATATGCACTGCATATTAACTATATGAAGATGAAATAAAATTTTGTTTAAATTATTATTCAAATTCATGGAACAAGTCAAGAACTGCTTTATTATACCCGGAAAGATCTTGAAATACCTGGAAAAAACCTGGAATTGTGAGGGCATTTTTTACCAGGATTTGAGGAGACACTCTGTTATAAAAACTTATTGGATAATAAATCTGAATTCTCATTTTTGAATACGGATTTTTATTTTTAAAAAACTAAATGACTTTTTGTGATATTAAAGATGAAGAAAATGTTCTTTTTTTCTTCAGTTAATTTTTTTGTGTAGAACTGGAAATGTGAAACCCATAGTAAGCGGAAAAGAATGCAGTCTGCGAGCGTTGCACCGACATTCTTCGCGCAGAAGGTGATTCACGGCGATTGAACTATAATTGAAGCAAAAATGAGTCACTAGTGAATGAGCGACTCGAGAAATATAACAAAGAATCGATTTTCAAAAAAAAAAAAAAAAAAAAAAAAAAAAAAAAATGCTTAGTAGGTTTTTACCAGTTAGTGTTCAGTTTTTTAAGCATATACATGAATTTTCAAATAAAAAAGATAAATTTTCAACAAAAACGGAATAGTTAAATTTTAAGTTAAAGAAATTAATTTTTAACCAAAAAAGATGAATTTGAAACAGAATAGTTGAATTTTCAACGAAAGCGATAAATTTTTTCAACTAAAATGATGAATCTTTAACTGCAATGGTTGAATTTATAACCAAAAAGAGGAATTTTCAACCAAAGATATTATTTTTTCTGCGAAAAAGACGAATTTTCAAAAAAATACATGAAATTTCAACTAAAAGAGAAGAAATTTTCAATCAAAAATTGAATAGTTAAATTTTTAGTTGAAAAAACTAATAATTTTAAACCAAAAATTGAACAGTTAAATTTTCAGTAAAAAAAATGAGTTTTCAACAAACAAAAAAAACGAATCTTTAACAAAATAGTTGACTTTTCAACCGGTGATGAATTTTTAAAAACTAAAATGATCTTCAACTGCAATAGTTGAATCTTAAACCAAATTTCAACCAAGAAGATTAATTTTCTACCAAATTGACGAATTTTAATAAAAATTCACGAATTTTCAACCAAAAGTCGAATAGTTAAATTTTCAGTTAAAAAAATTAATTTTGAACAACAAAAAACCCAAAATTTCAACGAAATATTTCAATTTCCAACTAAAAAAATCAAATTCAAATTGAAATCAACAAAGTTGTACAGTAAAATTTTGAGTTAAAGAAATTAACTCTCAAACGGAAAAAACGAATTTTCAACAGAAAAGTTAATTTTCAACCAAATTGTTAAATTTTCAGCAATATAGATCAATTTGCAACCGAAATAAGGATCTTTTACTATTAAGATGATATTTTAAAATAATAGTTCAACTTTTAACCAAATAAACGAATTTTCAACCAGCAAGATTGATTTTCTACAAAAAAAATACTAATTTTCAACAAAATACATGAAATTTCAACTAAAAAAGCTAAATTTTCAACAAATTAATTTGTTAAACTTTCAGTTGAAAAAAATTAATTTTCAACAACAAAAAAACGAAATTACAATAAAACACTTAACTTTTAAACAACAAGATTAAATTTCTACAAAAGAGATGAATTTTTAAGAAAATAATTCAGTTTTCATTCTAAAACATTTGTAACCGAAAACGAATAAAAAACAGTTGAAATCGATCAAAAAAGATAAATTTTAAACCAAGGACATTATTTTTCTACCAAAAAGGGCGAATTTTGAATAAAGTACATGATTTTTCAATTAAATATTCAAATTTTTAACTAGAAAAGACAACTTTTCTACCGGAAATAGAACCTACTTAAATTAAAAAAAATTAATTTCCAACAAAAAGAAACGAATTTTCAACTTAATAGTTAAATCGCATAATACAAAGCTACTTTACAAACTAAAAAAACATAGTTATTTAATTTGTAATTGCTTGTTATTTAATTCCTTGAATTTAGAAACAAAATCCTTGAAATTTGCAGGTTTTTCCAGGTATACAAAAATTCCCTGACAATTCCAAGATTTCCAGGTGAGTAGAAACTAGGACGGTCCAAAAAATTTTTTTTTTAAATTTTCATGCTTATCGCCCGGAAATTCGATTGAATCAAAAAAAAAAAATTTTTTTTTTTTAAAAAAAAGAAGATATTTATAGGTAGCGCCAAGCCCCATGAAATTTAATTTCCCATAAGAAAAAAAAACGTTTTTGTAAATTTTATTCAGAATCGTCAATATCAGCTGAATTGAGTTGAAACTCAACATTTCTCTTCACAATTAGCCTGTAGAACACGAATAAAATATTACTTTTTGAATATCACCCCCATAAGTCTGTTTTAAAGGGTTTCAAAACAACCCCATAAGTGAAAAAATGGGTTTTGAGAGTTTTTGGCGCTAATAATGATTTCTTGCAGCTTTTTTATGCAAATTGTTTCTAATTCATAATATACTACTTTATACTGACACTTAGAGGTTTAAATGAAAAGTATAAACAATTTATTATTGTTTTTAGCAATTTTCTCTAAGAACTTGCTAGTGCTTATTTAAGAGAAGATAGTTATAAACAATAATTAATTGTTTGAGCAACTATTTTTATTAACTTTCATTAATTATTACCTCACTAAATGAAAAGCGGACAAAAAGTTAAAAATTTCAGAAAAAAAACGCAAATATATGACATTTATATAGATGAAGATATTTATTAATAATAACAGTTTGTTCAAACAATTATTTTTGCTCAATTCAATTAATTATTATGTCACTCCAAGTGAAAAATAGACAAATAGTTACAAATTTCAGGAAAAACCGCTACTTTCTACCATTAAGCAAAGAGAATAATATTAACAATAATAGTAAATTATTTAAACAATTATATTTGTTAACTTGAATTGATTATTACTTCACTCTAATTGAAAAATGGACAAAAAGTTGAAAATTTAAGAAAAAACCCGCAATTTCTAACATTATTCAAAGATAATATTATTAACAATAATGATAAATTGTTTGAACAATTAAGTTTATTAACAATAATAAACTATTACCTGACTCTAACTGAAAATTGAACAAAAAGTAGAAAATTGTTTAGAAAACCACGATTTTCTAAATCTATTCTAAAAGAAAATGTCTAAATACTATAATAAATTCTTTAACAAATTTATGTAAACGTCTCATTATTAGTATAAAATAGTATTTTATGTAGAAGAATCAATTTGCATTTAAAAACTGCAAAAAATCATAATTAACGCCAAAAATTCGCAAAATCCATTTTTTCACTTATGGGGGTTTTTTGAAACCTTTAAAACAGACTTATGGGGGTGATATTCAAAAAGTCATATTTATTCGTATTCTTTGTCCATTAGTATACAAAAAAAAATGTATTTATTTTTTTGTGAATTCGAACAACTTTCCGGGCGATATGCATGAAAATTCGAAGAAAAAAATTTTCCAATGCATTTTTGGACCTCCCTAGTTTTTGAATAATAACCAAGGAAAGAAGGAAAAGTGTAATAAATCTTCAAGAAAAGAAACCCAATACTGTTGAATCTTATATTAACAATAATTGCAGAAAAGCGATAAGGACATAGACCGTTTATCGCACAACGTATCCTAGTTTGCTTTTTTTTACATCATATAATACATTCACAGACACAAAATTCATTCATAACAATCCACTCAGCAATTATTTTTTCCGCTCATGCACTCGCATTCTTTCTTTCTATACATGTATAAGTTCCATGAGCGCTACCGACTCGATCTTAATATAATACAAGGCGTTTCCCTAAAACCAGGAAACGTTAAAGGGTATTTTTGTGATCTGGGATCAAAAAGAACCAATATTGTATGAATTAAAATTAAAATTGTCTAAAAGTCTTTAAAAATGCAAAAAATTGTTACTGAAATTAGACAAAAGCTGTATCTGGCATTCTGGCAAGCAAGAGTTAATAAAAACCCGTCAATTAATATAATCAATAGACTATTTAGAGTATTTTCCTTTTTCTCCTTATTATAGAAACTAATATTCAGTTTCTATTTCTACTATTCAGTAACAAATTTGGTTCGTTTCTAGTCCATACCACAAACTAGCGATCCTACTTGATGTGAACATTGTACAACGTACTGTGTTATTTCCTTAATTTGAATTCAATGTCTCTTTTCGTCTTGATTAAAAAAATAAAAACAATTCTCTGACATTCGTTTAAAAGAGCAAACTTCGAGAAATAACAGAAATACTTTGAAAGTGATTGTCTGAATAAAACGTAAAAGTGTCACGAATACCATAATTCGTTTACTGATTTTATCAAGGTTTTTGTCATTATTCTAGCTTTAAACTCAATTGTTGTCTTGCAAATTTTTTTACTTCACTAAGTAAATTACCTAAATGAGAAATAGGTAAAACTTAAAGCCAGCTGAGTCTCAGCGTTAGTTTAAAGAAAAATCTAATTTTAAGAAATTTAAACTTACCGAAAACGAAATTTCAGTATACGCGAGAATAATTTCGAAAAGTTAGTAAACGATATGGTATTCAGTTTTACAAACATCTTTTTCGATTCTTTGAAGACGATAGGAATTTTCTTGGCTAAATTAGTTTTTCCGAAAGAGCATTTGTTTTGTTTCAACGATAGAGTCGCGCGAAATTTCGCAACGCGTGAGTGACTGTCTTTGGATTCTCCGCCCTGTAAAAATTAATTGGTTAATTTAAAATATATTCAAAAACGTATTTAAATGAAAGGAAATTCTGGGTAGCCACTGGACTGAAATGTTTAAATTATTAAATTATGATTTTAATGAGCTCAAAGTTTAAAAATGGTATATATGGTACAATTTTTTAATTTGCACGAATTTATCAATTTACAAATTTTCAACACCTGAAATATTTAAGTTTAGAAAGTTTCCATATTTCAGAATGTACAATTTTATTCGTTACAGTTTATATGTTTCAAATTTTTAAAGTTATAATTTTTAGGAGATGTTATTTCCATAGTTACGTTCGTGAGTTTTAAATTTTAAATGCTGTGAATTAAAAATTGTTGAATCAAAAATGTAGAAATTGCATAATCATGTATTTAATGGGTTTAAAATGTTTTCTCATTTTAAAATGAAGAATTGCTATTTAAAATGGTTTAATTTTGAAATCTTGAATTGTGAACGTTTTCACTTTTTAAAAATGCAAATTGAACATATTTTTATTTTAAGAATATCACCTTTCGAACTGTTAAAATTTGAAAGTTTTAACTTTAAACTATTCCTTTTTCAAGTCCTTATCTTTTAAATCTTTTGCAATCTTTGAAATCTTTGTGAAACCACTGAAATCTGCGTGTAATATTTTGAAAATGAAGAATTGTTGTTTCAAAATGTTTAATTGTCGAAGCTTTAATTTTTAATTTTACTATTTTTAAGTATTTATCTAATTTTTGATTGTGTAACCATTTTTACTTCTAATAAACTGAACCAATTATATTTGATCCCGTTCGAAGTTTCAATATCTTCCAAAATCTTTGAAATATTTAAAAATCTTTTGAAATATTTGACGTCTCTTAAAATCTCTTAAATCTTTTGAAACTTTTAAAGGCTCTCAAAATGTTTTTAAATAATTTTAAATTTTTATAAAATCTTTGTGAAACCTTTAGAGTTCTTTTTTAAATCTTTTGGAATACTTTAAATCCTTGTGAAATCTTTATGAAACCTTAGAAATCTTCGTGAAACTTTAGAAATCTTTTTAAATCTTTATGGAATCTTTGGGAAATCCTTGGAGAACTTTTAAAATACATGAAATCTTTGTGAAATCAAAAATAATTTTAAATCTTTGTGAAAAATATGAAACTTTTGAAATCTTTTATAACTTTTAATATCTTTCCAAATATTTTGCAATCTTTGTAAAACCTTTTAAATATTGTAATATCATTGAAATCTTTGTAAAAATTTTCTAATCAATTGAAATATTTGTAAAGTATTTGCTTTGTGAAACCTTTGAAATCGTTCTGAAATCTTTTGAGCTACTTGAAACATTTGTAACCTCTTTATGAAGCCTTTGTGAAACTTTTGAAATCTTTTAAAATCTTTCCAAATTTTTATTTAATCTTTGTGAAACCATTGAAATCTTTGTGAAATCCTTGGAAATTTTTTTAAATACTTGAAATCTTTGTGAAGTCTTTGAAATCCTTTTGAAACTTTGTGAAAAATTTGAAAACATTTAAATCTTTTAAAACTTTTGAAATCTTGTGAAACCTTGTAATATCTTTGAAATCTTTGTGAATTTTGTTTAATCATTTTAAATATTGGAAATTTTTGTGAAGTATTTGACATAATATATTCTGAATATATAATATCTTTCAAAATATTTTGAAATCTTTATGAAATCATTGTGAAACTTTTGAGATCTTCGAAATATTTGTGAAACTTGTCAAATCTTTGTGAAATATTTGTGAAATCTTTGTAATATCTGTAAAAATGTTGAGATCTTAAAAATCTTTGTCAACTATTTAAAATCTTTTAAAACTTTTTAAATCTTTCAAAATCTTTGTTGAACCTTTGAAATATTTTTAAGTACTTGAAATCTTAAAATCTTTGAAAATCTTTTGGAATATTTAAAATCTTTGTAAAAACTTTGCAATCTTTGAAATATTTTGAAATCCTTTGAAAAATTTGAAATTCTTTGAAATATTTTAAACCTTTTAAAATGTTTGAAATCTTTTGGAATCTTTGAAGTCTTTGTGAAACTGTTGACATCATCAAAATATTTTGAAATCATTTGAAATCTTTATGAAACCTTTGAAATCTTTTGAAATCTTTTTGAAATGTTTGAAATATTTGTGAAATCTTCTAAATCTTTATGAAACCTTCGAAATCTTTGTGAAAGAATTAAAATACTTTTAAGCCTTTCCAAATCTTCTGAAATATTTAAAATCTTTGTGAAACCTTTGAAATTGTTGATATATTTTCAAATCCTTTGAAAAATTTGAAATTCTTTGAAATATTTTAAACCTTTTAAAATGTTTGAAATCTTTTGGAATCTTTGAAGTCTTCGTGAAACTGTTGACATCATCAAAATATTTTGAAATCATTTGGAATCTTCATGAAACCTTTGAAATCTTTTGAAATCTGTTTGAAATCTTTGTGAAATCTTCTAAATCTTTATGAAACCTTCGAAATCTTTGTGAAAGAATTAAAATCCTTTGAAATACTGTAAATCTTTCCAAATCTTCTGTAATATTTAAAATCATTGTGAAACCTTTGAAATTGTTGATATATTTTCAAATCCTTTGAAATATTTGAAATCTTTAAAATATTCTGGAATCCTAAAGCTTTGTAATCTTTGTGAAACTTTTGAGATCTTAAAAATCTTTTGAAAGCGTTTTAAGTCTTTATGAAATCTTTGAAATCTGTTTGAAATTTTAAAAATCTTTGTGAAATCTTTTGAAATCTTCGAAATATTTATGAAACCTTTCAAATCTTTGTGAAAAATGTGTAATCTTTTACATTTCTTTAAATCTTTCCAAATCCTTTGGAATCTTTAAAATATTCTGGAATACGAATTCTTTGTAATATTTGGGAAATCTTAAAAATCTTTTCAAATCATTTTGAGTCTTCATGAAATCTTTGAAATCTTATTGAAATTTTTTTAATCTTTGTGAAATCTTTTGAAATCTTTCAAAATCCTTGAAATCTTTTGATTTTGATCTTTGAAATGTTTGTGAAATCTTTGTGAAAAATTTGAAATATTTGAAATCTTTTAAAACTTTTTATATCTTTCCAAATCTTTTGGAATCTTTGTGAAATCTTTGAAATCTTGTAATATCTTTGAAATATTTGAAATTTGTGTGTAGTATTTGACACAATATATTTTGAATATATAATATCTCTCAAACTATTTTGAAATCTTTATGAAACCTTTGTGAAACTTTTGAGATCATCGAAACGTATGTGAAATCTTCGTGAAACTTTGGAAATATTTTTAATCTTTGTAATATCTTCGAAATTTTTATGAACCCTTTAAAATCTGTGGGAAAAATTTGAAATCTTTTAAGGCTTTTAAAACATTTCCAAATCATTTTAATTCTCTGTGAAACCTTTACAATCTTTTGAAATCTTGTAATATCTTTGAAATCTTTGTAAAATCCGTGAAATCTCTTGAAATCTTTGTGAAATTTTTTAAACTGTGTGAAATCTTAAAAATCTTTTGAAATCATTTTAAGTCTTTATGATATTTTTGAAATCATTTTTAACATTATTTTAATCATTGTGAAATATCTTGAAATCTTTCAAAATCTTTTAAATATTTTGATTTTGGTCTTTGAAATATTTGTGAAATCTATGTAATCTTTTTGAAACTTTTGAAATCTTTGTGAAATCTTTGAAATCTTTTGAGATACTTGAAATATCTGTAACATATTTATGAAACCTTTGTGAAACTTTTGAAATCTTTGTGAAATCTTTGAAATCTTTTGAGATACTTGAAATATCTGTAACATATTTATGAAACCTTTGTGAAACTTTTGAAATCTTTGTGAAAGATTTAAAATCTTTTTGAATCTTTGTGAAAAATTTGAAAGCTTTTAAAACTTTTTATATCTTTCCAAACCTTTTTGAAATCTTTGAAATCTTGTAATATCTTTGAAATATTTGAAATGTTTTTGAAGTATTTGACATAATATATTTTGAATATATAATATCTTTCAAGATATTTTGAAATCTTTATGAAATCTTTGTGAAACTTTTGAAATCTTTTTAATCTTTGTGATATCTTCGAGAACTTTATGAACCCTTTACATTTTTGTGAAAAATTTGAAATCTTTTAAATCTTTTAAAACTTTTAAAACCTTTTCAAATCTTTTGAAATCTCTGTGAAACCTTTGCAAATCTTTTGAATTCTTGTAACATCTTTGAAATCTTTGTAAAATCTGTGAAATCTCTTCAAATCTTTGTGCAATTTTTTTAATCTTTGTGAAATCTTAATGAAACCTTTAAAGTGTTTGTGAAACATTTGAAATCTTTGTGAAATTTTTGAATATTTTTAAATCTATTGAAATCTTTTGAAATCATTGTGAAATCTTTTGAATCTTTTGAAATCTTTGAAATCTTTTGTAATCTATTGAAATTTTTGTAATCTTCGTGAAATCTTGAAATTTGGTTAATAAATGGGGAATATTTTACAGGATTGGAGTGGCTACCCTGAAAATAAGAATATTGAAAATGAAATCTATCAGGTTTGAATTAAGTGCAAACCTCGTAACGGAATTTCTAAATTCCAGAAGCTGTTCTGGCGTCGCGGTGGGAGAACCTCCCGCGTTTTGTGCAGGCATTGCCTTGATAGCTTCTTCCAACCAAGTCGAGACCATCTGGTAGAATAAAAATTATGTTATCTAAGTCTGGAAATTTTTTTTTAAGGCAGACGCAACTTACCTCTCTGCTGGTTAATGCTAGTTCAACGATAACATCCGCTACGTCCGTTAACATATAAGTAGAGAGCGAAAACACAGACGCATGCAATAACCTTGCTATTAGCGTTTGTCCCTTTTCCGTCACAATTTGTTGAACCAATTGTCGCCTAACTGGGAAGTCCGATCGATTCTAAAAAAATATATTTATGAATAATCAAGGAGATTATGAGTAACTTAGAAAATACAGGGCTCGGATCGACTGGAAGGCTTAAAAAAAGTCGCATTAGTCGCAAAAAATTACAAAGTCGTATGAAATTTCAGAAAGTCCACAAAAAGTAGCATCAAAATTTTAAAGATAATAATGTTTAACTTGTCAACTTGGATTATTATGAAATGAAAAAAGTTTGTGAATTGTATTAATGTCGAAATTCAGGAACATTCATTTTGAACACTTTAAACTTGAAATTATTCAACAATTAAAGCTTTAAATTTGAGACTGTGCAATTTGAATATGCAATTTTTCAAAACCTAAAAGATTAATTTTCAACATAGTAATTGAATTTTTAGCCAAATAGTTGAATTTTCAATCTACAAAGATGAATTTTCAACCAAATGGTTGGATTTTTAACAAAAAAGATTGAACTTCAACAAAATAGTTGAATTTTCAAGCCAAAAAAAGAAGAATTTTTCAGAAGAAAGTTCAATTATCAGCCTGAAAAGTTGAATTTTCAAAAAATCGACAATTTTAAAACAAGAATGATAAATTTTTAACAAAGCAGTCGATATAAAAGAATAATTTTCAATCAAACAGTTGCATTAACAACCAAATAGTTGGACTTTCAATCAAATGAGGCGTATTTTCAACAAAATAGATGAATATTTAATCAAATAGTTGAATTTTCATGCGAAAAAGAAGAATTTTTTAGAAGGCAGTTAAATTTTCACCAAAAAAAGTTAATTTTCAATAAAAAAAGATATATTTGACTAGGAATTGTTTGATTTCAAACACTATTAATAAAAATTTTCTAAGTATAAAGCTTTAATAAGAAGTTATGCAATTTTTAACATTCTCAATTAAAATGATACAATTTTTTCTAGTTTTAACTTTCAGTTTTAAAATTTGCATTGTGATAAATTATGTATATGAAACTAAATATAGCGAACTTCTGAAGAAAAAAACGAGAAATAATCGATTTGTAGCATTTTTCTTGAAAAAGTCGCATTTTGCCAGAAAAGTAAAAAAAGTCGCACAATCCGTGCCCTGAAAATTAACAGGGTGGCCGAAAAACTTCACTTTCAAAATTCCCTGATTTTTTCCTGCCTAATTTTTCATTTTCCCTGTCTATTAATATTTGAAGAACGAAATTGATAATGTCTTGGAATGTTTAAAAATACCCTAAAATCTTTCGAATCATTTGAATTTTTTTAAATCTTTCAAAGAAGCCTTGGAATTTTTAAGAAGATCCTAAAATCTTTAAAATTCTTTGAAATCCCTTCAAATTATTGAAATCAATAGAAAATTCCTTGGAATCTTATAAGATTTCCTGAAATATTTCAAATTCTTTAAAATCTTCTAAAATCCCTTGAAAATGCCATAGAATTTTTTAAAACGCCTTAGAGAATTTCAAATCATTTGAAATCTCTAGAAATCCCCTGAAAATGTGTAAAGTTCTTAAAAATTCCTTGGAATTGTTAAAAATACACTAGATCTTTAAAATTCTTTGAAATTTCTAAAATCTCTTGATAATGCCCTGGAATTTTTAAAAATACCCTGAAATCTTTAAAATTAATTCCAAATCACTTTAAAGTATTGACATTTTTTAAAGCTCTAGAAAATTTCTTGGAATTGAAAAAAATATTTTTATTATTTCTAAATCAATTCAACATTCCTTGGAACCTTTTCAAATCCCTTGACAATTTTTTAATCTCTTGAGAATTCCATGGGACTTAAAAAATTCTTTTCTTTGAAATCCCTTCAAATTATTGAAATCTATGTTACAAATTGCTTAGAATATTCTAAAATACCCTAAAAGATTTCCAAAGAATTCAGGAAAATTCCGAAATAGGTACAGACAGTTAATTTATTGAAAAGAAAGTTACTAAAAAGTGATTTGATGAAGAAATTAACTAAAAACGGCTGCGCAGCAGACCTGATACATCTTGACAGTTACTTAAAGGGCTTGCTACAGAAAATCCCAGAATTTTTCTAAATTTTTTTCAAAATCCCTGACTTTTTCCTGATTTCCAGGTTTTTCTGACCTGCGGCCAGCCTGATTAAGGTCATACAATATTCAAATTGAAAGGAATATTAATGGTAAACATTAGTACTTAAAACTAGATTTAATATTCAAGATAAATACCTCGATATTTCGACCACTATGGAGAAGATCGAAGAAAAACTTCATAACGGAAGCGTTTGCGTCCCTGTGGTCAAGACTGCAAGCCACTAAAGCGCAATCGACGATACTGCCTATCGCCGCTGAATTCAAAAATGGCACAGGCGCCCTTTGAAGGAATCTAGAAAAAAAAAACGTAATTGATTCTAAGTTATTTTTCAAAATATAGGAATTTTCCAAGATTTTATTTTAAATAAAACTTTAGATTAGAAAATAGACAGGCGAAAATTAGTTTCAAAGCAAGCTGAAGATTTTAATTGTAAAGAGGTAGTAAATTGCAGGGATCACAGTAGTTCAGCATTTCAATTGTAGGGAAAATAAGGGATTTTTTTTCTTTTAAAAATAGTATTTCATAGTATCTATTTTCCAAAATAATACAAAAAAGCAACGACAACATTTTTTTCATAAATGATGAAAAGTGATATCTCAACTTCAAAATTAATGTATAATATTTTTGAATAGACAATCAAACAGATAGATTATTTTTAAAAAATACCAATTTCCGACGAAAAACACTAACATAAACTAAAGTTGTTAAAAATTGTAAGAGTAATCTTTGCAGTGAAATGATTTTTGTTTAAAATAACCAATTTCCGATTAAAAACGCTGAAATATCCTATTATTGTTCAAATAATGTAAATATTATTGGAAACTTAATGATTGTTTATTAACATTAGCGATTTTAGACGAAAAAAAATTATTGTTTAAGATTGTGAACACGAAGTAGTTCGTGATTATGAATCTTCTTTCAAAAACACGAGCATAACCTAAAACGGTACAAAAATATTAAAATTAATGACTCCGAATGACAATCTGAAAAATCTATCATTTTCAAATTAAAAATACCAATTTTCAAAGAAAAATACTAACTTAACAGAACAATAATTTTTTTTTAATTGTAAATATTCTTTGAATTTTAATTACTTTAGTTAAAAATAACCAATTTCTGGTGAAAAATGTTAACATAACCTTAAACTGTTCAAAAATTGTAAATGTTCTTTGAAATCTATATCTATATTTCCGGGTAAAAAGGCTAGCTTAACCTACAAAGATACAAAAAATTGCAATCTTCTTTGAAATCTAATGATTTTTACCAGCCCCCTGGCACTTTCATGTAGGCCTGTATTATAAAAGTTGGCTGAAAGGTGGATCACGGCCACCAGGCGAAATCGTGGCGCTGATTACCTATAGGGCCGACTTTCTTCAAAATACATGGCAAAAATGCAAATATTTATGGTTTTTAAAAATCTGAACCGCTTTTTCGTGTTTTTTTAATGGAAAAAAGAAGTTAAATATTTTTGGCATATACTAGTATAAAATGTATAACGATAAAAGTGAAATATATTAAGTGTGTAAGTGATTAAATGTGTGAAAGCAATACGAAAATTTTTTCCAAGATAATACATTTAATATAATAAATTTAAACAAAGTAATAACAATGAAATTGTTATTAATTAAATAATTAATTAATTTAGGAACTTTAGTGTCACGATTTTAAATTAAAATTAAAAGGTTTTTTGCGTCGTAAAAATTCATGTACGTAATTTAATATTAAAATATTTTATTTTAAAACAGTATAAAGTAACTTACCAAATTATTTTGCAATCATAAAAATGGCAATAATCAAGAGGTATGTATATGAGATTAATAAAAAGGCAATTTTTAAATAAAAAAGGATAATTCTTATAACTCTTATATGTAATATAAAATTTCAATAAATAAAATGAATGCAACAAGCATTTCAAAAAATTATTACTTTCTGTAAAACACAACAGTAATAATATGTAATTTTATTTACAAAAAAGCGTTTATATTTTCTTTAGATTAGTTGTATTGTATTGTATTGTATATTTGAACTCTCCCTTTTACGGGTTTGAGGGCCTCCGCTCCCTGTACATATATTTACATTTCATCCTTAGTCTACCTTAACCGCTACTTATTTTCTAATGCAACGCCTTACATAATAACAATCATATTAGTACTACACACTACAGACAATGAGCGATCTTCCCGGGCTTCCGTTTTCTCTTACCATCAAATGCATTTTCACCGATTTAAAAATTTTAAATTTTCACAAGTTACTTTCCTTTACACAGGATTACCCGTTTGGCTCTGCCCTGATCTCTTGCTTTCTCTTATTTCTTCCAGTTTTTTCATCCACATCACTCCCTGTCCATTACCATCCAAAATCCATCTGACACATTCATCCACACTCAACTGTCCATCTTCCTCTCCTGTACACCTCTCTAACACATGTGCCCATGACTCCACTTCGTACCCACATACTCTGCACAGATTGTCCTCTTCATCCAACCAATATCTACAAGCTCTCACTCCTTCACCCATTCTAAACCGTACCACCCTATTCCATTTATCTTCCTTTTTCATCTTTTGCAAATATTCTGGTTCCGTCACCCCTTTGACCATCATATACCATCTATTGTACTTCGAATCCATAATCTTTCTCCATCTCTCTTCTCCTTGTCTTACTAATAGCTCTAATTCTATGTTCTGCCAATCCAGATCCCCTTCCTGTATATCACAAACACTCCTCATTTTTTTCCTTTCTTCCTCCCATTTTGAATTTCCCCAATTGCCTCTCGTCTCCTTGTTCAGAACTTCGTCCAAGCATACTTGTGCTATTCTACTCCCCTCTCCCCTTTTCAGCTTCTCTTCAAACCTCCAGGCTCTCTTAATTTGTCTGGTTACCATTTTTTCCCTTCCTAGTTCTTCCCTTATCATGTATCCTGGACAACTCCAACTAACCCCCATTACCCACCTCAGAAATCTCTCATGTATGCTTTCCACTTTCCTATGTTCCTTCCATCCTCAAACCTCCACTCCATAACACAACACCGCCCAAACCAACGCATCAAACAACCAAACCCTCATTCTCCAATCGTCCTTGAACCTTCTCTTTCCTATACCCCATACTTGGCCTATTACTTTACTCGCACTTTCGATTCTTTTCCTCACCTGCAAATCGTTTCCCCCTCCTGACTCAAACCAAAAACCTAGGTAACAGAACTCCTCCACACTTTCCACTGTTTGTCCGTTCATCTTCCAAACGTAACCTATTTTGGTATTTCTATTTCTGAAGCACATCACCTTGGTCTTCCCTACGTTCACCGTCTGTTCTTTTGTTCCCACGTATTCTTCGAAAATTCTTATCATTAGGTTCATCCCCTTCTCATCGTCTGCTATTAGAACTACGTCGTCCGCGTATGCTAGGGAGTATAGTTTGCTATTACCCAGGATCGTCCCCCCTTTCCCTTTCTCCTTTAGCTTCTCCTCTAGGTCTGCCAGCAGCAAATTAAAAAGTAGTGGACTCAACGGGCACCCTTGCCTTAGACCTCTTCCTGTCCAGAAAACCTCCCCTTTTTCCCCGCGTATCTTCACCCTAATCCTGGTTTCAGTAAAAATTTCCTTTATCCTCTCCACCAACCCTTCTTCTATTCCCCTCTCTTTCATTGCCTGCCATAACACTTTTCTATTTACTGAGTCAAAGGCTGCTTTGAAATCTACAAACAAAGCGACTAATTTCCCTCTTTTTCTCCCTAAGTTTCTGTTAACCAAGTAGTTGAGTACATAAATATTGTCTATTGTCCCCATCCCTTTTCTAAATCCCGTCTGGTTGTGTGGGATACTTTGCTTCTCTTCTATCTGATTCTCTAACCTTTTTCTTAGAATTTCTGTGTATATTTTATAACCCACTTGCATGAGAGTGATCCCTCTGTACTCTTCTACCTTCTTACCCTCTCCTTTCTTAACAAGCGGTACTACCAGCCCTGTCATCCACTCCTCCGGCCAACCTTCTCCTTTCCAGACCTTGTTGCATATCCTCCACATCACTTCCCTTATCCCTTCTCCCCCATACTTTATCGCTTCGTTCTCCATACCATCCTCTCCTGTGGCCTTGTTTCTTTTCAGTCTATCTATCGCCTCATTCACTTCTTCTCTTGTTATTTCGTTCGCTTCCTCCACTTCTCCCTGGACTGTCTTTCTATTTTCCCCTTTGATCCTTTTTTGTTCTCCCCCAGCAGATCCTTAAAATACTCCGTCCATTCATCCATTTCTATTTCTTCATTCACGCCCTTCCTTCCTCCTCTTTCCCTGTTTATCACATCCCAGACCCTACCTTCTTTGATTGCTTTTTCTACTTCGTCCTTGTATTTCTCCTTTCCCCTTTGCTTTTTCCCTTCCAGCATCTTCTCATGTTCTCTTTTTCTCCTGTTCTACTCCACCTTCTCTATTTCTCCTTTCCTCCATTTTCTTACAGACTCTTTCATTCTCGACTTACTCTCCCTGCATTCCTCGTCCCACCAGCCTCTCTTTCCCTCTTCTCTTCCTTCTTTCGTACCTATCTCATCCCTTACCTTCTTAATCGACCCTTTCAACCTTTAATTAAATTAGTTAAATTCTCCAAATTAGTTAAATTTCCTTTTATACGGAGTCTGCAAAAAATAGTTTATTTAAAATTTATTTATTCAATATTAAAATTTTGATAATAATAAAAAAAATATTTTTACCACAAATAAGTGAAGCGCGTTCTCAAATTCAAATAATTGCCAATATAAAATAGTATTCCAAGAGAATATGATTAATTGAAGGGTGGATATTCAAAGTCGTATAACCGCCAATTTTTCAAAACATTTTTTTTTTTTTTTTTTAGAAACTCTAAGCTGATGTCGGCATTTCAGCGACAAGAGCAAGTCAAAATTCGCAATCGTTTTATTGTGAGAATTTTTCAAACATTGCATTTCGGTAACTGACGGCCTAAAAATGCGAGCGTTTTTCCGCTCTCCCGTAAAAAATTGGAAATGGCGGTTATACGACTTTGAATATTCACCCTTCAATTATTGATACTCATATACAAATTATTTGCATTTTTTTTTGGAAATTTTACAAATTGTAAATAGAAAATATATTTTTTGGAGCTGAAGATATTATTATTTAGTTCTTTAAATTATTATTTTTTCAAAAACTATTAATTTTATGCCACAAATTCATGTTTAAACTCTGGCGGAATTTTTAT
Source organism: Andricus quercusramuli (assembly GCA_932178445.1). Taxonomy (NCBI): domain Eukaryota; kingdom Metazoa; phylum Arthropoda; class Insecta; order Hymenoptera; family Cynipidae; genus Andricus; species Andricus quercusramuli. The sequence continues at coordinate 52,937 of CAKNXH010000470.1, forward strand.
TTCAAAGTACATAATAAAAAAAAGCAATGTATACACAAAGGAAAATGAATACGATAATTAAATTCATACAATAACGTACATGTCACTCTCTGCAAAATGTCTCTCACAAACCGCTTGACCTTCTTTGACTTTAATCTCATCTGCCAAAATTGTTTTTTGCGATTTTTTGATTGACACTTTGTCTTTTGGCACATAAAAAAACCATTGAGTTTGCTCCTCCGAACTCCGTTTCTTTTTGTAACCAGAATCACAGTTCACTGCTAAACACTTCACCATTTTTAGTGTTTTTTCAGTTAATTATTATCACTGATCGTTTTAAACAAAAAAAAAACGAAAAAAGGACTAATAAACTACCAGAAAATATAAAAAAACTTCGAATGTTCACAATTTTGCCATGTATTTTCAAGAAAGTCGGCCCTATAGGTAATCAGCGCTACGCTCGGACAATTTAAGTACTAACGCGCAGGGCATTCAAATGTGTGCCCATTTTTAGCTTTGAGTGCCAGGGAGCTGATTTTTACTAAAAACATCGCTTTCTGGTTTAAAACACTAACATAACCTAAAATTGTTGAAAATGTGTGCATCTTCTTTGAAATGTTTGAAATATAATTTTGTTTTGATTAAAAATACTAATTTCCGACAAAAAAAACCCTAACATAATCAAAAATGGTTCAAAGATTCTAAATCTTGTTCAAATTATGACGATTTTTGTTTGAAAGTACTAATTTTCTATGTAAAATAACGCTACCTAAAATTGTTAATGATTTATAAATCTTCTTTAAAATATAATGATTTTTAAATGATAATTACAATTTCTAACAAACATCATTAAACAATCCGAAATTGTTCATGCTTGTAAATTTTATTATTTTAGATAACAGTAATTGGAATTATATCTAATTATTTTTATTTAAAATTGCCGATTATAGGTGAAACACACCAACATAGACTAAAGTTGTTGTAAATGGTAAATATTCTTTTTAAATCTAATGATTTTTTATTAAAAATACTATTAATTCCCGACCAAAAACATTAACATAACTTAACAGAAAGTTGTTCAGAATTGTAAATCTTCTTTAAAATCTAAAGATTTTTGTTCACAATAGAAAACGAAAATCTTTTTAAAATGAATTTTGTTTTTAAATACTTTTTTTTGTGTAAAACGCTAACGTAACCTTAATTTTTTTTTAAAACGCTAATAAAAGCAAAAAATGTAAATGGTTGAAAATTTTTTAATCTTTGAAATCTAGTAAATTTTTTTTAGAAGTAACCATTTCCGGTGTTAAACTACCAAACATAATCGCTGTAAATATAACCTAAAGACATATGAAGAATACATGAATTTTCAACCAAATAGTTGAGCTTGCAACTCAGAATGATATATTTTTAATAAAAAATGGAAGAATGAAATTTTCAGTTAATACAACGCATTTTCGACTAAAAGAAAAGAAATTTTCAACAAAATAGTTAAAGTTGAGCCAAAGCGATGAATCTTCGATAAAAAAATAAATTCACAAAGAAATGTGTAATAGTTGATGTTTCCACCAAAAAATATTACAATTTTCAGTTTCTTTGATTGATCCCTCAGTCAAAACAAATTTTTAAAACAAAGGAATATTGAATTTTCAACTAAAAAATGCGATTTTTCGAATAAATGAATATATAAAAAAAGTCCAGCCAAAATATAATGTACAAACAATAATCAAATAATCAATGAAAAAAAAAATCAACCAAAGGAATACATTTTAAATCGAAAAGATTAATAAAATTAGTGACTAAGAAGATTAATATTCTACCACAAAATATAGGAATTTTCAACTGAAGAAGATACATTTTAATTCAAATTTTCAGTTGAAAAATTAATTTTTAACAACATTGATGAATCGAAAATCGAATAAATTAATTTTTAACAAAGAATTTACACTTTCAACTAAGTAGGGAAGAGTGGGGTATGATGCCAGTGTGGGGCATGGTGTCAATTACAAAAAACGCCAGCGTTCGTTCATTTTCATATTAGTTTTTTGCATGAAATGACTTTCTTTGTTTGGAAAAATAGTCCTGTGATGAAATTTTTGTATTAAAATACATATCAGAAGATTTATTATGAAAAAATAGTTTTGACGGAAATAGCTGGAAAAGTCTTTTTAGAAATTAAGCACTTACTGCATATTTTGAAATACTTGAAGCATGAAAATATTAGATTCTAATAGGTGAAGTATTTCCTTAAACTGCTGGTATCATAAATTGTTTTTATAATCGTTCTAACTATATTAAAATTATTCAAACTTTGCAACATGACATACGGGGCATGATGTCCGAAAAATGTTGTGGAGATGGTAACAGTGCATGATAACAGGTCGGTAATTGTCGAGTAATGACATATGTAACCTGATAATTGTGAGCTTCTCACCAAAGAATACATAAATCAAAATCACATTTCAATTATAATTTACAGGACATTTCATTCAAAGCCCGGCACCATTCCCCACCCACCCCTATTCTAATTTTCAACCAAAGATTAATTCTCGACGAAAAATGATGAAGTTGATGCCAACCAAACATGGCTTTATTTTTAAACAAAAAACCGTTACATTCAACCAAAAGGACGAAATTTCAACAAAATAGTAGAATTCTCCACCAATGAATATTAATTTTCAACCAAACAGTTGTGACTTGTAACAAAAAAAGATGCATTTTTTACTAAAATAGACACATTTTCAACCAAAAAGCAGACTTTAACAAAATTGTTGAAATTAAAAAAAAATTTAATTAATTTCAACTCAAGTTTCTCAAAAAATCCATGACCAGCTTTAAGTTCCCCGAGATTTTGGAATGTCCTGACCAGTAGCAACCCCGATTTAAATGGCTTTAAGTAAAGCCAACTTTCAAGCATGAAAAATAAACTAAAATTCTATAATATTATCCGAAACGATCGTTATAAAAATTAGATTGCAAAATATAAACTTACCTCGCACACAAGCGGAAGAGATCGTCGACAGTGTCAGGGTGATTTTTGAGTCCATCTACTTCCTGAAGTATCGTGAAAGTGGGTGCAATGAATGCCTCCAACATACCTAACAGTCCCGAAACAGCTTCCATTTCTGTCGCGTACTCATCAACGAGTATAGAACCTAAATAGAGAAAACAGCTGTGCTGATGTGCCGCATACAACTGTACTATCTGAAATTTAATACAATTTTAATATCACTTTTCAAACTCATCAATAATAATTAATCCCACTTATTAGATAAATAATTAATACCTGTTTCACAAGAGGTTCTAGAAGATGGGCCGAATATTTTCCTACGCAACGCACTGCGAATCTTAAACATCGACAACACCTTTCCATGACTCTAGTGTCGTTTTGATAATTTGTACACGCGTTTGATAATACTGGCCACATCTGAAAAGAAATTATAATAATTCAAGGTGCCTAGTGTTTCTTTAAAAAAAATTCCATTACTTTTCCAGACCTTCCAGGATAAAAAAGAAATTTTCCAGGTAACATTTTTTTTACAGTGAAAAAATACTTGTCGCCAAATATAATAAAAAAGGGAAATCTAGCGGATATAAAAAAGTGTCATATGCGAAGTTTCTCAAACGTTTTTTGCTGATTTTCTAATTTTTCCCCAATTTCTTCAACTTTAACAACAATTTAATGACATTTTTTAAAATCCATTAACTTTTTTGAGGAAAGCTGATATAAAATTTTTGCTCGTTCACTGAAATAGTACTCAGTTTTGATAGTGAAAAATATGGAATGGTATAAAAAACGCTAAAACAAGGCGGCCGCAAAACTTCATCTTCAAAATTTCCTGACTTTTCTCTGCTTTCTCGCTTACCAATTTTTTATTTTCCCTGACCATTGATCTTTAAAGACTAGAATTTTAATTTTGTAGCATTCTTAACATAGAGTTTTTTATAAAAGGAATAAAACAATTTCAAATTAAAATTTGAAATTTATTTCAATAAAAAAATGGACTTTTCTACAATAGAAGATGAATTTTCAATACAAAAGGACGAATTTTCAACAAAATAGTTGAATTTTCGACAAAAAAATTAATTACTAACAAAAGAGTTAAATTTCCAACAAAACTAAATTAAATTTTCAACAAAATAGTTGAATTTTCAACCAAATAATAATTTTTCACGAAAAGGGGGCAAAATAGGGCAAAGATTCAACTTTTTTTTACATTTAAAAAAGAAGAAACATCTTTTTATAAGAAATTGCATAATTTTTAAATTGGATATACTTAGGTAATTAAAAATCCAATCGCGCAGCTATAAAAAAATCCGAGAATACATCATATTTGTTGAATAAACAATTTTTTCATGTTTTAAATCGCTTTCATAATGAAGAATATTTCCTCTTCTAAAAATTCCTTCATTTATAAATATATCTTCTTGATCTTCTTCGCCTTTTTTGAATAAATTAAACTGTTTTTGATTTAAAATTAAAATATTTTTTGATTGTCATATTAACTATTACACTTTCATTGAAAATTGATATTTTTTGGTAAAAAATTCAAATAATCGGTCAGAAGTTGAACTGCTGGGTTAAATATTCATTTTATTGGTTGGAGATCCATAATTTTATTTGGAAATTTCTTTCTTTCATAGAAAATGTAACTGTTTTTTGACAATTTGTTTTTCTTTGTAGAAAATTCATCTCATTTTGTAACAGGTTGACAATTAATCTTTCTTGGTTGAGGATTCAACAATTTTGGTTAAAAATGCAACTACTTGGTTTAAGATTCATCGCAGTTTGGTTAAAAATTCACATCATATTCATATTTTTGATTAAAAATGAATCCGTTTTGGTTGAGGATTCAATTATTCGGTTTTAAATTAGTCTTTTTTGGATGAATTAAACTGTTTTTGATTTAAAATAAAAATCTTTTTTGATAGAAATATCAACTTCTACATTTTCGTTGAAAATTTATCTTTTCTGGTTGAAAGTTCAACGAATTGGTTAGAAGTTGAATTCTTTGTTAAAGATTCAATTTTTTTCTGAAGATTCACCATTTTATTTGAAAATTTATTTCTTTGGTTAAAAACGTAGCTATTTCTTTGAAAATTCTTTTTTTTTTTTAGAAAACAGGGATCACAGTGCATAAGGAGGGGCAAGATTAAACTTTTTTACATTTAGCAGAGAAGAAACAATCTTTTTATAAAAAATTGTATAGTTTTGAAATTGGACATACTTAGGTCGTTGAAAATCGACTTTTTTCAATATTTTAATTTTTTTGATTGAATTATCAGCTTTTTTAAATTTTCAACACTTAAACATTCAATTTTATTCAATTTTCAACAGTTAAATACTCAATTTTCAAAAATTTGAATTTCATCTGTTAATTCAATCATCAATTTCCTACAATTTTCAACAGATGAAAATTCAATTTTCTTCAATTATCAACAATAGAATTTGCAGTTTTCTTCAATTTAAAACAATTGATTTTTCAAATGTTGAAATTGGAAAAAAAATGTTCAATCCTTAAAAATTCAATTGTTGAAAATTGAAGAAAATTCATAATTGAATTATCAATAGTTGAAAATTAAATTGTTCCATATTAAGTTGAAAATTGTATTTTGTAGTTAAACATTTCAATCTATAAAAAAAATTTGTGATAAAAGTTGAATATAACAATATTTGAATTTAAGAATATTTGCTCTTAAAAAAAACCATAATTAATAATTAAATCGTGATACTTTTTCGTGCAAAAAATTATTTTAGGTTTGAAATTTTATTTTAATCCTAAATAGTTTAGTTTGAAATCGGTCAAGTGATCATTTGTAAATTTTTTAGTGGTAAGATTTCAAAATAAAATTTCAAATGCTAGAGTCCCGAGGATGAAACGTTGAAATTTTGATTTGCATTTGCTTGAAATTTATTAAAGAGGCTCAGCTATAAATGACATGTTTTCGTTGGCTTAGTGAATGTGTAATTTGTAGCTAAGTGTCTCTTTCGTAAATTTCAAGAAAATACAAGTTAAAAATGGAAAAAAAGTTAAAAGTTAAAAATAAAAATCGTATATTTAAAGAAAAAAGGGTGAAGTTTTTCGGGAAACGCAGGGAAAATGGGAAAGACTGTGATCTCTGAGAAAAAAAATCTTCTTGGAAGAAAATTCATTTCATTCGTTGAAAATTCATATTTTCGGGTTAAAAAATTTAACTTTTTTATAGAAAACTCGTCTCTTGTAGTAAAAGTTTAAACTTTTTTGGTTAAAAATGCAACAGGTTGAAAGTTAATCTTTTTTGGTTGAGGATTCAACGATTTTTTCGAAAATGCGTTTTTTATTATTTCATATGCTCTTCATTTAAGATTAAAATCTTTTTTTGGTTGAAATACCAATTATGCATCTCAATTTTTTATTGAGAATTCATTTTTTATGGTTAAAAATGAAGTATTTAGTTAAAATTTTCATATGAACTATCTGAAATCTTCAAAGACTTTTTTGAATGTTTTCAAGGATCTTAGGAAAATTATATTTATACAACTTTAAAAGCAAAATGAGAAATAAACTTAAAGAATAAAGTTATCAAAATACTTCATTTTGTTTTAAAAATTGTTTCTTTCCTGAAATCGAAAAACTACACTGATGCTAGTTACAATGAATGTATTAAATTTTCGGTACTTACTTCCGTAATGGCACCTTGACATGGATGTGTATCCATCGTGTCGTCAACTTGAGGACTCGTGTGTCTAAAGATAGCTGCTAGTCTGTCGAGCCATATCACAGGATCCTTCTTTGTACCTCTCTCAATCGGAAGCGCTCCTTTTTCCATAAGTTCGCACAAGGGTCTCGCCTGGAACCAGCAGAGTTCCTTCATCGCAGGGTCGATGTCTTCCTGAGGAAGTCTCGATAGTATTTTCGCAACTCCTGTAAACAAAAATAATAAAAACAAATTAGAATTGCTGGTATCACAGTCAGCGTGTTTACTCAAATCCTGGAAAAAATCCCTGACAATTCCAGGTTTCTTTTTAAGGTACCTCAAGATTTTTCTAGATCTAATTTTTCATAGTACGGAGCCATACAGGTGTTTTGCATTTTTTACAATAATCGACTCGAAATATGTATATAATTTTGCGAGTTTATCCAAAATCAAACGTTTTTCTTCAGTCCTTGTAAATATATAAATGTGTAAAAGAAGTATTATTCATAAAATTCAAATAATATGAGTAAATGTATTAAAGGGTAAGTAATTTCTTAATGGCACAAGTTTCTGGGAAACTAGTTACAGAATATGTTTTATTTACAAAGCTTAGAAAAATTGAAGGGTTGCAGTACATAACTAGATAACCAACAAAATCGGAATTTTTTAGGAGAGCGAAATAATATTCGGTAAAATCGAAATCAACATTTAAAGATAAAACACAAATTTACTCCCGAGCTGAAGTGTTTCTATGACAAAAAAGTATGATTGAAAAATATTATCCCGTTCTGAGAAATAAAATGTGTAAGTTTACAATCTTAAAGTGGCCGGAACCTAAAAAAATAAAACAAATAAACAAAAAATAAAAACTTACTCCCAATATATTGAGCTGCTAAATTTTGAGAAAATGAGTTCAATTAGAAAAAGTTATCCAATTCCGAGTAAATCATTTAATAATGTTGATGGTCTTTGGACAGCGACTAAATATCTATTTTTTAATAAAAAAATTAATTAAAAACTTGCTCCCGAGATATGGAGAGTAGGGTGGGTCAAAAATACATACTTTTGAAATTAGAAATTGCTACAACGCGGAAAAGTAGCTTATTGAGACCCTAAAAAAGTATAATTAATTTAGAATCGATCAAGATGCAGGTTGGTTAGCCGCGCTCGCAAAAAAGATTTCAAAAATTTCTTGTTTGCAGAGTTTTAAAATTTTTTGATATACCTGGAGATCAAAAAAGTCTTCTAAATTTTTTTCGGATTTTAATCTATCATTTTCTGGGAGATAATTCCTATTTAATTTACCATTATTTTCGGACATTTTTTTTAACACGTTTTCAAATAAAGGAAAATTATTTGAGGTACATGATAACTTTTTAGTGACAAAAATGCATGAGAAAAAAATTCCCAAGATCCAGGAGTCAAAATTGGCAATACAACGAATTTTAAAAATTTTGATTTTGGTATTTAACGAACTTATCTTCATAACTTGTAGTTTAAACATTTTTTTGAGCATGTGTGGGCTTTTAAACTTAGAAATACACTAGGAAAAAAATCTACAAGACCCAGGAATTGAAATTGGCAATACAGCGATTTTAAAAATTTTTAATTTTGGTATTTAATGAACTTATCTTCATAACTTGTAGTCTAAACATTTTTGTAAGCATGTGTGGGTTTTCTTAACATATAAATAAAATAGGAAAAAATCCACAAGACCTAGGAATCGAAATTGACAATACAGCGAATTTTGAAAATTTTGATTTTGGTATTTTGTGAACTTATCTTTATAACTTGTAGTTTAAACAATTTTATGAGGATTTTGGTATTTTATGAACTTATCTTTCTAAATTGCAGTTCAAAAATTATTCTGAGCATGTGTGGGTTTTTCAAACATAGAAATACACTAGAAAAATAAACTTCTACAAGACCCAGGAATCGAAATTGGAATGACAGCAAATTGTCTTTTTTCGGAATTTCGTATCTAACACAATCAATTTCTTTTATTTATAATTTAAACATTTTTCGAGCTTGTGTGGAATTTTTAAGCCAAGAAATATACTAGAAGAAGAATCGACAAGATCCAGGAATCTTAAATACCAAAATCGAAATTTGAAAAAAAGGCTGTATTGCCAATTTCGATTCCTGGGTCTTGTGGATTTTTTTCCTAGTGTATTTCTATGTTCAAAAAGCCCACACATGCTCACAAAAATGTTTAAACTACAAGTTATAAAGATAAGTTCGTTAAATACCAAAATAAAGAAATTTTTAATTCGCTGTATTGCCAATTTTGACTCCTGGGTCTTAGGATTTTTTGTTCTAATGCATTTTTGTCACTAAAAAGTTTTCATGTGCCTCTAATAATTTTCATTCTATTTGCAAACGTGTTAAGAAAAATGTCCGAAAGTAATAGTAAATTAAATAGGAATTATCTCCCAGAAAATAATAAATTAAAATCCGAAAAAAATTGAGAAGACTTTTTTGACCTCCAGGTATATAAAAAAAAATTAATTAAAACTCAATAAAATTTAAAAACTCTGCAAACAAGAATTTTTGTAAACCTTTTTTGCGAGGGCGGCTAACCAAGCTGCATGTCGATCGATTCCAAATTAATTATACTTTTTTAGGACCCCAATACGCTACTTTTCCGCGTTGTAGCGATTTCGAATTCCAAAAGTATTTATTTTCAACCCACCCTAATGGGGAGGCTGAATAAGAATAAAAAAGTTTTCATTAAAAAAGATTATTCTGTTGCGAAAAAATAAAGATTTAGTATGATGGTATCGCACTGTGACAGACGATTTTTCGTATAAAGTTCTACAAGAAAAGAAAGGTATATGTTTCTTTATAAATAAACGGTGATAATTTTAAGAAATATCGATTCTGATCACAATGCAAAAAGTTAAGTGAATAAAACACATAAAAGTGGCTTTTTGTAGAAAATGAAGAATTATGACTTTAGATTGGAATTTGATTAGTAATTTTCTTCTGAAAAAAGTGGCAAAAAGTTTTATTTAAGGGCTTTTTCTTTGAAAAAAAGAAGCATTTTATTGTTTTACTGCATTTAAAAACTTTTAGGAAGAGGAAGTTGGACAAAAAAAGAATAACAAAAATGTTAAGAGGTTACGCAGTTAAAAAAAGAACATGGGAGACAAGTACAGAGTCAGTTATCTGATTTTGAATTACCAATCTTCTTATGACTATATTAAAAATGAGCGTTTGAAAAAATTATTTTGAAACAATATGTATTTGATTTTTTAAGAATTTTGTATGCAAAAAGCCCATTATCGGAAAAAATGTTGGTTATCTACTTCTGTACCGCAAACCTTGAATTATATTACAAGATATTATTGAATATATTATCACCATCAAATAATTCAATAATATTGAAAACATAATTAATCTTTTCTTTCATTTGTTCCCAAAGTCCACAAATATCAATAATAAACTGAATGTGAGTACTATTTTGAATTTCATTTAAAACGCTTCAAAATCCTAACATTTCTGGTGAAAACATTAAATTTCCAACAACGCAGATGAATTTTAAATCAAATAGTTAAATTTTCAACCAAAAAGATGAATTTTCTACCAAAAAAAGAAGAATTTTCAAGAAAATACATGAATTTACAACCAAGTACTTGAATTTTGAACTAGAAGAGATGAATTTTTAACAAAACATGAACCAGTTAAATTTTCAGTCAAAAAAATTAATTTACAAACGAAAGGAAAACGAATTTTCAACATAATAGTTCAATCTTAAACCAAAGCAATGGATTTTCTATTGGAATAGTTGAATTTTAAACCCAAAAGACGAACAGAGCGGTAATAGTTGAATTTTCAAACAAAAGATGAATTTTCAAAAAAGAAGATTAATTATTTACTAGGAAAAAACGAATTTCCAACAAAATAGTTAGATTTTCAACCAAAGAGATGTATTTGCAATTAAAATGATGAATCTTCAGTAAAAAATATGCATTGTTAACAAAAGACTTTAACTTTCAACGAAGTAGTTCAACCGAAAAATACTTTAATTTTAAATTAAAAACAGCTGAATTCAACAAAAACATACGAATTTTCTACAAGTAGTTGAATTTTCAACTAAAAAAGATAAGTTTTCAACAAAAAATAGAATAGTTGAATTGTCAATAAAAAAAATTAATTTCTAACAAAAAAAAGGAATTAAAAAAAGGTAAATCCAGTAATATAAAGTTACTTTTACAAACCATTTTCAAGTCACGGGATCAATATTTTAATATTTTGGCCGCCATATAGGATCAGCCATTTTTAATATTGGAATTTTTATTTCAGATTTGTAATCAGCTACCCAAAAAACACCTGAGGACCCATTTTGAACCCACGGGACCAATTCTGTAATTTTTGGCCGCTATATTCAATCTGCCATTTTGAATTTTAACTTCAGATTCGTAATCAGAGACCAAAAAATCCCTTAGACGTTTTTTTTGAGCTAATTAATTATAGTTTATTAGTAAAAATTACATTTGGTGTGTAAAAAGGCTGTATTTTTTCACTTTGTTTATTTATAAAAATCGATTCCGTTAAAAAACAAAATATTCTCAAAGGTTCTTAATGTAAAATTATGTTATACAATAGTTTTAATTAGCTTTTTTTTATTTTACTTTTTAAAAAATGTGTGAAAAATATTGAAAAACGAGGTCACAAAGGTGCCATATGCCATATGGCACTATGCCGAAAATTTGGAAAAACTATGTGGTTCCAAATTTCACTATTTTGTTGAAAATTTAATTATTTTATTGATAATTTAACTAATTTTTTAAGGTCATTTTTTTGTTCGAAAATTCAACTGCAGTTAAGACAAAAAAATTTTCAACAAGATATATGAATTTTCAACTAAGAAAGATTCAAGTATTATATTCAACTGTTGAAGATTCAAATATTCAACCTAAAATCCGTTGCAAAACCATTGCAAGCAAAAATTCATCTTTTTTGGATTGAAAAGTCTTCTTTTTGGGGGAAAAAGCTCTTGGTTGAAAATTTACCTGTCTCATAAAAAATTTATCTTTTCGGCTTAAAGATTTTACTATTTGATTGAAAATGCAACTCTCTGTGGTCCATGTTGATATTTTTTTTTTGTTGAAAATTCGAACATTTCATTAAAAATTCGTCTTTGTAGGTGGAAACCTCAACTATTTGATAAAAAATTTGTCTCTTTTTTTCTAAAGTTCAACTATTTAGTTGTAAATGCAACTGTTTCGACTAAAATTATTTTTTGTTTTGTTGAAAATTCAACTACTTGGTTGACAATTAATCTATTCGCATCTTCTGAGAGCATTTCGGAATGTGAAATCTATTGAAATATTATGTTTTGTGTTTTATTTTAGGCATTTGTCAAAGGGAATTTTCAATTCCCTTTCCTCCATTCCTTCATTTTTCTCCCTAGGAGCCATTAAAAAACGTCACGCTATTTTGAACACTTTTTCCACCCCTTACCTTCTTCTTCAGAGATCATCACAAACCTTGAACTCCTCACTGTGACGTCACAAATATGAACAACCCCACCCCTTAAGTCAAATTTTGTTTTCGATTTAATTTGACAAATGCCTAAAATAAAACACAAAACATAATATTTCAATAGATTTCACATTCCGAAATGCTCTCAGAAGATGCGAAAAGATTAATTGTCAACCAAGTAGTTGAATTTTCAACAAAACAAAAAATAATTTTAGATAAGAGAAGAAGATAAGTTAAGAGAATTTAGAGAAAAAATGGAAAAAGAGGAGGTAGGTTGTATGGAACAGGAAGACGTACACACGCTGCTAGAAAAACTTAAAGGAGTGATTGATAAGTTAAGGAAAGAGGTGAGAACGAAAGGAAATGAAGAGGGTGTTAGGAGAGTTCGATGAGACGATGAATGCATGGAAAGTAAAGATAGGGTGAAGGAGAGTGTAAGAAAGTGGAAGAAAGGGGAAATGGAGAAAGAGGGATTCAACAGGAGAAAGAGAGATCACGAGAGAATATTAAGGGAAAAAGACAGAGGGAGAAAGAAAGGTAGAGGTAGAGAAAGTGGTAGAGGAAGGGAGGGAATGAAAAGTGGTAAACAGGGAAAGAAGAGGAAGGAAGGGCATAAATGATGGTATCGGGATGGACGAGTGGACGGGAGAATAAAGTGGACTTTTGAATGGAAATGGTCAGGGTGAGGAATGGATGAATAAACTGAAAGATTTGAGAGAAAGAGAGATCTGATTGCAGCGAGTAGGAAAAAGCCAAAAATGGACTCCCACATAAGGAGAATAAGGAAGAAGTGTTGCGGAATAGAGTCACAATTGTTAGAATAGCAGTGGTAAAAGGAAACGGAAGCCCAGCGTAAGGTCGCACGCATTTAGGACTAAGAATCGTAGTTAAGACGACATGTAACAAATAGTTGGTAAGATAGTATATAAGGTTTGTTTGTAAGAGAACTAATAATGTCTATGCACAAACTCTCAAATCCATGAAAGGGAAAGTGTACAAACCAGAATAAAGAAAAACTCACCTTTCAAGAGTCCTATCGAGGCTTCATTACCGATTTCGAGTTGGTCAAGTGAACTAGCGATTGCGCGAAGTCCTTGGAAATGCGAAGCCATATGAGCAGGACATGCTGAACATATACTTTGCAAAGCACCCGAGGCTGCAGCTCCCAATCCTTCTTTACGTAGACATTCCACGAGGAAATTCAAAATTGGTTCTGTATGAAGGAAATCAATTGATAAATAATTCCATCTTTCTGTTGATTACTTTGACTAGATGCGACTTTTAAAGTTTGATTCTTACGTAAAGACTGAGGATGACTATCGATCCATTCGCACAGCTCACCAAGCAAAATAATACTTGTATGTCGCACTGCAATATGCGTATTCTCCGGCAAATTCAGAATAGCTTCTACCACCTTCGGAACCACCTCGTTCTCCTCTCTAAAATGCGAACTTTAGTTTTAAATTAATTCTCGCGTACAAACAATGATGGACATTAAATTATAATTAATGCATAAGGATTATAATTATAAAGTAACTAAATCAGAGGAAGGTACTAACGGCAAAATGTTCTTCGCCACTGCTTGCATAACAAAGAGAGAAGCTTCCGTCGAATCCCATGTTGGTGTCGGTTGATCCCCGGATCCTTCTCCGGTCAGAGTAAAGAACATTTGCCGGAAACAGTGACTACTTCCGACGACGAATACGACATCCTTGATTAGTTCAGAGACTCGCGTTCTGAAATCGGCGAATTCCTCTCCACCACTGACGTCCTCCACAAGACCAAGCTGTTAGAATTTTTTAAATAGTTAAGATTTTAGTTTCCTTTCAGAGAGAGAAATTCCAAACTTAAGTTTCAAAATTCCTTGACTTTTCTCTTACCAGTTTTTCATTTTCTTCGGTCATTAATATTCAAAGACCAGGATTTTAATTTTGAAACACTTTTACCATGAAAAATGAATGTTCAATTCCAAAGGACGATTTTTTAACAAAAAGTGTTGAATTTTCGACAAAAAAAATGACTTCTCCACAAAATAGTTGAATTTTCAACAAATAAATTGAATTTTCAACAAAATAGTTGCATTTTTAAGAAAGTTGTTGAACACTGAAGCATACTAACATGAATTTTGAAACAAATGGTCGAATTTTTAAACAAACGAGATTAAACTTCAACCAAAAACAGTTGCATTTTTAACAAAATAATTAAAAATTTTTAGAAGACAGTTGAGTTTAAAAAAAAGGCGAATTTTCAATCCAAAGCGACGTATTTTTTGTCCAAATCAACGAATTTTCGGCCAAAAACATGAATTTTTAACAAAATACTTGATTTTTTAACAAAACAGTTGAATTTGTAATCAAATACTTGAATTTTCTACCAACAAAGATGAATTTTTAACCAAAGTGTCGAATTTTCAAACAAAAAAGATTAATCATCAACCAAAAAAAGTTGCATTTTTAACGAAATAGTTGAATTTTCAACCTAAAAAGTCGAATGTCTTAGGTGAAAGTTGACTATCGAAGCCCAAAAGTTGAATTTCCAACAAAAAGATGAATTCTCAATGAAAAAAGTAATAGTTGATATTTCAGGTACATCAATTTTTAAATCAAAAAGACAAATTTTCAACCAAAAAGATTAAATTTCTACCAAAAATGGAAAAGTCACATTTTCAGTCATAAAAATTAAATTAAGAAAAAATTTTCAACAAATAGTCCAATTTTCAACCAAAGAGATGTACTTTTTAACTAAAATGAACTTTTCGACTAAAAGGACGAATTTTGAACAAATAAAGACTTATTATTCAAGAAAGAAAATATATTTCTTTCAAATTGTGGAATTTATAAGCCTTGCAATTTTCTGTAAAAAAGTTGAATTTTCCACTAAATGGTAAAATTTTTAACTATAAAAGATTGAATTTTAACCAAAAACAGTTGCATTTTCTACCAACTACTAGTTAAATTTTCAAGCCAAAAAGATAAATTTGTTAGAAGACGGTTGAATTTTGAACTCGAGAAGTTGAATTTTTACCAAAAAAATAAATTCTCAGCGAGAAATGTAATAGTTGATATTTCAACTAGATCAATGTTTCAATCAGAAAGACAAATTTTCAACCAAAAATATTAATTTTCTACCAAAAAACACGAATTTTCCACAAAATACATGAATTTTCAAATAAATAGTAGAATTTTCAATTAAAAAAGAATTATTTCCAACCGACGATGGAAAATTCAAATCGTCAGTAAGAAAAATAAAATTTAAAAAAAACTAATTTTCGAAAAAATAGTCCAGTTTTTAACCAAAGAGATTAATTTTCATAATGTATTTTCCAACCAAAAAGACGAAGTTTCAACCAATAAAGATTTTTTAATTAAGTAAAAAAACACATTTCTTATGAACGGAAT